>JAESUZ010002002.1:265000-742512 GCA_017311185.1 Proteles cristata cristata | reverse complement strand
TGAATCTAGCATCAGGTTGGTGGGACTAGAATAGAAAAAATGGCCTGTTTTCTTTCTGGGCTGAGTTGACACTGCCTCTGGGACAGGTGGAAGCCAAGATAGTTGATTTCTCTTGCTAGATTTGGGCCTTTTCCCTTGAACTTGTAGCCAGTTTTCCATAGATGGGTAAGGAGCTGCTGAGTCCTTTCCATGAAATCCTCCTGGGACCTTCTGAGAACTTATGGCCAGCAGGAAGTCATCTATGTACTGAAGCGGCACACAGCCATACTGATATGCTGGTAAGGCTTTTAAGTCATAGGTTAATGCAGTGCCGATAATGGTTGGTGAGTTTTTGAACCCCTGAGGCAATCTGGTGCAGGTCAACTGGCCCTTGCCACTATTTTTAGGATTCTCCCACTGGAAGGCAAAAATCCATTGGCTTGGGGAGTGGCTAAGTAGTTTCAGAAGAAGGCATATTTGAGGTGCAAGCAGGTGGCTTTGGCAGTGATGAGCCCCTGAAGTGTATAGAGGTTTGGGACCACTGGGTGTATGGTGATGGTGGCCTGGTTTATTGCTCACAGATCCTGAATTGGCTGATAGTCCTCCATGCTGGGCTTTTTTTTTTTTTTTAATTGTTTTTAAAATATTTATTGTCAAGTTGGTTAACATACAGTGTGTAAAGTGTGCTCTTGGTTTTGGGGGTAGCTTCCTGTGGTTCATCGCTTATACACAACACCCAGTGCTCATCCCAACAAGTGCTCTCCTCAGTGCCCATCATCCATTTTCCCCTCACCCCCAGACCTCCATCAACCCTGAGATTGTTTTCTGTATTTCAGAGTCTCCTATGGTTCGCTTCCCTCCCTCTGTGTTTGTAACTATTTTTTCCCCTTCCCTTTCCCTATGGTCTTCTGTTAAGTTTCTCAAGATCCACATATGAGTGAAAATATATGAAATCTGTCTTTCTCTGACCTACTTATTTCACTCAACATAATACTTTCCAGTTCCATCCACATTGCTGCAAGTGGAATGATTTAATTCTTTCTCATTGCCAAGTAGTATTCCATTGTATATATAAACCACATCTTCTTTATCCCTTCATCAGTTGTTGGACATTTAGGCTCTTTCCATAATTTGGCTATTGTTGAAAGTGATGCTCTGAACATTGGGGTACATTTGCCCCTATGAATCAGCACTCCTGTATCATTTGTGTAAATTCCTAGCAGTGCTATTGCTGGGTGATAGGGTAGTTCTATTTTTATTTTTTTGAGGAACCTCCACACTGTTTTCCAGAGAAGCTGGACCAGTTTGCATTCCCACCAACAGTGCAAGAGGGTTCCCTTTTCTCTGCATCCTTACCAGCATCTGTTGTTTCCTGAGTTGTTAATTTTAGCCACTCTGACCAGTGTGAGGTGGTATCTCAGTGTGGTTTTGACTTGTATTTCCCTGATGAGGAGGGGTGCTGAGCATTGTTTCATGTGCCTGTTTGCTATCTGGATGTCTTCTTTGGAAAAGTGTCTATTCATGTCTTCTGCTCATTTCTTGATTGGATTATTTGGTTTTTTTTGGGTGTTAAGCTTTATAAGTGCTTTATAGATTTTGGATGCTAACCCTAAAGGGTTATGTGATTTATCTGATATGTGATTTGCAATATTTTTTCCCATTCTATTGATTGCCTTTTAGTTTTGTTGATTGTTTCCTTTGAAGTACAGAAACTTTTTATCTTGCTTTTAATTCCCTTGCCTTTGGAGATGTGTCAAGCAAGAAATTACCATGGCTGAGGGCAGAGAGGTTGTTGCTTGCCTTCTCCTCTGGGGTTTTGATGGTTTCCTGCCTCACATTTAGGTCTTTCATTCATTTTGAGTTTATTTTTGTGTATGGTGTAAGAAAGTGATCTAGTTTCATTCTTCTGCATGTTGCTGTCCAGTTCTCCCAGCACCATCTGTTAAAGAGGCTGTCTTTTTTCCATTGGATACTCTTTCCTGCTTTGTCAAAGATTAGTTGGCCATACATTTGTGGGTCCAATTCTGGGTTCTTTATTCCATTGGTCTATGTGTCTGTTTTTGTACCATACTGTCTTGATGATTACAGCTTTGTAGTAGAGGGTATATTCTGAGATTGTGATGCCTCCGCTAAATCTTTCTCAATATTACTTAGGCTACTCAGGGTCTTTTGTGGTTCCATACAAATTTTAGGATTATTTATTCTAGCTTTGAGAAGAATGCTGGTGTAATTTTGATTGAGATTGCATTGAATGTGTAGATTGCTTTGAGTTGTAATGATATTTTAACAATATTCTTCCAATCCATGAGCATGAAATGTTTTTCCTTTTCTTTGTGTCTTCTTCACTTTCCTTCATAAGTTTTTTATAGTTTTTGACATACAGATCTTTTATATCTTTGGTTAGGTTTACTCGTAGGTATTTTATGGTTCTTGGTGCAGTTATAAATGGGATCAATTTCTTGATTTCTGTTGCTTCATTATTGAGTGACCTGGGATTTTGGACAGGTAAGAGGAGTGTGTTCCAAGATGACTGGCATGGCTAGAGGATGCCATTCTCTAAAAGCCTCTCCAGGTACTTCTGGATCTTGATCTATGCCTTGTGAGGGATGAAGTGTTGGCTCTGGTGGGTGGACTCTGCCCCAGGCTTCAGCTCCGCAACCACGAGGGGTATGTTTTGTGCTAGTCCTGGTGGGTTGTCTTCAGCCCACACCCTAGGGATCCTAAAGGGAAGCTCAGGCACCAGTTGTGGTTCTTGCTTGAGAATGTAGAGGTGCCACTCTTCTCCTTGGGGAATCATGAGAGTCATAATCTTTGCTTCAAGCTTTTGTAGGGTGAGCACAGCTTATCTGTGGGAGTTGAAAGTTATCTAGACCTGCACCTTTCCCAATGGGTCCCAGCTCTTTTTTTTTTTTTTTAATTTTTTTAATGTTTTATTTTTTTATTTTTATTTATTTATTTATTTATTTTTACAAATATTTTATTGTCAAATTAGTTTCCACGTAACACTCAGTGCTCATCCCCACAAGTGTCCTCCTCCATGCCCATCCCTCCCCCCCCCACATCCATCAGTCCTCAGTTTTGTCAGCATTCAAGAGTCTCTCATGGTTTGCCTCTCTCCCTTTCCCCCACCATTTCCGCCCTTCTTCTCCCCCTTGTTCCTCCATCAAGTTCCTCCTAATCCTCCTATACGTGCAAACATATGATATTTGTCCTTCTCTGCCTGACTTATTTCGCTCAGCATGACACCCTCAAGGTCCATCCATGTTGCTACACATGGCTAGATTTCATTCTTTCTCATTGCCATGTAGTATTCCATTGTATAGATAAACCACATCTTCTTGATCCATTCATCTGTTGATGGACACTTAGGCTCTTTCCAAGGTCCCAGCTCTTTAAAGCAGTTGGGGAGGTATAGAAATTCATGGATGACTTCATGGCTGCCTAAATTGCATCATGAAGGCAATAGGAAGGGACAGAATGTCCAATTGCCTGTGGCCCCCACAAATGGCTTGTCTCTGTGAGAGGGGGCCCACAGGTTGGGTCACCACTGAATGTTCCACCCCAGTGTCTACCATGAAGTTGATGGATTGGCTTCTCATGTTTTTAGGACCATAGGCTCTTGGGGGCCTAACAAAATAGAACTCATTGTAGTTCTCCATGGTGGTTAGCCCTACAAAATCATCTTTGGGGTCCCCATGGGACCATGATGCAGGTTGATGTCAGCCCTGGACCACATACCTTCTTTCTTTTTGCTTAGCTCTGCTGAGAAATATCTGGCCACTGGGGGCATTTTTTTTTTTTTTTTTTTTTTTTTTTTTTGTTGCCCTCCTGACCACCATGGGTACACTGGTTCCATCCTAACTTTGGTCCCGGCTGAGACCGCTCTCCCCACTGTTCCCTGTCCCTGCGGGGCACCTTTCCAGGAGTGTTCTAACTTTCCACCAAGGCAGTAGCTAACAAGTCGGCCTTTTTCTGCATTTTCTGGCATTCTTCCCTCATGCTGCCTGGCCAAGGTTGACAAACACCTTAGTTGCTATTTCCAGCAACTGACTGGCATTCATGCTGGTGAAACCTTCTAGCTTTTGCCAGATGTCCCCTTGAGTCTGACTTGCAAAAGCTACATTGACCATATGTTGGTTAAAGAGTGCCTCTGGATTAAAAGGAATGTAGAGACAAAATGCCTTACATAGTCTCTCATAGAACTGGTTTGGGCTCTCCTAGGGTCCCTGTAGCACTTTTGATATTTTATCATATTTGTGGCATTTACACCCCCACCCCCACCCTGGCTTCCCTCATGCCATTTAGAAGAGCTTCTTGATATTGTTTGGTTCTTGCAAACTCTCCATCTACACTTGAGTCATTTGAGTCCCATTGGGAGTCCTCCCCAGGGAAGTGAGCCTGAGCATACGCCTTGGTGTCCAGTGTCCCAGCCAGGGCATTCTCCTCTAACCATTTCAGGGATGCCTGGGTTATTTGGTGACCCTCCTCTGTGTGGAAGACGGCCAAGAGATGTTGGCAGCAGTCAGTCCAGATAGGTTTATTTATGGATTTGAATTAGGGACATTAGTACAATCATAGCCTGGGACTTTTCTGTATAGGTGGGAGTATGGTGCTCCCAATTTAGGAAGTCTGTAGTGGTAAAGGGTTGGTACACAAAAACATGCTGGCCTCTGCAGATCTGGCCTTCCTGATCATAATAGATGGGTCTCCTAGTTTCCCTCAGTAGCATCTATAGGACTTCCTGGTGTTGCTGTGGGGAGGGACTGCTTCCACTGTCTGGTCTTATAGTTGCCTTCCAGGAGAAGTATATGGGGTTAGGACCAGTGGTCTGGGTAAGCCAGTAACATGCAGAGAGGCCGGTAGTGCTAGATATGGCAAAACTTCGGGACTAGGGGCAGGCTTCAGTGGGTTTTTGGCAGCTGGGTGGCTGGAGGGGCAGGTGGCAGTGAAGGGTACAGTGGAATATATGGCCTTGGATTTTCCTCAGGCTTTCCTGACAGTATGGCTTTTTCAGTTTTGGGTTGGCATTTGGAGGAACCTTTACCTGAGCCATTATAACTTTATAGTCCTCTTCAATACAGACTTGTAGTCAAGGTAGCAAGGATAGGACCAGGTCTTGCCAACAGTCAATGTAAGGAAATTGGTCAGGGTGACTTGGATCCCCCACAACGACCCTGAATGCTCAGCTAACTAGTTCCTTATCAAGTTAACCCTCAGAAGGTCAACCCACCTCAAATGATGGCCAATCAATTTCACAGAATGTCTGGAGCTTTCCAGGAGTTAATTTTACACCATAATCTCCTGAATATCCCCATTTGGAAATTCTTCAACATGTACTCTAGGTGAGTTGGTTTAGTCTGCTTTCCACCCATTTCCTTCCCCTAAGGAACAGCTTTCATGCACAAGAGAGGAAAATGTGGGAAGAGTGGGACTAATTTGGAGAGGATGCACATTCCTTCGACCATTTCCAGCTGTTCTCCTCTCAGAGACATTTCAGCTGCCTCTTAGCATTAGCGGGTTCACTATCAATCTCTGACCTGGATCAGATTCCCAAGGAAATCTGATGCTGCCTTAAGCCATATGAACTCATCACAGAATCCCAGATTGGGACTCAGCAGTAACTTTAGCCCCTTGGTCAGGTCAGAACTTTTCTGATTTCCATCTTATTCACACACAGTCACACAGTGATTCCAACCCACCTCCCAGCTCACAGTACCTTGGAGTTGCAGTTTTGTTCTTTTTTGCCTTAGGGGCAAGTCTACCAAAATGAACCTGGTTTTTTACCAGTCTGAAGGGCAGTGTTCTTTGAGCTGGTTTCTAGGCCTCACTGGGTGTGTTTGTACATCTGGAGTCCTTGCCCTGGCATGCTGGGAGGGGCTAGTCTCCTTTGGATCAAGTGGCTCACTGATGCCAGGTGAGGTCACCTCTCACAGTGCCCCGAGGTTCACACCTGGGAACAAAAAAAGTAAAACACCATCTCTGCCTCCCTGATCCAAGACCCCAAGAAATAAAACAAGATCAGAGTTGCACAGAATGTCATTACACTGAGGCTTTTCTTTCTAGGAAGCAACTTTATCCATGCCAGTATGGGCTCAGTGGGTTCATACCTGAAAAAATACAGCCTTTTATACAATTTTTACCTTTTTGTTTCTAATACATGATAATAGGCAGACATACAGTCTGATTGGGTGGTTTATGTTACAGAGTCATGAGGAATGTCACCTACACACACATAGGCAGGTTAACTTCCTTTGTCTTGAGGTTTTCACCACATTCCTAATGGAGGGGCTCTTCCACACCGTCATAAGCAAATCTAACAAATCAACCTTCCTTGTTCTTAGAGGTTCTATGTGGATAATGTCTTATCCATAGACTTTGGTCCTCATACTGTAACTTAAAACTGAGAACTTCTTCAAGGTCTCCTGATAGAAAAAAGAGTTTTCTGATGGACAGTAAACAGTATTCCTATATGTCAGAGGTATTTTTTTTCTAATTGTTGTAGTTACCATTTAGTAGCATGATAAGCAATTATGTTAATCAGTTAGATAAAAATAGAGCCAGTAAATCTGACCACATTGTCTTTAGAAATTCCGTGGGTGTTAGGAATGAATATCAAAGACAGAAAGTAGGATGGATATATATGCATAGTACATATAACAGGGGCGCCTGGGGGGCTCAGTTGGTTGAGCCTCTGATTCTTGATTTTAGCTCATGTCATGATCCCAGGGTCATGGGATCGAGCTCCATGTAAGGCTCCATCTTGAGCATGGAGCCTGCTTGAGATTCTCTTTCTTTCTCCCTCATCGTCTGTCCCTTGCTCACACACACTCTCTCTAAAATTAAAAAATTAAAAAAATAAAAAAAACCCAATATATTCATATACATCGTTAAGACTTCATGGTTTAATATTTAATGGAAAGCTTGACCTTACAAAAATGCTTATGAAAATATTTGACTGTAATACTGATACTCCCAAGTAACTCATAATTCTTATTTCCAAATTTATATTAATGGGAATCTTTAATCTCCTCGAATAATATTTCTGTTAATTATATTACTGATAATTATTTGATACCCTTCATTTGTTTTTTTTTTTTAAATAATCTTTATTTGTATTTTAGCTGCATTTTAAAAGCAGTGACAATTTAATATGAATACAATGATTTGGCAGTGTTGAATACATTGTTTTCTTTTCTCCACCCAAAGGGATTGTATTTAAAATAGTTGGTAATCCACATTCAGTGACTCCTCTTTGAGTTTGGTTTATTACCTAAATTGATTTGTGTTGGAATTGATGGTTTAAGATCTGACCATATCCAATTTTGTACAGTTTTTTTTGAAATGTAGGAATTTGGAAATTTTATTAGATTAGAAAAAAAGACTTTTATAACTTATTTCTCTTTTACTTTGGTTAATTTTATTCTATGAGTATTTTTCATTAAAAAATAATTGCAATCATTGGCATAGTGAAGTCAACATAATGACTGAATCTCTTTAATTATGTCTCTTGTATAACTTTTGCTTATTTTCTTCATTGTTCAAAAGAAACATACTAGTTAGAGCGAAGTAGAACCTACAAATTTGAGGGTCAAAAAATGGTGAGAAACATGTAAGCAAGAATAAAATGGGTGAAGCATAGAAGTGTTATAATAATGTAAGTGTTCTGTGGACTAATTAATTACAGAGAGGAATGGATTCTTTGTTTTCAAAGAGATCAGGGAACAGACTAGGGTCTAAAGGCTCCCAAATGCCTGGATATTCGTTAGAAGTCTTTCTGTAAAGGCTGTACATCTAGTAAAATTTTATTTTTCTTCAAAAACTGTAGACTCCCATAAGATACAAAAAATGATAATAGCACCTAGTATTCTACATAATTCTGAATTAGAAGAATTTCTTCAAGAAGTAGAAATTGTAGAAAATGTTGTAAAGAGTAGAAATGCTAGAACTAGTTTGGCATATACTCCAGACTTAAAAAAAAAATTAAGTGTAGTTCAAAAAACTCACATAAAAATTAGATACGATTAGATATGATTAAATATCTGGAATAGGAATGCAGGTTGGAGCAATAATGAACAGAAATATAGACCATGGCATTATTTCCTTCTGCAGTGTCCATAGGAGACATTGTTAAGTGTTGTCAGTATTCTTTCTGCTTTCACTATGAATATCTCTGGAATCTTTAAAATGACACTCTAGGTAGTTACCACTATTTAATTGGTGATGTACGAAACAGAGCCTCTTTGACATCCCAGTCTAGGAAAAAATGACTCAAAATAATACAGGTTTGAGAGGCCTGTCTTTATGCTAAAATCTATTAATAAAAATCCTTGGATCCAATAGTTAAATAAACACAAAATCTTTTAATTCTTATATTATTCACTAGTCCACAGTTTTCTGTTTTATACAATAGGGTTAACTTGAGAGATATTATATAATGTTCTGTTAAAATTAAGATCAGTGTCTACAGTGGTAACTAGGTCTTTCATTTCACAAACTACCCAAAAAGATAATCTGGTTGATCTAGAGCACTGATTCTATACCAGGAGCACTTTTGTTCTTATAGGGAACATTTGGCAATGTCTTGTATATATGCACTATTGGCACCCAGTAGATAGAGACCGGGGATGTTGTATCCCCTCATTACAAAGAATTATTCAGCCCATAATGTCAGTGTTTAATGTCAATTAGAGCTGCTGTTGAGAAATCCTTGTCTAGAGCACTGGTTCTTGACTGGTAGCTTCTTAGAAATGCAAATTACCATGTTTCACTTCCAGCCTAATGAATCAAATTCTAGGGGTAAGGCTCAGTAATTTATCTTCTAATAAGTCCTTTGGGTGATTATGATGTTCCTTAAAATTTTAAGATCAATTACCAATTTATTTTGGCATATAAGAATTGTTAAGAAATATTTATTAAGCATTAAGTTTGGACCAGGAACCTACCTAAATGCTCAAAAAACAGCCTTTTCACAGTGGGTTTGGTTTGGGCATCTTACCTATTTGGACCTTGTTTCTCCTTGTAGTTATTAAATTTTGTTTTCTAGTATATTGTTTAATATGTGTTTGTTGAACTGTATTCAATTGAATTGATAGCTGAACTTTCTCATCCCATCATCTACTCATGGGCATTCTTAAAAAGTTCTTTCTTTTCTTTCCTTTTCTTTTCTTTTCTTTCCTTTTTTTTTTTTAAATCAATGACTTTGTTAAAGATGTAGTTGTCATGTTTATAAACTTTTTAGACCAGGCCATGATAGTAAGTGTTGAATGTTAGAGACAATTCCTTATTCTTTTTTTTTTTTTTTTTTAATTTTTAATTTTATTTTATTTATTTCTAGGAGAGAGAGAGAGAAAGACAGTATGAGCAGGGGAGGGTCAGAGAAAGAGGGAGTCACAGACTGAAACAGGCTCCAGGCTCTGAGCTGGCAGTCAGCACAGAGCCCGACACGGGGTTCGAACCCACGAACCACGAGATCATGACCTAAGCGAAAGTCGGACACTCAACCGACTAAGCCACCCAGGCGCCCCGACAATTCCTTATTCTTAATAGACTTATGATAACATGGTTCTGCTTGTAAAATTTAAAATTCCCATGGCTCAGTTGATTAGGCATCTGACTTTGGCTCAGGTCATGATCTCCCGGTTTACCAGTTCAAGTCCTGTGTCAGGCTCTGTGCTGAAAGCTCAGAGCCTGGAGCCTGTTTTAGATTCTGTGTCCCCTTTCTCTCTGTCCTCCCCTGCTCTCTCTCTCTCTCTCTCTGTCTGTCTCTCTCAAAAGTAAATAAACATTAAAAAAATAAAATTCCCATTATATCCACTTTACCAAGAAATTCTTACTTGCCAATCAAAATTAGAAACATTCTTATTAATTGAATGGATTGTACAAAACAAAGAGATTTTCAGTATTTGTTGAATTGAATCAAAAACATCTGAGTAATTTGGAAGAATGGTAGTGATAGAGAGGGGGAAGTATAAGAGAAAGGTGGGCAATATCCTGAATTACATTGGACTTAGTGAATATCAGGTGAGGGAGTGAGGGAGAAAGGATAGTCAGAAGAATGCACTGAATGGTCCTTTCTTAACTGAAAAGGGAAGAAGAAAGGGAAAGTGACAAACCAATATAAAGAAATTTTGTCATGGAAGAAGCTATAGGAGCTTTAAAAGAATGGTTTCAGTTGTCTCTATGATAACTCTTGCCCATTAGTACGTGCTATATTGCTAACATTTCCTTTACTCGTGAGTATTTTAATGGAGAATTCCCTATGAAAACTTGATTAAGGTTCAAAAATTACAGCTGACTCTAAAAGCTATTCAGGTATGTGCCAGAAATGAAGTTCTGCAGTATTACAGCTCCTATCAACAGAGGCTGAGAAGAACACTGGGGAAGAGGAAAAGTCTCAGGGCATGTAACTTCAGACAGTACATCTCATTGTCTTTTTAAACTGGAAGGAGAGATAGCCTAAGGTCAGGTTTTATACTACTTTCTGGTACTAAGACTAGCAGATGGTAACCAGAGGGTTCAGGGGATACTAGGATTGAAATTCTCACAATAGGCCCAGATACAAAAATACTTGTATTTAATATGGATACTCAAGGGCTTTTTATAATAAGATGAACGTGATGTTCTTCTCTGAAGATACTAGTCATTTGCTCAGTGGTCTTGGAAATAAAGTGCGCGTGGTGACCACACTGGAGGTTATGCCTGGCCTCAGGAGCATGGACTTTTTCCTCACTGAGAATTACCACATTGCTTCTATTGCTGGATGAATAATTTTTAGCAGAATTGGCCAACTCTGAGTCCAAGATAGGATATCATATATTGAGAACAGTGTGTGACATGGTGTCTGATTACTTTGGCCCAATTACATTGTGAAGGGTGTAGCAACTTGTCTTTATATGTGTTTGGATTTCAAACTGACCACTTTCTATACAGGCATAATATAATTCATGTACTATTGCCTTAGATCAATCAACCCACTTCATAGAGAAAGAATAATGCTAATGGGATTAACTTCTTTTTGTTTGCTTGTTTAAATTTTTTATAGTTTTTGAGATAGAGAGACAGAGCATGAGTGGGGGAGGGGCAGAGAGAGAAGGAGACACAGAATCTGAAACAGGCTCCAGGCTTTGAGCTGTCAGCACAGAGCCCGATGCGGGACTCGAACCCACGCACCTTGAGATCTGACCTGAGCCGAAGTCGGACGCTTAACTGACTAAGCCACCCAGGCGCCCCTGGGATTCACTTCTTATCATGTATCTTCTCATCCCAGAGAAACTGATGGGATGGGATACAGTGTTGGGATAACTTACTGAAAGCTCAGTTATGGTGCTAGCTGGTAACCCTGTAAATGTGGGGTACTGACTTGAGATTTGTATATAATAGTGCCGTTCTCATATTTTAGTCTGAGAATGAAGGTTAGAAGTACAAACTCAGGATTATACCTAATGACCTATTAAAATTGTTTTTGTTTCCACTCCAAGATTCTCAGCTTTATAAGTTTAGAGATGTTAATTGCTGGGGAACAGATGCTTTTGCCCCTTGAAATCCTGATTCTTTTTTTAAATCTTAATTCCATTGTAGTTAACATACAGTGTTATGTTAATTTCAGGTATACAATATAGTGATTCACCAATTCCATATATTAGTCAGTGCTCATTAAGATAAGTGTACTCTTAATCCCCTTCACCTATTTCACTCATTCCCCATACCAACCTCCTTTCTGGTAACTGTTTTCTATTTAACAGTCTGTTTTTCAGTTTCTTTCTTTTTCTCCTTTGCTTGTTTCTTAAATTCCACACTTGAGTGAAATCATATGATATTTGTCTGACTTATTTTTCTTAGCATTACACTCTTTAGCTCCATCCATGTTGTTGCAAGTGGCAAGATTTTATTATACATATTACATATATATAATGTATATACTCACATCTTCTTTATCCATTCATTTATCACTGGACATTTGGGCCACTTCCATAATTTGGCTGTTATAAATAATGCTGTAGTAAACATGGGGATGGACATATCCTTTTGAATTAGTGCTTTTGTATTCTTTGTGTAAATACCCAGTAATGTAATTACTGGTTCACATGGTAGTTCTGTTTTTAATTTTTTGAGGAACCTCCATACTGTCTTCCACAGTGACTATCATTTATATTCCTACCAGTGGTGCACGAGGGTCCTTTTTCTTCACATCCTTTTCAACACTTGTTTTGGAATCTTAATTGTTAGAATGAACAATAGGTAATATCTTCAAACTTTGGCTTGAAGAGTGCCTCTGCCTCCTTATATTACCTGAATCCTAGCTTTTGCAAGATGTCATATTTTCTCAACTGTTTTTCAGTGTTTAGGATAATGTTTCTACTAAATTAGGTGCTTAAATATACCATCTGCTATTTGGTTTCCTCATTCCATTAGGGGAATAGGTAAAGAAGGATATATATTAGCTGGGATGATTGGCTTTATCTATAAAAGGGATATAGAGTTGGGGCACCTGGGTGGCTCAGTTGGTTAAGTGTCCGACTTCGACTCAGGTCATGATCCCATGGTGTGTGAGCTGACAGCTCAGAGCCTAGAGCTTGGTTCAGATTCTGTGTCTCCCTCTGTCTCTGCCCCTCTCACACTCTGTGTCTCTCTCTCTTAAAAAAAAAAAAAAAAAAAAAAAAAAGATAGGGGCGCCTGGGTGGCTCAGTCGTTGAGCGTCCGACTTTGCCTCAGGTCATGATCTCACGGTTTGTGGGTTCGGGCCCTGTGTCGGGCTCTATGCTGACAGCTAGCTTGGAGCCTGCTTCGGATTCTGTGTCTCCCTCTCTCTCTGATCCTCCCCTGCTCATGCTGTCTCTATCTCTCTCTCAGAAATAAATAAAATATTTTTAAAAAAGGATATAGTGTTGTTTGTTGCAAGTGGACACCAAGAGAAATTTGGAAGGACCATGGGATTTCCTGAGATGCCTCTTATTAGTACCATGCAGAGTAATAAGGTTAATAGAAATCTTCTTGCAGTGTTCTAGCAGAAACATTAAGGGCTAGGTATTCTAAAAGATGGAGGCTTGGATTACTCTGTTAGGGAAATAATTCATCAAGAAGTGGTTTTTGAATGTGAGCCACATTCCATGTTCCTGAGTGCAAGGTAAATGGAATGGTTATTGGAGGGCAGAATTTCCAAATACTAGCTAAGGCAGAAATAAGGCCATAGGCTCATTTTTACTTTTTTTTTTTATTGCTGATGGAGGACAATAATTATCTCCCCTTTCCTTTTGAAATTGGAGTTATAGTAATTAAGATGAAAATATTTTTCATGTTGGAAATTGATAATGGTATGTGGTTACAGCTGAACTAGAGGAATTCTGGAATCTTCTAGAGATTCTATCCTTGAAATAGATATTAATCCTGAATGTAGTTGCTGAAAGTGAATTTGGATTAACTCTCTTGGGAAGATGTGTGATTATATTGCTGTTGTGGCTAGATAGCTGGATTGTGGCATTTTGGATACATAGGAAGTAGAGAGTGTTAGCATGTTGTGGGTACCTTTTTGGGATAGTGCTCAGCGTATAGCCATTTTCTTTCAAAGACTTTTCTCCAAACACCATGGTGGGAGTTCTTTTGGCCATGTTGGTGACATGTAGCCTTGATTCTGTTGCTACACTTGAACTACAAGAATTTGACAACTGGCTAAAGCTGCGATACTTAGAATCTCTCTTATGGAAATTTTAAATCTGGTGGTTGATAAAGTTGAGTCACATTAATAGCACTGCTGCAAAGTGTAGGTTCTCAAATTCCTACTGTAGAGGTCCCCATAGCTGATTTGGTATCTGTTTTTCCCAAAAGTAGTTACTGATTTCTTTCTTCATTTCCACTGAGACTGTCGGTGTTCTGTTAAAAAGTTCTGCTTTCTGTTTGCACTGTTTATGGTTGGTTTTCTGTTTATTTCTACCACGAATCTTATCCTGGTCATATAAGTAAGTGGTATAAACCAAAAAAGGGATTCAATACTTGAATTTTGACAATAGACTAAAAGATCCAGACTGGCAGTAAGGAACAAGGATCAATGTTGACCTCTTCTTCCCAAAAGCTGAAGAAAAAATACCTTTTATTAGAGTGGGGAGGAATATGACTCATCTTGCAAAAGATAGTTTTCAGGTAGTAAAAGGAGGTAGAAGCAGTGTCAGAGCACAAGGCTTGACAGTGTTGCTTAGCATTTTCACCAAAAATTTAAGTTCCTACAGTAATAGAGAAGGAATTACATAGCAGATGTTCACTTAATGTTTGTTGAATATGGAAACAAACAAATGGGGTAGAACAGTTACTTTTCATTACAATCTTAATATAGAATGCTATGTGTCACCATTTACTTGGGCTCTTCAAATTATAGTTCACTTGTGTAATTACTTACCCAGGGTAAAACTGCCAGTTTCTATTCTGTCTGGGGCCATGTTCTCTTCTCTGCCACTTATCCATGGTGAATACTATTTTAGTAGAGTGGCTTAGTTAGAAAAGTTTTAATAACTTTGACTTTTAGGGAGAAGTTTCAGAATCTCTCTCTCTTCCCTCCCAAAAGGTCTCTGGAGTTATGCAAATTTTCTAACAAATATCATTATTGCTGGAAAAAAATAAAAGTTCACTTTCACCTTATATGATATGGGATATTAATTAGCTTAATGATAGCTGTGAAAACAAATAGATTCCAAGACATTTTGGACTTTTGAAAAATGGCTTGAACATAGTAATTCATTTTTTGCTCTTGTATCACTATTGGGGGGTAAATAGCTCAGTAGGTTAGTTATTCTGCTTGTGGTCATTTTGGGACTCAGGTCAAGAGCCTTGCCATCATCAGCATGTAGTTCCCAAGGTCACCTTGGGTACTGTCTCCATCCCAGTCACCAGGGAAAGAAAAATAATAGATTTGAATAAGCTAAATTATATGCACTTAAATTTTACCATGAGCATTCAGAATCACTAAACATATTTTTGTATTCAGTCCTTGTTATCAACCTGTAAAATTCTAAGCTAACAAATAATTATCCCCCACAACAACAATTCTAAGAGCAGGAAAGATAAGTCAAGCTGGGATTTGCAGATTGGGAATAAGTACTAAAGTGAGTTGGACACGAGGTGGTTTCAGGAGGCTATCAATAAGGATAGTGTCAGGGGGTGGAAGAGGAAACCAATATAGGCACCTAAGAAGAGAGAAAGTAGGAGGCTCTATGCTTTATTTTAGGGACTTTCAGTACACTTAATGTGGGGCAGGAATCAAGCCCATGGTGTAGGCTACCTACAGAGAAGAAAGTAGGTAAATAGGCTGCCTGACTGGAAGCAGGATTGAAGAGACAGAGCTTTGCAGCATGTGCATGGAAGAACTTTCATACTAACTGTGGATTAACACCTTGTTTTTCTGGTGGCTTTTGGGTTTGAAATGAATGTGATGCAAAGTTGGTGATACCAGTGGAAATAACATATAAGATTATTCACATTTAGGTTTGCGGGATTTTTTTTAATTCTTATTTTTAGTTTTATTTATTTGTTTGTTTATTTGAATTTGAGTATAGTTGACATGTTACATGTTTCAGGTGTATAGCATAGTAATTGGACAACTCTACATTATGCAATACTCCCCACAAGTTGGCTATCATCTGTCAGCATACAATGCTCTTACAATACTATTGCCTATATTCCCTAAGTTGTATTTTTCATCCCCATGACTTATTCATTCTATAGCTGGAAGTCTGTATTTCTTATTCCCCTTTACCCGTTTTGCCCTTACTTCAGCAACCATCAGTTTGTTCTCTGTATTTATAGGTCTGATTGTGCTTTCTTTGTTTATTCATTTCTTTTAATTTTTATTTTATTCCATATGTATATATTTATTTTATTCCATATATAAATGGAATTATATGGTATTTGTCAATCTGACTTACTTCAAGTAGCATAATACCCTCTAGGTCCATCCATGTTGCAAATGTCAAATCTCTTTATGTTGTATCTGCTATAATTAAAATTAGATGAAGTTTTCAGGTGTACAAAACCCAATTAAAATCATGGTCTGTGCCCACTATGACCAGTAAGAGTTAAAGTTAGTCAAAGGGAAAGAAGTTTTAAACTGGTAATGCTTGTGGTCCGTGATATACCAAATGTTTCTCAGATCGCTGGCTGACTGGTGACTCTGCAACTATAGGAACATATTGACTTTGAGAACACTAAGTATAGTGCATATTCTAAGGAAAGGGAAATGCTTGTGTTTACATGGATAGCCAGATCTTTATGAAAGGAGATTTCATTTTTTAAATTAAAAAAAATTTTTAAATGTTTTATTTATTTCTGAGAGAGCGAGAGCATGAGAGTGAGAGCAGGGGAGGGACAGAGAGAGAGGGAGACACAGAATCTGAAAAAGAATCTGGGCTCTGAGCTAGCTGTCAGCACAGAGCCCAACATGGGGCTTGAGCTCATGAACTGTGAGATCACGACCTGAGCCCAAGTCGGATGTTTAACTGACTGAGCCACCCAGGCACCCCTATGCAATGAGATTTCAAAACTACAAGGCTAGTCCTTTTATTTTAAGGTTTATTGATACTATGGAATGTACTTTACATCTATACCAATTTTGCATGGTTTTATAAGATGAGGAATTATGCAGCTAAGGTAAACATATAAAAATTGTAGCATCATTTATAACTGTACTTTTGGGAAAGTAATGAAACAGAGTAGAGTAGTTATTCAGTGAGGTTCTAGAGTCAGAATTAGGCTCAAATCTCAACTTTCCTTTACTAGCTTTGTGTCTTTAGACAAGTTTTTTTTTTTTTTTTTTTACTTTTATAAGCCTCTGTTCTCATCTGTAGAGATAATAACCATATTCAAAGGCTTTGAAAATGAAAAGTTCTTTTTTTATTCTTTTTGTAACTAATTTGGCAGCAAAACCTGATGTGGACTGAAAAGTTACAGTTTTTATCCTTTTTAGTGTACATTTCTATATCTTTTGTGGCAGATACATTAATATATTTCATTAACGTATGCTGCCCCAGACCCCACTCAAGGTGAATGTTGGGCAGGTTCCAATTTATTCCTCCCGATTCACTCTTCACCCAGTTATGTCCCTGAGAGTCTGACCTTCTACGATCTATATTTAGAGGCTCTCTTGCATTATATTTTCCTATTGGATTTGGCCAGTGGAAATAGTTGGCAAGAGATTGGAGAGAGGAGGCAAAGTGAGGATGTGTATTTAGTTCACCTAACTCCCTCCATGAAGAGTTACCATAATGTATCTATAGATTGAAGTTCTCATCACCTGAAAGGCTAGCCGTTCCCCACAAGCCTTTCAGTCTCCAACTTTCAGTGACCATTCCCTTCCCATGCTCTATCTGGCCTCAGGGTGGTAATAAATCACCACAACACTAGCCCCAGGTTGCTGAGCAAATCCTTTGTGATTTCTCCACGTTGCTGAGACCTTGGTTAATAGTGCCTTTATTAAAATTTCCTCAAATTATCCAAATTTCAGCATGTCACCTAGTTGCTACTGGTAACTTGAAAGCTGTAGAATGTCATTTGTGAAATAGGTACTGAATTACTTTTCTAAATACACATACACACACTCTAAATTCTAAAACACATCTGTCCACAAGGATTTGGGGTAAAGGATTATGAGTCTGTATTCTAATGACATTAGGAATTTTACCATAGTTTATAAATTGTTGCTCTGTTCAAAAGGTCCTGTTAATGTTCAGTCAAACAGAGCATTTAAATGGTCTACCAATAATGCTGTTAACACTTCAGTACTAAAAAAAATAAAATTATCATTGAGCTACTAGTTGAAATAAATACCTCAAAGCACATACAGTAATTGAAGGTGGTTGTATTATTATAAGAAACTTGCTTAGGTTACTTTCTATAAGAGGAAAAAAGATGCAGCAAGATTATATCTCCATTCCACTTGATTAAGCTTCTTTATCAACAAAGAAAGTTTCATGGAGCTTCACAAAGGTCTTAAGAAATGGTGCCCAGGGATAATATAATTTTATTTAAATCACGTTTTCTCAGTGCTTCAATGAGAATCAATTCAATCCCTCAGGTTTTGAATTTTTGCCAGTTTGTGACCATATATTTTATATGTAGCTCTTGGGTGGTGAAAGAACAGAATTTAGAGTCCAGGAGACTAGCTTTCAGTCTCAACTTGGATTTATTTTGAGTCTATAACCTGATTTCTGTATTTCTTTTCTCTAAAATGGGGCAAAAACCCTTACCTTTCAGGATTCTAGGAATAAATACAGTAACTGAATTAGTCACCTAGTTTGAAGCTATTGCTCATAGTAAGAGCTTGAGTGTTTCTCAGACGAGAATTAGTTTGTGTAGACAGCTGCTCAGTAGAGGATGGTGTGTCCCTGAGACTGCAGCCATGCCACCACTGCTGTGGCATTTGTACTCCTTATGGACCAACCGGAACCTCCACGTTTCACATGTGAGAATTCCCCAGGGAAGCCATCTGGCCCAGGGCTCTTATTTGTTGGGAGATTTTTGATAATTGATTCAATTTCTTCAATAGTTATGGGTCTGTTCAGATTTTCTATCTCTTCCTGTGTGAATTTTGGTAGTGAGTGTGCGTTCAGGAACTTGTCCATTTCTTCTAAGTTGTCCAGTTTGTTGGCATATAATTTTTCATAGTATTCCCTGATAATTGCTTGTATTTCTGAGGGTTTGGTTGTAATGAGTCCATTTTCATTCATGATTTTGTCTACTTAAGTGCACTCTCTTTTTGAGAAGCCTGGCTAGAGATTCATCAATTTTGTTTATTTTTTCAAAAAACCAACTCTTGGTTTCATTGATCTGTTCAAATTTTTTTTATTTTTTATTTTATTTATTTCTCTTCTCCTGGGTTTGGATTGTTCTTGTTGCTCTCCCTCTAGTTCCTTTAGGTGAGCTGTTAGATTTTGTATTTGCGCTTTTTCTAATTTCTTCAAATAGGCCTGGAGTGCAATGTACTTTCCTTTTACAACGGCCTTTGCTGCATCCTATAGAGTTCGGATTGTTGTCTTTTCTCTTTCATTTGTTTGGACATATTTTTAAATTTCTTCTTTAATTGCCTTATTGACCCATACATTCTTTAGTAGGGTGTTCTTTAAGCTTCATGCTTTTGGAGGTTTTCCAGATTTCTTCCTGTGATTGATTTCAAATTTCATAGCATTGTGATCTGAGAGTGTGCATGGTATGATCTCAGTTCTTTTATATTTATTGATGGCTGCTTTATGTCCCAGTATGTGATCTATCTTGGAGAATGTGCCACGCACACTTGAGAAGAAAGTGAGTTCCATGTCCTTAGGATGTAGAGTTCTAAATATATCTGTCAAATCCATCTGGTCCAGTGTGTCATTCAAGTCCATTGTTTCTTTAGTGATTTTCTGTCTATTTGATCTATCCATTGCGGTAAGTGGAGTATTAAAGTCCCCTGCTATTAGCACATTCTTATTCATAAGATTGTTTCTGTGTGTGATTGTTTTATGTATTAAGGTGCTTCTGTATTCGGTGAGTAGACATTTATAATTGTTAGCTCTTCCTGATAGATAGGCCCTGTAATTATTATATAATGCCCTTCTTCATCCCTTGTCTTTAAAGTCTAGCTTGTCTGATATAAGTATAGCTACTCCAGCTTTTTTTTTTTACTTCCAGTAGCATTATATATATTTCTCCATTTCCTTACATTCAATCTGAAAGTGTCCTCAAGTCTAAAATAAGTCTCTTGTAGACAGCAAATAGATGGATTTTGTTTTTTTATCCATTCTACTACCCTATGTCTTTTGAGTGGAGCATTTAGTGCATTTAAATTCAGTGTTCTTATTGAAAAATATGAGTTTAGAATCATTGTGTTCTTTGTAGGATTCATGCTTGTGGTGGTGTCTCTGGTACCTTGTGTTCCTCATAGAGTCCCTCATAGAGTCCTCCTCAGGATTTCTTGTAGGGCTGGCTTAGTGCTGACAAATTCTTTCAATTTTTGTTTATTTGGGAAGACTTTTATTTCTCCTTCTATTCTGAATGACAGACTTAATAGAGGATTCTTGGCTGCATATTTTTTCTGTTCATTACATTGAAGATTTCCTGCCATTCCTTCCTGGCCTGCCAAGTTTCAGTAGATAGGTCTGTAACCACTCTGATAGGTCTCCCTTTGTATGTTAGGGCCCTTTTATCCCTAGCTGCTTTCAGGATTCTTTCTTTGTCCTTATATTTTGCCAGTTTCACTATGATATGTCGTGCTGAAGATCGATTCAAGTTATGTCTGAGGGGATTTCTCTGTGCCTCTTGGATTTCAATGTCTATTTCCTTCCCCAGATTGGGGAAGTTCTCTGCTATACTTTGTTCCAGGACTCCTTCAGCGCCTTTCCCTCTCTTTTCCTCTTCTAGAATTCCTATGATACAGATATCATTCCTTTTGATTGTATCGCTCAGCTCTCAGACTCTTCTTTCTTGTTCCTGGATCAGTTTATCTCTTTTTCTCAGCTTCCTCTTTTTTTTATAATTGTATCTTCTAATTCACCTACACTCCTCTCTGCCTCTTTAATCCGTGCATTGGATGCCTCCATTTTATTATGCACCTCATTTATAGCAGTTTTTAATTCATCACAACTATTTTTAAGCTCCATAGTCTCTGTAGCAATAGCTTCTCTGATGTCTTACATGCCATTTTAAAGCCCAGTGATTAATTTTATGACTATTGTTCTAAATTCTTGTTCAGTTATGTTGCTTATATCTGTTTTGATAGGTCTTTAGCTGTCATGTCTTCCTGAAATTTCTTTAGAGGAGAGTTCTTATGTTTTGCCAATTTGGCTATCTGTCTACCTCTTGTTAGTTTAAAAAGCTTGTTATGCACTCTGTACCTGTGAGTACTGCTGTATTAAAGAAGGCTCTTTGACTGTCCAGGGCCTGTCCATTCAGGAAGTGTTTTTTGAATGGTGTCTCTTGGTCTATCTTGTTAAGACTTTGGTTATTTTATTTTGCTACTCGTAGTGGTATTTGGGACTCTCCACCATGTGTACTTTGGCTTGTTTCTTGAGGTAGCCCTGGAAAACAGACAGACAAACACACAGGGAACAAGGGACACTAATGCACAGACCAATCCAATAAACACACAAACTGAATGGGAAAAAGAAAAAAAAGAAAAAAAGAGGAAGAAGGAAAGACAAATAATAAAAATAAACCTAAATAAAAAATAAAAAAGAAGAAAAGAAAAAGAAAATCAAAAGACAAAGGACAATCTAAAAACCTGTAGCCATAATTCCCATCTACAAATAAAGAGCCGGGTATATATGGTGCTGATGGAAGAGCAGATACAAAGAGAGACAGATAGGGCAGGGAGGAAGTGAATTTGGAAGAGAAATGACCAGGTAGAGAGACTAAGAGGCTTAATTCAGGGAGAGAAAGAGGAGAATATGGTAAGAGATGAGGAGGAAGAAACGAAGATAATGTTACTTAGAGAAACTATATAGTCTGATTACTTCAGAGAGAGAGAAATAAAAAGGTAACAGTGAAGGTGTAGCATATACATCTAGAGAATGGATTAGAATGATTGTTTAAGCAAACCAGTGACCAGAGTGCCCAGTCCAGAAAAGTGGAGGGTTACAAATGAGACAAGGGATAATATATCTGAATAGAATGAATTGATCTAGAATTAATCATGGCACTGCATCCATGTTGGTCTTGTCCCAGGCTCTGGTAAAAAAAAAAAAAAACAACAAATGGCAGCTTTCTAGTGGGGATGGGTGTGGTTTGATATAGGGGGGTCTTAGCCTCCACTGCCACCAAGACTGACCCACAGGCGGCTCCCTGAGGTCCTGCCTTGGTGGTTGTGATGAGAAATATGGCAACGCCCCAGTCCCTTCTCAAACCGAGCATTGCAACTCACTCTTTTGGGTCTGATCTCCCTGTGTCGTGGGCATAGACAAGGTGTGATGTGCCCTATGTTCCAAGCCAGGCCTTATTTCTAGATCTTAGTCCATGGGCCCTACTGATACCGCCTGAAATATAAACCCGCAGGCCGAGTCCCTCTGAGTGGTGTTAAGCCTCTCGCCTTCCCACTGTGGATCGAGCTGGGCCAGAAGAGTGGTGGAGCGGCTTCCAGTGTGCAGCCTCCCTTCCAGGTTGAGCTGTGGAGCAGAGGAACAGTTTCTCCCGGCATCGCCTGGGACCAGTGTGTCCCGCTCAGGGTCAGCTGGACAGCAGGAAACTGGATCCCTCTGTGTCCTGAGCCAAGGCTTTTCTCTTCTCCAGGGACAGGGACAAGGGCAGTTCTTGAGCAGTTTCAGCCACTGTTTCTTTTCCCCTAGACTCCCCGCGGCTCCTTGCAAAGAGGGCTCCCTCCGTGTCTCGAGTCCTAGCCCATTTTTATGTTCCCCAGTTCGCACTCACGCTATAAGGTTTTCTCAGTGGATTCTGTCTCCTTTTCCTCCCAAACTCCTGGATTCTGTAAGGGTTCCTATGGCTTCAGGCCTTTTCCATTTGAGAGATGAGGGCGAGTGAAATGTATGGAGCTCCCTACTTCTTTGCCATCTTGCCTCTCCTCCTCACATGTGCAAATCATGACTCATTTGTGGCACATGACTACACAGAATGAATGTGGAGTGGTAATGTGCATTTTACTGAAGAAGCAAGGAGCTGAACAGAATTAATGTTGTTATTTGTTCATGACCACATATTTAGTTTTTTGTTTCCATTAATTCACAAATATTTTATTTAGCACTTTAATATTTAAGGTACAGTTAATAAATGTTAACATTTTAGTCCATAAAATATACCATACATACATAATATTTTTTATATTTTATCCCACTATAAGTTTTGCATTTCTCCAATAAAATTATCTAACCATTCTATGCTATAAAGCTACAGATTGCTGGAGACGGGCCATATAGTTGACTCTGAGCTTCTAGTGGCTAAAGGAAACAAAAGCCAAATATAAAATTCGTAAGTATTCTTAGTTGTTTCCTGGTACCAAAACCTGAGAAAAATTTGAGTAATTTCTTCTGACAGCCTTATAAAGTGGCATACTACATTGATAATTTTCATAAGCAATTTTGGTACAGAAATAGAACCTTCAGAAATAAACCCAAGCATAGGAAACAGCTCTGTTGGGCTAGATACTCTTGGGAAAGCTGGTATATTTTACTTGCATATAGCTTTAATAATGATGATGGAATAAGAAATAATTGTCCTTTTGTCTCTTTTATTTTTAATACATTCTAAAAACTAGCAACTAACTCTGGATTGGGAGATTTCAAGAACAACATAGCATAACAAGTTTTTCTCTGGTGGTCAAAATAAATGTTGTATTTAAAATTAATTGAAATCTAGGATTATGGTTAAGATAAAATGATGGTATTTCCAAATTAAGTTAAAAGTTTTCTTTATTTTTTTATAATCATTCTTCTCTTCCAATTAATACTCCATCTGAGAAGGAAAGGAAATCTGAAAGAAGATTAAAAGAAGTCATTAATAAAAGGAAGCACATTTAATGGAAATATGATTATCATATAGTTCAAAGAAAATTTCACTGTACTCTTACTAATTGCTATTTTGTGCACTCAGTTGCCTTGCTTATCTTAAGATGGTTTCAGCTTTAGGGGGTATGTTAAAAAGATATATCTATATATCTCTGTATCCATCTATCTATCTATATATATATCTATATATAGATATATAGAGATATAATTTAAAATAGACCAACGTTAAGGCATAATTATTATTTAATAATTGAAATATGTAGGTTGGTTGACTTTAAACTTGTTAAATGGAAGAATGTCACACGTTTGAGAAATTGTTTAATTATTATCACTATTACCTCTCTATTATAGCTATTATAGTTGTAACTACGTATCTTGCATGGCAACTGTGAGTACTACCCTCATGCACAAAATCCTAAGAAGCCAAAACCAAAACAGGAGGACCACCTGCTGACATCTCGTTCTTCCAGTCAACTCTGCTTCAGTTTTTTTCTGCTTGTCTTGAATTCTCCAGAGCTTTTGGATAGTTTATTTTATCTTATTTATTTTTATTTTTTTAAATGTTATTTATTTTTGAGAGAGAGAGAGAGAGCGAACGAGCGAGAGCGAGCAATCATGGGAGGGGCAGAGAAAGAGACACACACACACAGAATCTGAAGCAGGCTCCAGGTCTGACCAGAAAGCGCAAAGCACTGGGTCTGAACTTGTGAACCTTGAGATTATGACCTGACCTGAAGTTGGATGCTTAACTAACTGAGCCACCCAGGTGTCCCCAGATACGTGTTTTTTATGTTTTGAGCAGACTTTATAGTTGGCCATTTCATAAGAGGGCATGATTATATCACTGCCTAAATTTCTAAAATCTTTTAAAATTAAGACATTTAATTTTTATTCTGCCTTTAATCTATTATAACCATAAGTATTTCCACCTGAGAATTTATCCAGCAGTGTTCTGACAGCCATTCCAATTCATTTAGATGCTGTAGACATTGTTGCTTTAGGATATGTTTTATTTTAGTTGAACAGCAATAATACTTAAAATTCTTATCCTTTGGGAATGAAACCTTCCTTCCTTCCTTCCTTCCTTCCTTCCTTCCTTCCTTCCTTCCTTCCTTCCTTCCTTCCTTTCTTCTTTGTATATGATTGGGATTTGGAATGAGAGTTTTAATTCTAATTCCAGTCTTCTGGGAAAACACACTTTTTTTCAGCTTTAATATCCTCACTTATAAACCTGGGTAATATCCCTACCATACAGTTTTGTTTTGAAATCATGCATATTAGAGGGCTAACACATTGGAAAATAATGAGTGCTCTATAAGGGTAGATATGATGATTAGATGCTCCTTTGGACTTCCTTCCAATTCTTAGATTGGGGGAACTAGATTTTTTGTTCTTAATTCAACCTTTGGGTTTCTGAAAAGTGAAAGTGATTTTGGAGAACAGATTGGAGTTTATTTTTGAATAGTCAAAATAAGCCTTGGTAATGCTCGGGAACAAAATTAAATTCCGCTTTCAGAATTAGCCATAAGAAAGAAGCAAGAAAGACGAGTGATGCTATTTTAAGTGCTCAGATATTCATATAGGTTTTGTTTGCTCACATAAGGACGGGCTTGGAAGAAGTATATTAATAGTGTGTACAGTGTTGTAGAACCATATGGGCCAGAAAGTACCTGAATCTTAACCTCAGATATGTCTGGGAGGGATTTGTTGATTACCTATTGGAACATCAGGCCCTTTTTAGACATTGTATGGTTAACAAAGAGGAAGAAAGCAAGGTCCCATTCCCTGGGGGCTCTTATGCCATTGAATGATAGCTTTAGAAGAGTATTGTTGGTGAGCAGGGCTCTACGGAATAGGGAAACAGTTGTTCCAAACTCTTGCTATTAGTCAGGATTCTTCACAGATACAGATCCAAGAGAGAGAGATGGATTTATTTTCAGAAACTGTGGAGGCTTGGTGAGTCCAGAATCTGCTGAGTAGGCCACTAAGCTAGAGACCTAGGGAATAGGTTTTAATTTTAGTCCAAAGGTGATCTGCTGATAAAATTCCTTCTTATTCTAAGAAGGTAAGTTTTTTCTATTAAGGCCTTAAACTGATGGGATGAAGCCCACTCATATATACGGAGAATAATCTGCTTTATTAAAAGCCTGTTGATCTAAGTGTTAAACTCATCTAAAAATATCTTCACAGAAACATCTAGAATATTTGATCAAATATCTAGGACTATGACCTAGCCAAGTTGACAAACTAAACTAATCATCACAAGAACCCATTGTTGAAGTTTGCCTTGGACCTCATAGCAAATTTAACTGTATATGGTTCTCCAGCTCTTAAGCTTTCATAATTTAGTATTTCTCTCCTGAGTTTGTCCATGACTATGCTTGAAGTTACTTTGACTGCTATTGTTGCTGAGCCCTTGTGCCTATATGACGAAACCATTAGCTCTACTTTTTTTTCAGTATTTGTGTTCTGTTTAGACTCTGCTTGGCCTTCTCCCATGGGTAATCCCATGTTCGGCCTTGATCTTGGCCTACTTCAGTCTCCTGAATAGTTGACTTGGCCAATAGATTCCTAACCAAAAGCAAGACACTAATAGCTCTTAGGCAGCCATTAGTGTCTAGAAACTTAATCTCTTCCCCTTAGCTTTGTATATTATTTAGAAGTTATTGGCTTTTCTGGTATTTTTACTATAAATTTCAAATACTTCCAGTCTTTGCTAATAGTTTTTACAAACATTGTATTTGGTTTGGTGTATTTCTCTTATGCTTTGGGTAGAGCTCATTTACTGTAAGGCCATTCCTGTCCTCTTTGTTCTCTCATCAGTGTTTTGTGAGGAGGAGTAATTATTAAATATACTGCCATTCTGTTAATAATTGAACATGTGTGGTATTTATGACCTCCATGCAAGCCCTCTTATTTTGTTCCAATATGAATTTTACTCCCAGAGGCCTGTGGTTTTCAAATGCCATTGTTTGGAGTAGCTGTCTGTAGAGTTGTTGGTATAGTGCTTATACTCTGTAAACTAGGCACCCTACCTTATGCAATATTCTAGTGAGTGCTGTGCTTGCTGCTCAGTGTTTCAGATTGGATCTGATTTCCTGGGATTAAATTCCAGATGTTGTTTTACAGCTTGCCATCTGCCTGATTGAGAAAGTTTCAGGTTGTAGGTCAGATGTGTGTTCACTAACCTTTAGAATTCTTAATTATTAGGTCTCCATTTGTGAGTATTTTTTTCTTTAATGGCATGATAATTTGTTTTTACTTCAGAATAATTGCAGTGTGGAAACAATTCTAGCTTAAAAACTTCATCAAACGATTTCATTGGTTATATTTTAGTAGCTTAGAATATTACAGAAATGTATATATTTTCTCCTGCTTTGAAATAGGAAACTTAAACCAGGAGTCTTTTAGTTTGTAAATGTTGAACCACTTTCCAAGAACAAATATGAAAAATATTATGGCAACAATAAAAGCTGATTCACCTGATAGCCTGCTCTGATATTGGCCTAATTTTACAACTACAATAGATATGTATTAACATGTAGTTACTCTGTTTGAAAAAGTATATAAATTTCTTTTTAGGTGTATTTAGCTTTTCAAATATGATTCCTGCAGTCTCCTGTGTATTGTAAAAATGATTACTGAAACAATTTCACTTTGAAGTACAGTAGTTGAAATATTCAGATCATGCTGACAAAAACTGAGGACTGATGGATGTGGGGGGAGGGGGGACGGGCATGGAGGAGGACACTTGTGTGGATGAGCACTGGGTGTTATGTGGAAACTAATTTGTCAATAAACTATTTGTAAAAAAAAAAAATTCAGATCAATATCACCATTTAAGCCTTTAATATAACCTTATTTATGTCAAACAAATCACAAATGTAGTTTGCTAAGGTAGAAACTACTTGATTTCAGTATAATTATAACAGACTAATCAATCAGTATTGCAAAATATAGGCCTTTATAATGAAATTCTAAATGGATATTGACTTTTGTTTTCTGTGTTAATATTAAGAACAAGTGGTCTCAAACTTAGGTGATCAAAAATATTGTTTATAAGGTAGTTGTTTGAAACTTTATGTGCTCTTTACAGAAAACTAGTAAGTTCCCAGCCCCACCCACAAAACCCTATTTAGACCATAGTTTAATTAAAAATGGTGTTTTAATGGTGGCTTAACTTATTAATTCTCTGAAACCACTGTAATTCCTGATTTTCTTTGCTTTTCTGGCTCTAGAACATGAGAGAGAAGTTTTTTAGGGATATAGGTAGTATATGTGTAAGGTTAGAATAAAAATAAGAAAAGTGGTTGTTGATCAGTGCAGGTGGAGTTTGGGTATAGAAACTTTATGGACTGAAGAGGTGCTAAACATCAGGGAATGAGCAGAGGGAAGTTGTGACCTCCTAGGGCCTAGTTGGAGCAAGAATGGTGCTTCTCCCCGTAGTAGAGAACCTCAGTGCTTCCATAGGATCAATAGATGAAGTAGTGAGAGTGTGGTCCTGTCAGAGGTCCTGGTGATGGTGGCTGTCGATAATATATATACATATACATATATATAATATATATTATGTATATATACATATATATGTGTGTATATATATATGTATATATATGTATGTATATATGTGTGTATATACATGTATATATATGTGTGTGTATATGTGTATATATATATATATATATATATATAGAGAGAGAGAGAGAGAGAGAGATGGATATGTGTGTGTGTGATATTTGCCAATTGAGTCAATTGGCAATTTGTAAGGATTTAGTGTCTAGTGTTTGACAAGATTTAGATGTCAACTTTACATTTTTTAGGATCTACTGGTCCAGGACTTATAATTTTTTCTTTGCTTTTAAAAATTAACTTAATTATGGGGCACCAGGGTGGCTCAGTCAGTTAAGTGTATGACTTCGGCTCAGGTTATGATCTCATGGTTTGTGAGTTCAAATTCCCTGTTGAGCTCTGTGCTGGCATCTCAAGAGCCTGGAGTCTGCTTCAGATTCTGTATCTCCCCCTCTCTCTGCCCCTCTCCTGCTCATGTTCTGTCTCTCTCAAAAATAAAAAATAAAAACTTAATTTGTAAGAACAGACTCAATCGGCTAAGATATTAGTTCTTTCCAGTTATGGGGTCAACATATTCTAAATGTAAACTACAAAACTATAAAACTTCTAAGAGATAACATAGGGCAAAGTATATGTGATCTTGGACTTGGTGATGACCTTTTAGATACAACACCAAAGCATGATATGTGAAAGAAAAAAATTGACATGTAGGACTTCACTAAAATTAAAAATTTCCATTTTGTGAAAGGCACTATGAAGATAATGAAAAGATAAGCCACAGACTGGGAGAAAACTTTGCAAAACATGTATCAGATAAAGAACTGGCATCCAAAACATAAAAAAAAAAATTCTTAAATCTCAACAACAAGAAAGCAAAAAATGGGCAAGAGATCTGAAAAGATACCTAACCAAAAAGTATATACATATGGCAGAAAGCATATGAAAAGATGTTCAACATCATATGTCACTAGGGAATTTCATTTTATTCATTTTTTAAAAAAATTAATGCTTATTTTTGAGACAGAAACAGTATGAGTGGAGGAGGGAGGGAGGGAGAGAGAGAGAGAGAGAGAGAGAGAGAGAGAGAGAGAGAGACAGAGACAGAGACAGAATCTGAAGCAGGCTCCAGGCTCTGAGCTGTCAGCACCGAGCCTGACACGGGGCTTAAACCCACACACCATGAGATCATGACCTGAGCCGAAGTCAGATGCTTAACCAATTGAGCCACTCAGGCGCCCCACTAGGTAATTTTAAATTAAAACAAGAATGAGCTATCACAGTACACTTATCATAATGGCTAAGCCTAAAACACTGACAATACCAGTGCTGGTGAGGATGGGAGTAACAGGAACTCGCTGTCATTGTTGGTGGGTACGTGAAGCAATATAGTCTGTTTGGAATGCAAGTTGGCAGTTTCTTACAAAGCTAAATGTATTCTTACCATATGAGCCAGCAAGTATGTTCCTAGTTGTTTAGCGAAATGAGTTGAAAACTAATGTCCACACAGGAACCTGCATGTGAATGTTTGTAGCATCTTTATTTATGATTGATCTGGACTGGAAGCACCAAGATGTCTTTTGGTAGGTGAATAGATAAATTGGTATGTTCTCATGCAATAGAGTATTATTCAGTGATCTGAGAAATGAGCCAGTGTGAAAGGCATTGTAGTGTCTGATTCCAGCTACGTGACATTCTGGAAAAGGTAAAACTATAGAGATAGTAAAAAGATCAGTGGCTGCTAGAGGATGTAGGGGAGAAATGGACAGGTAGAGTGCATGGCACTTTTAGGGTGGTGAAATTATTGTATATGATACTGTAATGGCAGATTTGGCAAAGCTCATAAGACTTCACAGCCCAAAGAGTGAACCCTGATGTAAACTGTGGACATTAGTTAGTAAGAACATATCAACATTGATTAACCAACTCTAATAAAATGTACCACATCAATTCGGTACGTTAATAAGAAGGGCAACTGTAGGTCGGGGGGAAAGTATTGGAACTTTGGACTTTCTGCTCAATTTTTCTATACATCAAAAACTAACCCATTTAAAGAAAAAGTAATAAGGGGCTCCTGGGTGGCTCAGTCAGTTAAATCAGTGGCTCACTTCGGCTTAGGTCATATCTCACAGTTCGTGGGTTCAAGCCCTGCGTCGGGCTCTGTGCTTACAGCTCAGAGCCTGGAGCCTGCTTCAGATTCTGTGCCTCCCTCTTTCTCTGACCCTCCACTGCTCACACTGCCTCCCTCTCTCTCAGAAATAAACAAAACATTTTAAACAAATAAAGAAAAAGTAATAAAACCCACTAAAAATGCATCAGAAAACAGACAAAAACTCTACATATACTAATAATTGCTGGTAACAGCCTTTTCCATAATTCTCTAGTGACTTAAGGAAATTACTTGATTTTTAAGAATTATGAAATGATAATCATGTGATTCCAGGGTTTCTTGGACATTTTGTTGTTGTTGACTCTCAGTAGTGTATCTTTAGTAATCTGGGAGTTTTTTCTACAGATTGCTTTGTTATCCTTCTGAAATACTATATAATCTATCATTAATCTTCCAAATGTTTGTTCTCTCTTTTTAAAAGTTTAGTTTCGGGGCATCTGGGTAGATTGGTCGGTTGGGCGTCCAACTTTGGCACAGGTCATGATTTGATAGCCCGTGAGTTCGAGTCTCATGTTGGGCTCTGTGCTGAGAGCTCAAAGCCTGGACCCTGCTTCAGATTCTGTGTCTCCCTCTCTCTCTCTGTCCCTCCCCAGCTCATGCTCTGTGTTTCTCTGTCTCAAAAATAAATAAACATTAAAGAAAATAATATGTTTCTGAGGGATGTTGCAACTTTTCTATGCTTAAACTTGTTTACATTTTTGATGACAAATTTCAGCTTAGGTATTAACTTTATAATTCACACTGTTGCTGAGCTTTCTAAGTCAATGCAGCATACAGTAAAATAGTATTAACTAGTTTAAAGTAAATCATACCATTTTTTTGTTTATTCATTTAATATTTCAAAAAATTAAAATTCTGTCTTAAAATTTTGGTTATTCTCTTTTTAAACCTGATAAGTTAAACAATGGTTATCAAATATCTTTGTGGTGGTTGTTACCCATTTTAGGTAGAAATACTTCACACTTAAAAATTTTCATAATAGGGGGCTTGGGTGGCTCAGTGTATTAGCATCTGACCTTTGATTTCAGCTCAGGTCATGCATGGTTGTCAGATCAAGGCCTGCATTTGGCTCTACAGTGAGCATGGAGCCTGCTTAAGATTCCCTCTCCCTCCCTCCCTCTCTCTGTCTCCCTCCCTCTCTGTCCCTCTCTTTTTCTCTCTCCCTCCTTGCTTGCTGTCTCGCTCTCTGTCTCGCTCTCTGTCTCGCTCTCTGTCTCGCTCTCTGTCTCGCTCTCTGTCTCTCTCGCTCTCTCTCTCTCGCTCTCTCTCTCTCGCTCTCTCTCTCTCGCTCTCTCTGTCTCGCTCTCTCTGCGCTCTCTCTCTGTCTCGCGCTCTCTCTGTCTCGCTCTCTCTGTCTCGCGCTCTCTCTGTCTCTCTCTGTCTCTGTCTCTCTCTGTCTCTCTCTGTCTCTCTCTGTCTCTCTCTGTCTCTCTGTCTCTCTGTCTGATCTGTCTCTGTCTCTCTGTCTGATCTGTCTCTGTCTCTCTGTCTGATCTGTCTCTGTCTCTCTGTCTCTCTGTCTCTCTCAGGGCACCTGGGTGGCTCAGTCAGTTAAACCTCTCACTTTGGCTCAGGCCATGATCTCACTGCTAGTAAGTTCAAGCCCTGTGTTGGGCTCTGTGCTGACAACTCGCAGCTGGGAGCCTGGAGCCTACTTCAGATTCTGTCTCTGTTTCTCTGCCCTTCTTTTGTTCTCACACACATGCATGTACATGCACATGTGCACGCGCACACACACACACACACACTCTCTCTCTCAAATATAAATAAACATTTAAAAAAAACCCATTTGTTTTAAAGTGTTTTTCTTTTTATTTTTTATTTTTTATTTTATTTTTTTATTTTTTTTATTTTTTTTACAAATAGTTTATTGTCAAATTAGTTTCCACATAACACCCAGTGCTCATCCCCACAAGTGCCCTCCTCCATGCCCACCCCTCCTCCCCCCACATCCACCAGTCCTCAGTTTTTGTCAGCATTCAAGAGTCTCTCATGGTTTGCCTCTCCCCCTTTCCCCCACCATTTCCGCCCTTCTTCTCCCCTTGGTCCTCTGTTAAGCTCCTCCTAATCCTCCTATACGTGCACACATATGATATTTGTCTTTCTCTGCCTGACTTATTTAGCTCAGCATAACACCCTCAAGGTCCATCCATGTTGCTACACATGGCCAGATTTCATTGTTTCTCATTGCCATGTGGTATTCCATGGTATAGATAAACCACATCTTCTTGATCCATTCATCTGTTGATGGACACTTAGGCTCTTTCCAGGTTTTAGCTACTGTGGAGAGTGCTGCTATGAACATTGGGGTACATGTGCTCCTATGCATTAGCATTTCTGTATCCCTTGGGTAAATTCCTAGCAGTGCTATTGCTGGGTCATAGGGGAGTTCTATTGTTAGTTTCCTGAGGAACCTCCACACTGTTTTCCAGAGGGGCTGTACCAGTTTACATTCCCACCAACAGTGTAGGAGGGTGCCCGTTTCTCCACATCCTCGCCAGCATCTAGTGTTCTCTGATTGGCTCATTTTAGCCACTCTGACTGGCGTGAGGTGGTATCTCAGTGTGGTTTGATTTGTATTTCCCTGATGAGGAGGGATGCTGAGCATCGTTTCATGTGTCTGTTGGCCATCTGGATGTCCTCTTTGGAGAAGTGTCTGTTCATATCTTCTGCCCATTTCTTCACTGGGTTGTTTGTTTTTGGGCGTGTAGTTTGGTGAGTTCCTTTGTAGATTCTGGATATCAACCCTTATCTGATATGTCATTTCAAATCATCTTTTCCCCATTCACACATATTATATTAATTTTCTGTTGTTTCCTTGGCTGTGGTAGAAGCTTTTAATCTCTGATGAGGTCCCAATCATTTATTTTTGCTCTTGATTCCCTTTGCTTGGGAGGTACAGTAAGAGTTGCTATGGTGGAGGTCAAGCAGGTTGTTTCCTGCTTTCTCCTCTAGGGTGTTGATAGTTTCCCAACTTAATGCTCAGGCCTTTTATCCATTTTGAGTTTATTTTTGTGTATGGTGTGAGAAACTGATCTAGTTTCATTTTTCTGCATGTTGCTGTCCAATTCTCCCAATACCATCTGTTTAAAAGGCTGTCTTTTTTCCATTGGATATTCTTTCCTGCTTTGTCAAAGATTAGTTGGCTGTATACTTTGGGGTCCACTTCTGAGTTATCAATTCTGTTCCATTGGTCTATGTGTCTGTTTTTTGTGCCAATACCATACTGTCTTGATGATGACAGCTTTGTAGTAGAGGCTAAAGTCTGGATGGTGATCCCTCCCGTTTTGGTTTTATTTTTCAGGATTACTTTGGCTATTCGGGGTCTTTTGTGGTTCCATACAAATTTTTGGATAGTTTGTTCTAGTTTTGAGAAGTATGCTGGTGCAATTTGATTGGAATTGCATTGAATGTGTAGAGTGCCTTAGGTAGTAATGACATCTTAACTATATTTATTCTTTCTACCCATGAGCATGGAATGTTTTTCCATTTCTTTGTGTCTTCTTCAATTTCCTTCATAAGTTTTCTATAGTTTTCATCATACAGATCTCTTGTATCCTTGGTTAGGTTTATTCCGAGGTATTTTATGTTTTTTGTGCAATTGTGAATGGGATCAGTTTCTTGATTTCTCTTTCTGTTGCTTCATTGTTGGTGTATAAAAATGCAACCGATTTCTGTACATTGATTTTGTACCCTGCAATTTGGCTGAATTCTTGGATCAGTTCTAGTAGGCTTCTGGTGGAGTCTGTCGGGTTTTCGATGTAGAGTATCATGTCATCTGCGAAGAGTGAAAGTTTGACTTCCTCTTTGCCAATTCTGATGCCTTTGATTTTCTTTTGGTGTCTGATGGCTGATGCTAGGACTTCCAGCACTATGTTAAACAACAGTGGTGAGAGTGGACATCTCTGTTGTGTTCCTGATCTCAGGGGAAAGCTCTGAGTTTTTCCCCGTTGAGGATGATGTTAGCTGAAGGCTTCTCATAGATGGCTTTGATGATGTTTAAGTAGGTTCCTTCTATCCCAACTTTCTCGAGAGTCTTTATTGGGGGAAGGATGCTGTATTTGTCAAATGCTTTTTCTGCATCTGACAGGATCATATGGTTTTTATCTTTTCTTTTATTGATATGGGATGTATCACATTGATACTTGATTTGCGAATGTTGAACCAGCCCTGTAACCCAGGAATGAATCCCACTTGATCTTGGTGGATGATTCTTTTTATATGCTGCTGGATTCGATTTGCAAGGATCTTGTGGAGAATTTTTGCATCCATATTCATCAAGGATATTGGCCTGTAGTTCTCTTTTTTTGCTGGATCTCTGTCTGGCTTGGGAATCAGAGTGATGCTGGCTTCATAAAATGAATCTGGGAGTTTTCCTTCAATTTCTATTTTTTGGAATAGCTTGAGAAGAATTGGGATTAATTCTGTTTTAAATGTCTGGTAGAATTCCCCAAGGAAGGCATCAGGTCCAGGGCTCTTATTTGTTGGGAGATTTTTGATCACTGATTCAATTTCTTCACTCATGGGTCTGTTCAGGTTTTCTATTTCTTCCTGTGTGAATTTTGGTAGTGAGTGTGTGTTTAGGAATTTGTCCATTTCTTCTAAGTTGTCCAATTTGTTGGCATATAATTTTTCATAGTATTCCCTGATAATTGCTTGTATTTCTGAGGGGTTGGTTGTAATAAGCCCATTTTCATTCATAATTTTGTCTATTTGGGTGCTCTCTCTTTCTTTTGGATAAGTCTGGCTAGAGGTTTGTCAATTTTGTTTACTTTTTCAAAAAACCAACTCTTGGTTTCATTGGTCTGTTCAATTGTTTCTTTGGTCTCTATGTTGTTTATTTTTGCTCTAATTTTTACTATTTCTCTTCTTCTACTGGGTTTAGGGCGTTCTTGTTGCTCTGCCTCTAGTTCCTTTAGGTGAGCTGTTAGATTTTGAACTTGCGCTTTTTCTAATCTCTTGAAATAGGCCTGGAGAGCAATGTACTTTCCTCTTAGGACTGCCTTTGCCGCATCCCATAGATTTTGAATTGTTGTTGTTTCCTTTTCATTTGTTTCCATATATTTTTTAATTTCATCTCTAATTGCCTGATTGGCCCATTCATTCTTTAGAAGGCTGTTCTTTAACCTCCATGTTTTTGGAGGTTTCCAGACTTCTTCCTGTAATTGATTTCAAGTTTCAAAGCATTGTGATCTGACAGTGTGCATGGTATGATCTCTATTCTTTTTAGGTATTTATTGAGGGTTGCCATGTCCCAGTATGTGATCTATCTTGGAGAATGTGCTGCGCACTTGAGAAGAAAGTAAATTCCCTGGCCTCAGGATGTAAAGTTCTAAATATATCCATCAGATCCATCTGGTCCAATGTGTCTTTCAAGTCCATTTCTTCAGTGATTTTCTGTCTGGTTAACCTATCCATTGCTGTAAGCGGAGTATTAAAGTCCCCTGCACATTCTTATCTATAAGCTTGTTTCTGTTTGTGATTAATTGTTTTAGATGTTTAGGTGCTCCCATATTCAGTGCGTAGACATTTATGATTGTTAGTTCTTCCTGATGGATGGACCCTGTAATTATTATGTAGTGCCCTTCTTCATCTCTTGTGATTGTCTTTAATTTAAAGTCCAGTTTGTCTGATATAAGTATCGCTACTCCGGCTTTCTTTTGATTTCCTGTGGCATGATATATATTTCTCCATCCCCTTACTTTTAATCTGAAGGTATCTTCCCGTCTAAAATGAGTTTCTTGTAGACAGCATATAGATGGATTTTGTTTTTTTAACCATTCTGCTACCCTATGTCTTTTGATTGGAGCATTCAGCCCATTTACATTCAGTGTTATTATTGAAATATGTGGGTTTAGAGTCTTTGTATCTTTTGTAGGGTTCAGGTTTGTGGTGGTGTCTCTGGAATCTTTGTTCCTTGCAACCTTTCCTTCAGAGCATCCTCAGATTTCTTGTAGGGCTGGCTTCGTGGTGACAAATTCTTTCAATTTCTGTTTATTTGGAAAGGTTTTTATCTCTCCTTCTATTTTGAATGACAGGCTTGCTGGATAGAGGATTCTTGGCTGCATATTTTTACTGTTCATCACATTGAAGATCTCTTGCCATTCCTTTCTAGCCTGCCACGTTTCAGTAGATAGGTCTGTCACCACTCTGATAGGTTTCCCTTTGTATGTGAGGGCCCTTTTCTCCCTAGCTGCTTTCAAAATTCTCTTTGTCCTTGTATTTTGCCATTTTTACGATGATATGTCGTGCAGAAGATCGATTCAAGTTACGTCTGAGGGGAGTCCTCTGAGCCTCTTGTATTTCCACATTTACTTCCTTCCCCAGGTCGGGGAAGTTCTCTGCTATAATTTGTTCCAGGACTCCTTCAGCACCTTTCCCTCTCTCTTCCTCTTCTGGGATTCCTATGATACGGATATTGTTGCGTTTGACTGTGTCGCTGAGCTCTCGAATTCTTCTTTCCTGTTCCTGGATCAGTTTGTCTCTTTTTTTGTCAGCTTCTTGTTTTTCTAGAACGGTGTCTTCTAAATCACTTATTCTCCTTTCTGCCTCTTCAAGCCGTGCATTGGAGGCCTCTAATTTATTATGTATCTCATTTATCGCATTTTTTAATTCTTCATGCCTATTTTTATTTTCCATTCTGTTTGTAGCCATAGTTTCTTTGATGTCCCCTATGTTTTTTCAAGCCCTGCTATTAATTTCACCATTATTATTCTAAAATCTTGTTCACTTATGCTGCTGATATCTGTTTTGAGCAGTTCATTAGCTGTCATTTCTTCTTGGAGTTTCTTTGGAGGAGAGTTCTTTCGTTTCGTCATTTTAGTTAGCTTTCCGGCTCTTGTTGGTTTTAAAGACCTGTTATGCTCTCTGTTTCTATGAGCACTGCTATATCCAGGAAACTCTTTGACTTTCCAGGGCCTATCCTTTCAGAGATTGTTTTTTGAATAGTATCCCTCGGTCACTCTTATTGGGACCTTAGTTATTTTATTTTCCTATTCGTAGTGATATTTGGGACTCTTCACCTTGTGTACTCTAGCTTGTTTCTTGAGGTAGCCCTGGAAAAGAAAAGAGACAGACAAACACACAGGGAGCAGGAGCACACAAACGCACAGGCTAATTCAACTAACATGCAAAGTGAGAGGGAAAACGAAAAAGTTAATAGAAAAGACGGAAGAGGGAGGGTGAATAGGGAGCATAAAATACATAAAAGGGTCAAAAAGGGGAAAAGAAAAGGAAAAAAGAAGAAAACCGATGGACAAAGAACGGTTTAAAGCATATACCTGGATTTCCCAGCTACAGTTAAATAGCCGTGTGTATGCAGTGCTGGTTGAAGAGCATAGAGAAAAAGAGAGAAGGCAGGGTGAGACAAGGCAGATTTGGAAATAGAATGAACAGGCAGAAGGGATAAGAAACTTTTTTCAAAGAGGTAAAGGGTAGAATATGGTTGGATAGGTGAGAGAAGGATGCTGGAATTATCCAGAGAAACTATATAGTCTAATTACTCCTGAGAGAAATAGCTGAAAAAGTCGGTAGGTGTAGAATTTACATTTACAGAATGGACTTGTGATTGTTTAAGCAAGCTGGCGACCAGAGTTAATCAGGTCAGTGTTTTGGGGAAAAAAGCGAGAAAAGAGAAAGAAGAAGAAAAAAAGAGAAAAGAAAGGGGGAAAAAAAGAAAGAAGAAAAAAAAAGGGAAAAAAGAAAAAAAAAAGGGAGGAGGGCACCTCTCAGGCAGGGATGGGCGTGGCGTGATCCGATGCCTCAGGCGGGGGTTCTGCCTTGGCGATTGTGGGGAGGAGAGTGACGGTGCTCCAGTCCCTTCTTGAACCCCGCGCTGCAGCTCGCTTTTTTTTTTTGGCGTGTCAACTCCCCGTTCCGGGGACGCAGCCGAAGTTGGTTGCACTCTTCAACCCAGGCCAGTTCCAATCTCCAAATCCCAGTCCGCGCCCCGCTGAAGTTGCCTTAGACACAGCTTCCCAGACAACCCCCTCGGGCTATTCCAGGCTCCCTGCTGAGCTCTGGGGGCGGAGTCAGGATCGCTGCTTCGTTCTCTGGGTCGGGCTGGTGCGCATGCGCGGGGGCTTGCCTGCCGTGTCCGCGTAGCCTGAGCCCGCTGGAGTGAGGAAAACCGGGTCTCTCTATGGCTCGTCACCCGAAACACGAACTCACAGGCAAATTTCCCAGTTTTTAGCTCTTTGCCTTCCCTCTCGAGTTCCAGCCAGCCAGGAGCGCGGACGCCCGGTGTCTGCGCGTCTCCTTCAGGGGTCCCAGCTGCCCTGGAGCTACAATGGCGGCAGGCGCGCCGCCGCTGGAGTGAGGAAAACCGGGTCTCTCTATGGCTCGTCACCCGAAGTACGAACTCACAGGCAAATTTCCCAGTTTTTAGCTCTTTGCCTTCCCTCTCGAGTTCCAGCCAGCCAGGAGCGCGGACGTCTGGTGTCTGCGCGTCTCTTTCAGGGGTCCCAGCCGCCCTGGAGCTACAATGGCGGCAGGCGCACCCGCGCCGCTTTAAAAACCAACCTCCAGGAGCGGCACAAAGAAGCAGTTTGTGTGCTCAGCCTCCCCCAGGACCAGTTGTCGCGAGGGGACCCGGTGTGCAGGTATTTGGCAAGTACGGTCTTTCTATGCACCGAGCGGAGATTTTTCTGTCTCGGACTCTCTCCTTTTCCCCTCTCACTCCCCGTAGAGGGTAGAGGGGGATCGCCTCCCACCCTGGAGGCTCCGATCCCGGCCCGATTTTACCTTCCCCGGTTCGCACTCACGTTAGAAGGCTTTCTCAGTGGATTCTGCGTCCTTTTTCTCCGAGTCTCTCAGGTTTTGTATGGTTTCCAATGGCTTCAGATCTTTTCTGTGTGATGTATGGGCGCGAGTGCAAGTACGGAGCTCCTTACTTCTCCGCCATCTTGCCTCCTCCCTTAAAGTGTTTTTAAAAGAGTTTTTAGAACTCTTTCCCATTCCCTCTGTCCTCTGCTTGTGCTTCCTCACTCCCTCTCTCAAATAAATTTTTTTAAATAAGCTGCCTATCTTTTTAATATTTTTGTAAAAATTTTATAATAGGAAGTGTGATATGACTTGAGAGTGCCTTGGAAAAAGATGTTAATAAGGGATTCTGGGAAGTATATTTGATAAATAGATTATATACAATTAAATGCCAGTATGAGTGAATTTTAATTTGAATAGCACACTCAATTATTTTTCATTTCTCTCATGAAAGAAGACATTTTGTTTTCTGGTGGAAAACCTATGTGTCATTTATCTCATTAGTAAAATGAGCATCACAATAGTACTTAACAGTTGTAGGACTGTTGTGAAGATTACATAAATTCACAGGAAGTGCTTAAGATCGTGTCTGTCAGTCACACTGTAAGTATTCAGTAAGTCTTCTTGATGTCTGATCTGATGTTGTTACTGTGAAATTTCACTAGATATTGAAGGTAATGGCATAGTGCACTGTGAAGGTGTTAGCACTAGAACCCTGTTTAAGAATGAGCAATAGGAATCTTGTGGCTACATTATTGAAGCTCTTAGCAAAGAAGTGCCCCGAGTCTTAGAAGTCTCTGAATGGGATGGTACCTTGTGAACTTCTTGGCTGTACAATAGTTATAACTATTTCACCTATTATTTCCCTGTAAGTATGCATTTCCTGAAGGTGTATAGTTATAAATTCAAACAAAATTAGAAAGTGATCTTGTATTAAACATTATTTTATTTAAGCTGTTTTAGTTATTTTGGATTATTTAAGTTCTCTGCATGTTTTAGTGTATGCTGTGTTCTATGTGCTTGCTCTATTGTTATATCTTTTGTATCTTTGCACATTGAATGGCTTCTCTCCTAGTTTTTTCTGTTCCCAATGTCACACCTCATATTGCTCTCTCTCTCCTTTCTCCCCTCCTCCATGTATGTATATGCAAAACCTTTACAAACAGACACACACACACACACACACACACACACGCAGATTTTTTGACCTTACAGTTAAGCTGCATTTTTGTCGATAGGCTTTAACCATCCCAGAGTGAATGCAGCTGCCTCTTCCTTCCTTTGGGAGATCAGCATTACTCATCCACTCTAATATTCTTGCTTCACCTCTTTGCTCAGTGTTTTTGATATGCTATGCAGAATACTTAAATATATAGTCTTTTAATGCATCAGAATTAACTGGTTATTATGTTTAGAAAGTCAGGTATGAAATGCATCAAAGTAATTTTTTAACCAAGCTTTTTTTTTAATGTTGGTGAGGGGTGGGGAGTAGGGGGTGGATGGGTGGGAATCCACACAATTTTTATTTATACTTGGCAATTAGAATTTGGTATAAGGGCAGTCTAAACAGAGAAGTCCTATTACTCTAGGGAGATTAAAAAAGATTATCTAGGGATGCCTGGATGGCTCAGTTGATTAAGTGTCCAACTTTTTATTTTCGCTTGGGTCATGATCTCATAGTTGTAGCCTCCTATTGGGCTCTGTGCTGGGCATAGAGCCTGCTTAGGGTTCTCTTTTTCCCTATGCTCTCCCCTCTCGCACTCTCTCTATCTCTCAAAATAAATAAACATTTAAAAAAGTATCTTGGAGCACCTGGGTGGCATAGTCGGTTGAGTGTTGGACTTCAGGTCATGATCTCATGACTCGTGGGTTCAAGCCCCATGTATGCTCTGCTCTCACAGCACAGAGCCTAGAGCCTGCTTTGGATCCTCTGTTTCCCTCTCTACTGCCCCTCCCTTGCTCATTTTAATAAAATGATATAATTTAATATAATTGTGATAAAATTTATATTATGAATAGCTGTAAATTTAACTTACTAAAGCCTAGGATCATACTAGAAAATATTTCAATTGCAGTTCTTGAAATATGAAAGAGAAGATGTTGATTATATAATAAAATATTTGCATATTTTTTGCACACACAAACACAGCAAAATTTTCAGAAGATAGCCCACATGAACTTAAATTTTAATGAAAATTAGATACCCTTATTTTCATGGGTAGTTAATAGTTAAACATTACTGTGTATTACACATTATGGATTAATATTAGGACCTTGAGTAAACCCATTTTTGGAGATATGAAACATCTCTTCCTAATGGTAAAATAGAACTTGGTTAGTTGTAATACAGAAGTACCACGTTTCTTTTTCTTGGCAGTTTATAGCTCCCCATTAAAATGATGATGATAGTAATAATAGGTAACGTTTATTGATTGCTTATTATGTCAGGTGTTATATTTGCATCTATTATTCCACTTTTGCAGATTAGTAAACAGGGACACAGTTGTTAAACTTGCATAAGCTTACACAACTAGTGGGGAGGCTATGATTCAAACTCCAGGCAGTAGGACTCCTGAGCTCCCATTGTGAACTGCTAAACTCTGTTGCCTCCATTATAACTAAAATAACTCATTTTTCTCCCTTAAAAATGCCTTGAAAGATATTATGAAGAAATACCTCAGCCAGCTGCAGAGGAACAACCAACTACATTTATTTTTGGAAATAAGGAGTTGTTTTGTCCTATACATAGACTTGTAGAGCAATTGCATAACATGGTCTATCTGTGTAGATTACACTTTTTCTGCGATTCATTTAGCTACTTGCATTTGGTATCATTTTCTTTCAACCTGAAGCACATCTGATGCAGATTTACTGGGACATTCACACTCTATTTTGGTTTTAAAAGCTGCAGACCTCATTTACTGGTGCACGAACAAATAGCCATTTGGAACTACTTCGTCTTTTATAGGCTTAACTTTTCTTTTTTGCTGGAAAGGAATATTTATGGAAATATTGTTTTCATTATAATGGAAATACTGCTAATAGACTGACTAACCCACTTAGTGGCTTGACTGAACATAAGAAATAAGTTGCTTAGCATATCTAACCAAGTTTCTGAAGAGACACTTTACATTTATTTGGAAGGATTCCTTTTCCTACCCTCCTCCCCTACTTTTATGGGTCTCTGAACAGGAAGCCCATGTATATTTTTAAAGTCAAATCCAGACTGTTTTGTTTTGCCTGTGCTGTGTCCTACAATTTCAAAGTCAAGGTGTAAAATTGGACTGGTCTTTCCTTGAGTGGTTCAAAATTGAAAAACAGTTTGATTTTATATTCATTTTAGATTAAGTGAGAAACCAACTGGAGATTAGAACTCTTCCAGTTCATACAATTTTTGAGGTTTTGAGATTTAGAATTTTTTAAAAAAAGAAACTTTCATACTTTTTACTTGAGGCCTATAGTAGTCTTGCTTACTCTAAAGAAATAAAATAAAATGAGTAAGGTCTACATCTGCTAAAACATGAAAAAATCAAATAAAAAGAAACATTTGTTTATTCAACAAAAAGAATTAATATTTTTATGTTTTTGTTCAATATGATTTTTTATTAAAAATGAAACATTCCAGGTAACGTTGAAGTCCACTATGTTACCTCTGAAGTCCCATCACTTACCTCCCTCCATAGCCTACTGCATTTGTGAATTTGGTATGTAATTATTCTTTTGCCCATTGCCTCTACTATTTTGGGAGCTGCTATCCTTAAAAGGTGATCAAAGCCTGGGGAAGACATATCTTTAATGCTTTAAATTCAATCTGCCTGCCTTCATCAATCATCACGTGTTCAGTATTTTAGATCCACCTTATTTTTAACTTCCCTCCACTTAAAATGTCACTTATATTTAAAAAGTCAGTGTTTATTATCAGTTCCTATGTTTAATTTTTTTTGTATCGAATTATTTTTGCCAAATTTATTTTTAGTGAATCTGTGAGTAGCAAATTTTTATTCCTGTTATGGTATGAATACCCTTTTATTCCATTTTTGCTAATAATTTAGATTTCTAGGGATAGAACTCTGGGTATAGAAATCTAGGTGGACAGTTAGTTTTCCTGATCAATTACAAAATAATATTTCATTTTCATGAGGCATTTCTTGCTGCTGACAAGTTGGCTATCTATCTGCTAGTTGTCTCTATACCAATCTATTTTTTCTGATAGTTTTAAGTGTTTTTTTTTTGTTTGTTTGTTTGTTTTTTGTCTTTGGTGTTAGAATTTCATTACAGTGTTTAGGTGTGGACTTATATGTATGTAACATGTGTATCTGTATATAAATGTACATATAATCTATTTATGTTTTTTCAGTCTGAGGATTCCTTTTTCTAAATTTTAGAACATGATGACCCATCATCTCTATAAAATTGCCTTTACACATTTCTCTTTTCTCATCTATTAACTACACGTATGATGTATCTTTTCATTCTTGTACCCTTAATCACTTAATTTCTCTTTCATATTCTTCATCTTGTCCCTCATATTTTTTGTGCAACATCTCTCTCTTTAGATGAGTCTAATTTATAGATCTTCTCATTCTTTTATTGACATTTTTCCTTTTTTTAAAATATTTTTATTTATTTCTAGGAGAGAGAAAGAGAGAGAGAGAGAGACAGCATGAGCAGGGGAGGGCCAGAGAGAGAAGGAGTCACAGACTGAAACAGGCTCCAGGCTCTGACCTGGCAGTCAACACAGAGCCCGACCTGGGGCCCGAACCCACGAACTGAGAGATCATGACCTAAGCGAAAGTCGGACGCTTAACCGACTAAGCCACCCAGCCACCCGACATTTTTCCTTTCTGATATGTTTTTGTTCTTTTTGAAATTCACCCTTTTTACATTGCCCTGTTTTTTTTTTTTGTATTCTTTTTTTTTTTTTTTTTTTTTTTTTACAAATAGTTTATTGTCAAATTAGTTTCCACATAACACTCAGTGCTCATCCCCACAAGTGCCCTCCTCCACGCCCATCCCCCCTCCCCCCCACATCCATCAGTCCTCAGTTTTTGTCAGCATTCAAGAGTCTCTCATGGTTTGCCTCTCTCCCTTTCCCCCACCATTTTCCCCCTTCTTCTCCCCCTTGGTCCTCTGTTAAGTTCCTCCTAATCCTCCTATACGTGCACACATATGATATTTGTCCTTCTCTGCCTGACTTATTTCGCTCAGCATAACACCCTCAAGGTCCATCCATGTTGCTACACATGGCCAGATTTCATTGTTTCTCATTGCCATGTAGTATTCCATGGTATAGAGAAACCACATCTTCTTGATCCATTCATCTGTTGATGGACACTTAGGCTCTTTCCATGTTTTAGCTATTGTGGAGAGTGCTGCTATGAACATTGGGGTCCATGTGCTCCTATGCATCAGCATTTCTGTATCCCTTGGGTAAATTCCTAGCAATGCTATTGCTGGGTCATAGGGGAGTTCTATTGTTAGTTTCCTTAGGAACCTCCACACTGTTTTCCAGAGGGGCTGTACCAGTTTACATTCCCACCAACAGTGTAGGAGGGTGCCCGTTTCTCCACATCCTCGCCAGCATCTAGAGTTCTCTGATTTGCTCATTTTAGCCACTCTGACTGGCGTGAGGTGGTATCTCAGTGTGGTTTTGATTTGTATTTCCCTGATGAGGGATGCTGAGCATCGTTTCATGTGTCTGTTGGCCATCTGGATGTCCTCTTTGGAGAAGTGTCTGTTCCTATCTTCTGCCCATTTCTTCACTGGGTTGTTTGTTTTTCGGGCGTGTAGTTTGGTGAGTTCCTTATAGATTTTGGATATTAACCCTTTATCTGATATGTCATTTGCAACTATCTTTTCCCATTCCGTTGGTTGCCTGTTAGTTTTCTGGGTTGTTTCCTTTGCTGTCAGAAGCTTTTAATCTTGATGAGGTCCCAATCATTTATTTTTGCTCTTGATTCCCTTGCTTTTGGGGATGTGTCAAGTAAGAAGTTGCTGCGGTGGAGGTCAAGGAGGTTGTTTCCTGCTTTCTCCTCTAGGGTGTTGATAGTTTCCTGTCTCACGTTCAGGTCCTTTATCCATTTTGAGTTTATTTTTGTGCATGGTGTGAGAAAATGATCTAGTTTCATTTTTCTGCATGTTGCTGTCCAGTTCTCCCAACACCATCTGTTAAAAAGGCTGTCTTTTTTCCATCGGATATTCTTTCCTGCTTTGTCAAAGATTAGTTGGCTGTATACTTTTGGGTCCACCTCTGAGTTCTCAATTCTGTTCCATTGGTCTATGTGTCTGTTTTTGTGCCAATACCATACTGTCTTGATGATGACAGCTTTGTAGTAGAGGCTAAAGTCTGGGATGGTGATCCCTCCCGTTTTGGTTTTATTTTTCAGTATTACTTTGGCTATTCGGGGTCTTTTGTGGTTCCATACAAATTTTAGGATAGTTTGTTCTAGTTTTGAGAAGTATGCTGGTGCAATTTTGATTGGAATTGCATTGAATGTGTAGATAGCTTTGGGTATACATTGCCCTGTTCTTGATTTATATACCCTTTAAAAGACTTTTTAAACATTTTTAATACTTAGATTATTATTTTTTTTTATTTCTTAGGACATAAATTCTCCTATTCAGGTAGCAGTTGACTTTCCCTCCTTGTGTTGTTGTTGTTTTTCTTTTTTTTTTTTCATGATTGCCATCAGTGTAGGTTGCTTTCCCATTGAATTATATATGTTGGGAATTACAGAAGTTTTCCTACAAGATAATTTTAAATTTGATATTTTAGGGAACCTGATATATCCATGATTCTAGACCAGTTTTTAAGTCAACTTTTCACTTGAGGTTCCTACACCACACACACACACACACACACGTGACTTTGTAACCCACACTTATATGGAGAACACAGACTGGGATTCTGAGTTTCTCTGGATGACTTTTTCCAACTTTGACTCTGGCCAGCTTTCTCCTTTTTTTCTCTGCAACATTGGAGTGAGTGTTTCTAAATCAAGTTTCAGAGATGGCTTTATGCAGGTAAACATGTTTCTTGTTTCCATATTTTACCTAGCATATCCACATATTCTCAAAATGTTTTCCTTTTATTGTTTTATTGACTTCTTTTTTTTGAAGTTTGTTTATTTTTGAGAAAGTATGCATGTGAATGGGGGACAGAGAGAGAGAGAGAGAGAGAGAGAGAGAGAGAATGAATATCCCAAGCAGGCTCTGCACTGTCAGCGTGGACCCCGATATGGGGTCTGAACCCACAAACTGTGAGATCATGACCTGAGCCAAAACCAAGAGTCAGATGCTTAATTGGCTGAACTACCCAGTGCCCTTCATTGACTTCTTTTGCAAAGGATAACATGGGAATTAACATGCTCATTTGTCTATCTAAAACATATTTATCAAGTATTCCCTTTTTCCAAGCACTATTTTAAGCATAGGGGATACACCAACAAATATGATTCTTGCTTTAATAGAACAATATTCTTATGGTTGGTTGGAAGAGAATCAGTCAAGAAACAAGGCAATAAATGAATTATATATCGTACTTTTATAAATACAATGAAGAAAGATAAAACAGAGTAATAGAGATAGATTGTGACAAGAGGGTGATATTTTGTATATGGTAGTTAGGAAAGAGGTATCTAATAAAGTAACATATGAGCAGAGGACCTCCCCTCCCACAAGACAAAATTGTGATCCATGTGTACATCTGATGTAAGTTTATTACAGGCAACATGTTCAATAGGATTACATTCAACCTGTTCATTGAATGCAGAGATTGGAGTGAGGTGGGAGTATGACAGGTAAGATTAGATAATGGTAGAGGGGCCAGGTAATGTAGGTTCACTTAGACTTTGAGCAAGGTGGGGAGCCCTTGCAGGATTTTAAGTAGTTAGGTGGCATGATCTGTGTGATTATTTAAAGAAAGCATGATCTAACTGCATTCTGGAAAAATTAAGTGTAGGGAGATAATAGTGGAAAGATAAGCACCAAATAGCCTGATGTTTTTAGCATTCTACCCTAGAGATGACGGTGTGAACAGAATGGTTAAGGTGAAGGTGGTGAGATGTTACTGGATTCTGGTTTTGTATCAAAGGTAAAGATGGCAGCATTTGTTTAAGGATGGATCTGGAGAGAAGAGAAGGAAGCAGTTGAGGATAGTCCTGAGGTTTTTAGCCTAAGCATTTGAAAAAGTAGAGTTGCTATTTAATGAAATTTAGTAATTTGTAGAAGGAACCCATGTAGGTATGGAGATTAAGAGCATGGTTTGGATATGTAAAGTTTGAGAAAACTAATAAATATCCAAGATGTTGAGTAGAGAATTGAGCCTGGTGATATAATTTGGGGATTTATCAGCATGAAGACAATAATTAAAGACATAGCATTAGACAAGATCACGTAGGGTGTGTTTGTGGATAGAAAAAAAAGGTCTGGGTTTTGCCACTACGGATAGAGCACAGGCAGATGGGGAGTGACTAGAAATGGGGACTAAGAAAGAGTAGCCCCTGAGGCAGAAGGAGAACTAAGAAAGAACCAGTGGACTCTGAAGCTGTGAAGAAAATGAAGGAAGAAACTAGGAGAGCAATCACCTCAGTGGTTCAGTGTTTCAGCTAGACTGGTATGATGTGAAGTGAAAATTGGAGTTAGTGACAGGAGGTCAGTGATAACTTCCTTATTCTATAATAATAGAGCATCATAGCACATCTGGATGTCTTAAATTATTTTGTCTAACTTAACTCATTTTACAGATAATGATTCAGGAGGATGACTTCTTATATGATAGTTTCCTGGTTTCAAAATATGCTTCTATGACTGCAAAATAATGAGATTTTTAAAAAGACATATTAGAATTGATAGGTTCATAGTATTCCAGTATTTCTTCAAAGATCTGTATTCATATTCCAGTGTTTCCATTCTACTAAGCCACTTTGGTGACACCTACCTCTGAAATGCTTTCAGAACTACATTACAAGCCACAAATGAAAGAGACTGCCATGATTTTTTACTGTGAGCCATAGTCAGTTTTTGGTAGCCTCTTTATTAGAATAACAACCCTTAAAAAAATCAAGCCCATCCTCAAAAAGGGCACTAATTGCCCATCATTTATATTGTAGAAAATGTATGTGAATGTATAAAATTATGCAGGCTGCCTTAGTTTTTTTAGCTGTTATAACACAGTTACCATAGACTGGATGCCTAAAATAAGAAACATTTATTTCTTATGCGAGGCTGGAAAGTCAGATCAAAATGCTGACAAATTTGATGTCTGATGAGGGCCTGCTTCCTGTTCATAGATAGCCCTCTTGTCACTGTGTTCTTAAATGGTGGAAGGAGTGAGCTCTCTGAGGTCTCTTTTATGAGGGCACTGATCCATCTATGACAACTTTACCTTCATGACCTCATTAACCTCCTGAATGCCCCACCTCCTTTTTTTTTTTTTAATAATGTTTATTTTTGAGAGAGAGAGAGAGACAGAGTACAAGTAGGAGAGGGGAAGAGAGAGAGGGAAACACAGAATCTGAAGCAGACTCCAGACTGAGCTGTTATCACAGAGCCCAATGTAGGGACTTGAATTTTGAAACCGTGAGATCATGGCCTGAGCCAAAGTCAAGTATTTAACCAACTGAACCACCTAGGTGCCCCTTCTTTTTTTATTTTTTAAATTTTTTTCATGTTGATTTATTTTTGAGAGAGAGACAGAATGGAAGCAGGGAGGGGCAGAGAGAGAGAGAGGGCCCACCTCCTTAATACCATTACATTGGGGGTTAAGATTTCAACATCTGAATTTTGTGGCAGACACAAATAGTACATTGTATAGGCTCAGAAAAATGGGTACACGCAGTAGTTTTCATCAATAGAGAAGGCAATCCTCATCTGTATAAGAAATTCTAGTATTCTACATATTACAGATAAAAAACAAATTACTTCGGTTGTCCTATATTTCTTTAAATACAGTGGTTGCTCCTTTAGTGGTTCTCTTGAATCTCTTTGGGGAAATTAATCTTCCCTGATATCCCTCTCAGGAGTGCTGGCTTAACAGCAACAACCTACATAAATTCCCAGTTAGAAATATAAGACTTCCAAATAACTAACAAGTTTTTAAGATCAAATCAAATATATCTGTGAAGTACTTATTTTTTGTCCCAGAAGAAATTTGGATAGGGGATCTGTACCTCATTAGAGTTCAAAGTGGTGATAATTTAACGGCAAAGCATGGCATCATTGTTCATATGAGAAAGAAATTAAAGTAGACTTAAAAACTGTGTATTTATGGATTAATAGATTCATTTCTTAAATTCATTTTTTAAAAACACCACTACATTTATTAGTTATTTTTAATGCAAAAATTATTAAAAAGTAAAAGTTCATGATTCTACTTCTAGATGTTGGAGGTGGATAAGTAAAAAATAATGCTTGCAATACTAGTTCACATTAAACATAAAATCATCTATGTACATGATCAGAAAAGATATAAAGTAGGGGTGCCTGGGTGGGTCAGTTGTTTAAGCATTAGACTCTTGATTTTACTCAGGTCATGATCTCGTGGTTCATGGGTTCAAGCCCTGCACTGGGCTCTGCACGGATAGTGTGGGAGCCTGCTGGGGTTTCTTTCTCCCTCTTTCTCTCCCCCCTTGCATATGTGCTCTCTCTCAAAAAAATAAAAACTTAGGGGAAAAAGGGTATAAAGTGAAAGCTTTTTCCCTCTTCTTCTATTGCATGTTTGCATATTTACATGTATATCTCCACACATGGATACAATAAGTGAGATCATAATATGCATATTGTGTTGTACCTTTTTTTACTTTATAATAAAACATCTCAACTATTAAGAAATATATAGATATAAAACACTTAAAACTTATATGGTTATGATATATTAAATGATAGACATTTTAGGGTGTTTATCATTCATTATTATTAGGTAAAGTTCTACAGTCAACATCCTTGAAACTAACTATGTTTTAACGTCTTTTGGAAAGTGCAAGGCAAATTTCTAATAAGGGAATAAAAGTGCTGGATAATGTCAAATTGAAAAATAGTTTAATCAATTTATATCGCAAAAATAGAATACTATTTCTGTTTACCCATACCAGTGTGGCTCTTATAAAGCTTTTTGCTATTTTGAAACCTGATAAGTGAAAATGGTGTGAGTGTATGTATTTACGTGAGTATGTCTGAATATAATATAATAGTTAACTGAAGCTAGAGTCACATATAAGATTCATTTTTTAAGTTTATTTATTTATTTTGAGACAGAACTTGCATGTATGTATGCGAGTTGGGGAGGGGCAGAAAATGAGAATCCTAAGCAGACTTTGCACTGTCAGTGCAGAGTCCAATATAGGGTTTGAACTCCCGAAACCATGAGATCATAACTTGAGCCAAAATCAAGAGTCAGACACTTAACTGACTGAGCCACTCAGGCACCCCTAAAGTTCGTTGTTTCAAAGTGTACAATTAGTGACATTTAGTATATCCAGAATGCTGTGCAATCATCAGCTGTACCTAGTGCCAAAACATTTATATCACCCGCAACAGAGACCCTATGTTCATGAAACAGTCACTGCATTTCCCTCCTCACCCCCATAGTCCCTGGCAACCACTCATCTTTGTGTCTTTTTGGATTTACCTATTTTAGATATTCCTTTTAAATAAAGTTATATAATATTTGTCCTTTTATGTATAACTTTGGCTTAGCATAATTTTGAGCTTCATCTCCATTATAGCATGTACAATGCTCCTTTTTATGACTAATATTCTATTGCATGGATATAGTCAATTTTATTTTTTCATACATCCATTGATGGACATTTGCATTTACTTATACCTTTTAACAATTGTGAATAGTGCACTATGAAAATTTGTGTACAAGTATTTGAGTACTTCAACTCAGTTGATTTGTCTTTGTGTGAAGTTATATGAATTCTTTATATGTTCTGGTTAGTAGACTTTATCAGATATATGACTTAACAAACTTTTTCTCCCATTCTGTGGATTGTCTTTTTACTTTCTTGATAGTGTTTTTTGATGTACCAAGTTTTAACTTTAACAGAGTCCAATTTATTTTTTCATTTGCTGCTCATGCTTTTTGTTGTTATATCTTGGATTTCATTGCCAACTTGAAACTCATGAAGATTTTCCCATGTTATTTTTAAGATTTTTTTTAGTTTTAGCTCTTGTATTCAGATCTTTGATTCATTATGAGTTATTTTTAAAATATATATTGTGAGATGGGGTTCACTTTTATTCTTTCACATGTAGGTATCCAGTTGTCCTCACCATTTGTTGAAAAGACTATTCTTCCCCTATTAAATAATATACTTGTCCAAAATCAGTAGACTATAGATATTTGGTTGATTTCTGGACTCTTAGTTCCATTTTGTTGTTCCATATGTCTATCTACATTATTGGAGCTTTTTGATTTGCATTTCTTTTGTTGGTAATGAGGTTGATCATATTTCATGTTTCCTTGCCATTTGTGTTTATTTTACCATGACCTGCTTATTCATAGCCTTTCCTATTTTTGATTGGGCTGTTTTATTTTTTTTGATACTTTATTTTGTGTACTCTATATATTGTAGATTTATTTATTTATTTATTTATTTATTTATTTATTGAAAGAGAGAGTACACAAGTGGGGCAGAGGAGGGGGGAGGGGGAGAAAATGAATCTTAAGCAGCCTCCATGCTCAGCCTGGAGCCAATGTGGGGCTTGATCCCATGACCCTGGGATCATGACCTTAACCAAAATCTAGAAGTGGAAGCTTAACCAACTATGCCACACAGGAACCCCAGAAATTACTTTTCTAATTTGTCATATATGATGAAAATATTTTCCTAGTTTATGACTATTTGTTTTTGACAAATTAATTTTTTTGATGCAGAACTAATTTTTTCACATCATCACGTTTATTATTTTTTGTGATTTCTTGGTTTTAATTATTATCTTTCCTGCTTAAAGAGTATAAGTAAATTTCTCTTATATATTCTTCTAAACTTTGTTTTGTTTTTTTCTTTTCAAAAATATTTATACCATCTTTGGTATAAAAGTAACATACTTAAAAATAAATTTTAAAAACCTCCAAATATATTATAGAAATTGACTATTTTTTTCTACTCTCTCTTTATCATCCCATTTATTCTCATTCCTTCTGAAGTAACCAAATTCAATCCCCTGGTATGTACTCTTTCACCCTTTGCTCCATGCAGACACATTTGTATAATTTTTTATTTTCATGTGTATGATTTTTTTGAGGAATGAGGTAACTTTTGAACCAAAAACCTGAAATACTGAAAAATGTAGTATAAGATAATTTTACCAAAATTGATAAATTAATGTATTCTGTTCTAAAAGATTATTTTGAACAGTGTATCACTTTAAAATTCAATTCAGTCTCTTTTTTCTATATAACTCAAATTAATGACTTGACCTAATTTTTTATTACTGCATCATTCCCCTTCCAGCCTCCTGTCCACCCCATGCCACACATGCAGGATTTACATCATTAACTTATTTTGTAATTCAGTGAGTCTGTCTTCAAAGGAGATTGTCATTTATAACACAATGTCTTTTAAATTTGGTTTTGCTTAAGAAATATTAGTACAAGATGATTAAAATATTTTTCCATATATATTCATATTTCAGCATTGTTATTGAAGAGTAAATTTGATTTTTTTAAATGTTTTTATTTATTTCTGAGAGAGAGAGAGAGAGAGACAGCTTGAGCAGGGGAGGGTCAGAGAGAGAGGGAGACAGAGAATCTGAAACAGGCTCCAGGCTCTGAGCTGTCTGTCAGCACAGAGCCCGACCCGGGGCTTGAACCCACGAACCGTGAGATCATGACCTGAGCCAAAGTTGAATGCTTAAACGACTAAGCCACCCAGGCGCCCTGATGAAGAGTAAATTTGACAGTTCAGTTACAATGGTGAGCTGAGTAATTTGAAATTTAAATTACTTTTATACTGATATGACAAAACTTCACAAAAGCATTCAATGAAGTTAGTTTGCACTGAAAAGTTAAAGCCACATTTTAATTGAAAACTAAATATTTCTGTTGATTTCTTGTCATTCTGAGTTGAAAAGTATTGCCAGTTTTTATGACTGTAGTCAGTCCCTACTTATAGCCACTGAGCAGTTTTGTAACCAAGAGTTGTAGGTGGGATAGACCAGAATAAGATACTTGAGGACAGAGATTTGCAGTCCATGTTGACAACATAGATGATGCTTGATATAAGTTAAATGTGGTTCCTAACTTCCTAACTCATATCAGGGTCTTTGGAGCCTCAAACACTGAACAGTCATTATCATCTGGCTTCTCAGACTTGAACCATGTAAATTGCATCAGTGTTCTGCTCCCCATGAAATGTAAATTTTCTCTGTCTTGTGAAAAATGTTGTCAACATTGCATTACGAATATGACTGAAAGTTTTTCATAAGATCTAAGAGTGTGTATGTTTGTTTTATAACTGCTTTAGTTTTTTGCTCTGCTCTTCAGCATGTCATCTTCAACTCCATGTTCCTTGTTTTCTGTATCAACTTTCTTTTGCTTCATCTCTAGTTTTTCATTTGCCCTTCTTTTTATTTAACTTGTAATCAAATTGTTTTTCTACTACCGTATGTATAGCCTTGCTTCAGATGTATTTGTTAAATCAAAAAGCAAATGGTGAAGCCCTAATTTGCATTATAAAGTATTATGTTTGTATATTGCAAGGACAGATTCAGAATGATCATCTCAAGTATAATTGATAAGGTAGGCAAAAAATTGCCAAGAGGTAGTTGGCGATTATCAATGGGAAGTGGTTGAGGTACATAACACAAATATAACCTTACAAATAGTAATAAAATAACAACATACTTTTTGTTTATAATTGTACTATTTGTACTAGCTTCAAGGATGTAAAACTGACTGATTTGAATTCCATGAATTTTTTCCTCTTCCATCTGTGATCGAGATACTAATAAGACCAAAATAAGACAAAGCACCTGAAGAGAAAACAAAGAGAAGCAAGGAGCCCTAAATATACTCAACACATAGATCATCAACCACCAAGAGACCCAAGAATTGTCTGAATGTATTTATAAACTAGACACATTTTTTTGTTCTTACATTCTGGAGAATGAGAACAGTTGATCTTATATGTACATTCATTTTAATAATTTTATGAGATGGGTGAATATTTACCATAGATTTATCTTATGTGCTTCCAGAGAATCTGAAACTTTTTAAAAAAGAAAATATATTTACAGCTGAAAGGGGTAATACTAGGGTTCATGGTATGGATGGAAAGATTAGTGGGGGATGACTACCTACACTGACTGGATCCTATTAGAACCTGTCACTGTTGGATTTTTCTCCGTGAAATATGTGAGATAGTTTCTTAAACTCAAGAACCTTCCATGAGTACCATTGCTACCTATGAGTACTGCATTTTTACTTTTTATTGCTTACCAGTATTCGTTAGTCATATATTAAGACAAAGTATATAAGTGTGAAATCACCAAGAGGCTACTTTCATTTTTTATTAAGTAAAGTTATTTTATTTTTTAAATCTTGAGAAGTGTACTCTTTAATCCCCATCACCTATTTCACCCATCCCCTATCCCCTCTGGTAACCATTAGTTTGTTCTCTTTTCCCTTTTCTCTTTGTTTCTTTGTGAAATTATATGGTATTTACCTTTCTCTGACATAGTTCACTTACCATTATACTTTATAGCTTCATCCATGTTGTTGCAAATGGAAAGATTTCATTCCTTTTAATGGCTGAATAATATTGCATTATATATGTGTATATATCCCATCTCCTTCATCCATTCAGCTGTTGATGACCATTTGGGCTGCTTCCATAGTGTGACTATTGTAAATAATGCTGCTGTGAACACAGGGGTTCAAGTATCACTTTGAATGTTTTTTTATTTTTATTTTTTGGATAAATACACAGTGTGACTTCTGGATCAAAGGGTAGTTCTATTTTTAATTTTCTGGTGAACCTCCATTTTGTCTTCGATAGTAGCTGCATCAGTTTTCATTCCCACAAACAGTGCTCAAAGGTTCCTTTTTCTTTACATCCTCACTAAGACTTATTGCTTGTGTTTTTGATTTTAACCATTATGACAGGTATGAGGTGATATCTCTTTGTAGTTTTGATTTGTATTTCCATGACGATGAAGGAGGATGAGCATTATTCCTCTGCCTTTGGTAAATGTCTGTACATGTCTTCTGCCCATTTTTTACTTGGGTTATTTGTTTTTTGGGTGTTGAGTTTTATCAGTTCTCTATATATTTTGGATACTAACCCTTTATTGGGAATGTTATTTGCAAATATCTTCTGTCATTCAGTAGATTGCCTTTTAGGTTGGTTGATTGTAAGAGGCTTTCTAGTTCTAACCTTGCTGCTAACTTTATAGCCCATTGGATAAGTCTATTTTCTCTGGAACTTAAACTCTTTTTTTTTTTTTACAAATAGTTTATTGTCAAATTAGTTTCCACATAACACCCAGTGCTCATCCCCACAAGTGCCCTCCTCCATGCCCACCCCTCCTCCCCCACATCCACCAGTCCTCAGTTTTTGTCAGCATTCAAGAGTCTCTCATGGTTTGCCTCTCCCCCTTTCCCCACCATTTCCGCCCTTCTTCTCCCCATTGGTCCTCTGTTAAGCTCCTCCTAATCCTCCTATACGTGCACACATATGATATTTGTCTTTCTCTGCCTGACTTATTTCGCTCAGCATAACACCCTCAAGGTCCATCCATGTTGCTACACATGGCCAGATTTCATTGTTTCTCATTGCCATGTAGTATTCCATGGTATAGAGAAACCACATCTTCTTGATCCATTCATCTGTTGATGGACACTTAGGCTCTTTCCAGGTTTTAGCTATTGTGGAGAGTGCTGCTATGAACATTGGGGTACATGTGCTCCTATGCATCAACATTTCTGTATCCCTTGGGTAAATTCCTAGCAGTGCTATTGCTGGGTCATAGGGGAGTTCTATTGTTAGGATACATGAGATCTGTATGATGAAAACTATAGAAAACTTATAAAGGAAATTGAAGAAGACACAAAGAAATGGGAAAACATTCCATGCTCATGGATAGGAAGAATAAATATAGTTAAGATGTCATTACTACCTAAGGCACTCTACACATTCAATGCAATTCCAATCAAAATTGCACCAGCATACTTCTCAAAACTAGAACAAACTATCCAAAAAATTTGTATGGAACCACAAAAGACCCCGAATAGCCAAAGTAATCTGAAAAATAAAACCAAAATGGGAGGGATCACCATCCCAGACTTTAGCCTCTACTACAAAGCTGTCATCATCAAGACAGTATGGTATTGGCACAAAAACAGGAACTTAAACTCTTATTCAAAACGGCTTGATACCACTTGGACTGTGAATAAAATTTTATTGGAAAACAGACCAAAAAAGGCGGTTTAGTCCAAGCCAAAATTTGATGACTCATATGAGCTCTGATATGTATGCTTTCTATCAGGCAAAAAACTAATGATGATTAAGTTTATATTTCTTTTCTTTTTGTTTTTTTTTTTTTCCCCACTACTGCATCCCAGAACTAAGGCTTTACAAGGCCAAGAATATATCGTGGGAAGATTTTATGTTTTCTGCTCTGTTTTGCCAGTTGAATGATTGAATGAAAGATGATTGGTGATAAAACATGCTGGAAGTTCTGTCTTGTTATATGCAAATTATAGTCTCAACTTTCTAGCTTGTATTACTTATAAACCAGCCTACTTTCCTTGTTTTATTTTTTTTCATAGTTTATTGTCAAGTTGGTTTCCATGTAACACTCAGTGCACATCCCAACAAGTGCCCTCCTCCATACCCAACACCCCCTTCCTCCCTGCCCCCATCAGTCCTCAGTTTGTTCTCAGTATTCAGAAGTCTCTCATGGTTTGCCTCCCTCCCTTTCCCAAGCTATTTTCCCCTTCTCTTCCCCCATAGTGCTCTGTTAGCTTCCTCCTAATCCACCTATATGTGCAAATATATAGTATCTGTCCTTCTCTGCCTGACTTATTTCACTCAGCATAACACCCTCGAGTTCCATCCATGTTGCTACACATGGCCAGATTCCATTCTTTGTCATTTCCATGTAGCATTCCGTCATATAGATAAACCACATCTTCTGGATCCATTCGTCTGTGGATGGACATTTAGGCTCTTTCCATGTTTTAGCTATTGTTGAGAGTGCTGCTATGAACATTGGGCTACATGTGCCCCTATGCGTCAGCACTCCTGTATCCCTTGGGTACATTCCTTGCAGTGCTATTGCTGGATCATAGGGGAGTTCTATTGTTAATTTTTCGAGGAACCTCCACACTGTTTTCCAGAGGGGCTGCACCAGTTTACATTCCCACCAAGAGTGTAGGAGGGTGCTCATTTCTACACATCCTTTCCGGCATCTATAGTTTCCTGATTTGTTCACTTTAGCCACTCTGACTGGTGTGAGGTGGTATCTCAGTGTGGTTTTGATTTGTATTTCCCTGATGAGGAGGGATGCTGAGCATCTTTTCATGTGTCTGTTGGCCATCTGGATGCCCTCTTTGGAGAAGTGTCTGTTCATGTTTTCTGCCCATTTCATCACTGGATTATTTGTTTCTTGGGTGTGGAATTTGGTGAGTTCCTTATAGATCTTGGATACTAGCCCTTTATCTGATATGTCATTAGCAACTATCTTTTCCTGTTCTGTCAGTTACCTATTAGTTTTATTGATTGTTTCCTTTGCCATTCAGAAGCTTTTTATCTTGATGAGTTCCCAGTAGTTCATTTTTGCTCTTGCTTCCCTTGCCTTTGGGGATGTGTCAAGTAAGAAGTTTAGGTGCACTGTTAGATTTTGTGTTTGCGCTTTTTCTAATTTCTCGAAATAGGCCTGGAATGCAATGTACTTTCCTCTTATGACTGACTTTGCCACATCCCGTAGAGTTGGACTGTTGTATTTTCATTTTCCTTTGTTTCCATATATTTTTAAATTTCTTCTCTAATTGCCTAATTGGCCCACTCGTTCTTTAGTAAGGTGTTCTTTAACCTCCATCTTTTTGGAGGTTTTCCAGACTTTTTCCTGTATTGATTTCAAGTTTCATAGCATTGTGATCTGAAAGTGTGCATGGTATGATCTCAGTTCTTCTATATTTATTGAGGGCTGCTTTATATCCCAGTATGTGATCTATCTTGGAGAATGTGCCATGTGCACTTGAGAAGAAAGTGAATTCCCTGGCCTTAGGATGCAGAGTTCTAAATAAATCTGTCAAATCCATGTGATCCAGTGTGTCATTCAAGTCCATTGTTTCTTTAGTGATTTTCTGTCTATTTGATCTATCCATTGCTCTAAGTGGATTATTAAAGTCCCCTGCTATTAGCACATTCTTATTCATAAGATTGTTTCTGTGTGAGGGGCGCCTGGGTGGCTTAGTCGGTTAAGCGTCCGACTTTCTCTTAGGTCATGATCTCGCGGTTCGTGGGTTCGAGCCCCGCGTCGGGCTCTGTGCTGACTGCCAGCTCAGAGCCTGGAGCCTGTTTCAGTCTGTGACTCCCTCTCTCTCTGACCCTCCCCTGCTCACGCTGTCTCTCTCTCTCTCCTAGAAATAAATAAAAAAACATTAAAAAAAATTTATAAAAAAAAAAAGATTGTTTCTGTGTGTGATTGTTTTATGTATTAAGGTGCTTCTGTATTCGGTGATTAGACATTTATAATTGTTAGCTCTTCCTGATGGATAGACCCTGTAATTATTATATAATGCCCTTCTTCATCCCTTGTTAGTGACTTTAAAGTCTAGTTTGTCTGATATAGGTATAGCTGCTCCAGCTTTCTTTTGACTTCCAGTAGCATGATACATATTTCTCCATCCTCTTACTTTCAATCTGAAGTTGTCCTCCAGTCTAAAATGAGTCTCTTGTAGAGAGCAAATAGATGGATTTTGTGTTTTTATCCATAATGCTACCCTATGTCTTTTGATTGAAGCATTCAGCCCATTTACATTCAGTGTTCTTATTGAAAAATATGGGTTTAGAGTCATTGTGTCCTTTGTGGGAATCATGTTTGTGGTGGCTTGTGGTAGCCCTGAACTTCCCATAAGTATTGATTAAATGGGGTCATTTTTCATTCTTGATTTTATTTAGTTGTTTTACATCACTGATGATCATTAACAGCTGCCAGTATTGACAGTTCTTCTTCATTGTGTTCGAGAAGTACTGTCCAACTCTGACAACATGGTCCATGGATGTGTTTTTAGAGAAGAATCTATATACTGCAGTCCTGAATTCCTGTCCTTCAAATGATGAGAACAGATTTAGTGCTGAGGCATTTTGAACTTCAGAATGGAGTCTAATCTCCTATCTTAATCTTTTCTGAGGTGACTGCTGTGAACCTATGGGTCTACCCTCCTAGGGACTCTGGCTGTGGTTGTCCACCAGCTTCTCCTTGGTGCTTAGTCCCTCATCTTCTTGCTCTAGGGCAAGTTCCTGGCCCTCTGCCCTGCAGCCCTGTCTTCAGGAAACCCCAGGCCAGAGGTTGGAGTCTGGGCCTGTGGCATCGAGTTTTCCAGAAGGCTGACAAGGCACACCTGGGCCACAGGGTGCTGCTAGGAGGCGTCTGGTGTGTGGGGGAAGTAGGTGCATGTCCTGATGGAGGTGTACAGAGAGGATGGGCTCGAATGGGCTGAGTCATAGGGGAGCCCCAACAACTGGCAGAGACAGGCAGAGTCAGGCTGGAGGTGCTGCCGTGTACACATCCTTTGCCAGAAGAGCTGGATCTCGAGGGACCTTGGGTGTTACACCTGCCACTTATTAGCACATTCTTATCTATAAGATTGTTTCTGTTTGTGATTAATTGTTTTCTATATTTAGGTGCTTTCATATTGGGGCATAGACATTTACAATTGTTAGCTCTTCCTGATGGATAGACCTTAAAATTATTATAGAATGCCCTTCTTCATCCTTGTTAGTGTCTTTACTTTAAAGTCCAGTTTGTTTGATATGAGTATGGCTACTACAGCTTTCTTTTGACTTCCAGTAGCATGGTATCTATTTCTTCATCCCTTTACTTACAATCTGAAGGTGTCTTCAGGTCTAAAATGAGTCTCTTGTAGACAGCAAATAGATGCATTTTCTTAAATCCATTCTGCTACCCTATGTCTTTTGATTGGAGCGTTTTGTCATTTACATTCAATGTTATTATTGAAAAATATGGGTTTAGACTCATTGTGTCCTTTGTGGGATTCATGCCTTTGGTGGTGTCTATGGTACCTTGCGTTCCTTGCAGCATTTCCCTCATAGAGTCCCCCTCAGGATTTCTTATAGGGCTGGTTTAGTGGTGATGAATTCTTTCAACTTTTATTTGGAAAGACTTTTATCTCTCCTTCCATTCTGAATCACAGGCTTGCTGGATAGAGGATTCTTGGCTGCATATTTTTTCTGTTCATCATATTGAAGATTTCCTGCCATTCCTTTCTGGCCTGCCAAGTTTCAGTAGATCAGTATGTAACTACTCTGATAGGTCTCCCTTTATATGTTAGGGCCCTTTTCTCCCTAGCTACTTTCAGAATTCTCTCTTTGTCCCTATATTTTTCCAGTTTCACTATGATACATTGTGTAGAACATTGATTCAAGTTATGTCTGAGGGGTTTTCTATGTGCCTCTTGGATTTCAATGTCTATTTCCTTCCCCACTTTAGGGAAGTTCTCTCCTATAATTTGTTCAAGGACTCCTTCAGTGCCTTTCCCTCTCTCTTCCTCTTCTGGAATTCTTATGATACAGATATTGTTCCATCTGATTGTATCACCCAGCTCTTAAACTCTCCTTTCGTGTTCCTGGATTAGCTTATCTCTTTTTGACTAGGGTTCCTCTTTTTCTATAATTGTGTCTTCTAATTCACCTATTCTCCTCTCTGCTTCTTCAATCTGTGCATTGGACGCCTCCATTTTATTATGCACCTCATTTAGAGCAGTTTTTAGTTCATCACAACTATTTTTAAGCTCCATAGTCTTTGCAGCAATGGCTTCTCTGATGTCTTCCATGCTTTTTTCAAGCCCAGCGATTAATTTTATGACTGTTGTTCTAAATTCTTGTTCAGTTATGTTGCTGATATCTGGTTTAAGCTGTTCTTTAGCTGTCATGTCTTCCTGGAATTTCTTAGAGGAAAGATCTTCCATTTTATCATTTTGGTTAGCTTTCTCTCTCTTTTTAGTTTAAATGCTTGTTATGTGCTCTGTACCTGTGAGTACTGCTGTACTAAAGAAGGCTCTTTGACTGTCCAGGGCCTGTCCATTCAGGAAGTGTTTTTTGAATGGTGTCTCTTGGTCTATCTTGTTAAGACTTTGGTTATTTTATTTTGCTACTCGTAGTGGTATTTGGGACTCTCCACCATGTGTACTTTGGGTTGTTTCTTGAGGTAGCCCTGGAAAGGAAAACAGACAGACAAACACACAGGGAACAAAGGCACACAAATGCAGAGACAAATCCAACAAACAAGCAAACTGAAAGGGAAAAAGAAAAAGAAAAAAAATAAAAAGAAAAGTAAAAAGAAAAACAAAAAACCAAAAGACAAAGGACAGTCTAAAAGAATAAAACCAGAATTCCCAGCTACAAATAGAGAGCAGGGTGTATGCAGTGCTGAAGGAAGAGCATATACACAGAGAGAAATGTCAGGGTGGGGAGAACGTGAAATTGGACAATGAGCAGGCAGAAAGACTAAGAGGCTTAATTCAGAGAGAGAGAAGGAATATTGAGTATATGGTAGGAGGCGAGGAGGAAGTAATGAGGATAGTGTTACTCAGATAAATTACATAATCTGATTACTCCAGAGAGAGAGATAGAAAGGTGGTGGTGGAGGTGTAGAGTATACATCTATAGAATGGATTAAATGTGACTGTTTAAGCAAACCAATGACCAGAGTGCCCAGTGCAGCAGAGGGGAGGGATACAAATGAGACCAGGTGAAAATATATCCGAATAGAAAGAATTGATCTAGATTTAATCAGGGCAGTGTATCCATGTTGGTCTTGTGCCTGGCTCCAGTAAAGGAAAAAAAAAAAAAAGCAGCTCTTTAGCGGGGATGTGTGTGGTGTGGTGTAGGCAAGTATTAGCCTTCACTTCTTGAGGTCCCACTTTAGTTGCTGTGTGGAGCAAAATGGTGATGCCCCAGTCCCCTCTGGAACCAAGCGCTGCCAATCGCTCCCTTGGGTCTGATCTCCCTGTGCTGTGGGTACAGCCAAGTTGGGCTGTGTTCTGTGTCCCAAGCACCATCAAGCTCTGGCTCCTAGCAATGGTCAGAACTCCAGATCATCAGAGAGAAATGGGAAATCTGTCTCCAGCAGCATAGGCAACTTTGAGGACTATGATTCAGGTCAAGAAAGGGTATCTTAGCGTAAGTTATCAAATATGTATTTGAAATGTAGTATGTGCAAAGCATTGAGCTAAGAGTGGTAAGGGTTGGGGGCCTGGGTGGCTCAGTTGGTTAAGCATCTGACTTTGGCTCAGGTCATGATCTCACAGTTCGTAGGTTCGAGCCCTGCATCAGGCTGTGTGCTGACAGCCAGCTCAGAGCCTGGAGCCTGTTTCACTTCTGTGTCTCTCTTTCTCTCTCTGACCCTCCTCTACTCACGCTGTCTCTTTCTCTCTCTCAGGAATAAATAAAACATTTAAAAAATTTTTTTTTAAAAGAGTAGTAAGGGTTATAAATATGGATATGATATTGTTCCTACTCACTGAGAATTTACATGGCACGTGAAATCATATACACAGATGTTCTTGCCCTCTGTTTGGAAATGCTGATGGAAAATGTAGAGATGAATAGGCAAGTGAAGGAAGGTTAAGAACAATCACCCTATTGCATAATTAGTTGTTAAAAGGAAAGAGGAAACATTTAAAATTGTTTTCTTCACATTTGATATGAAAGAAAAGTCAAAAGATATTATTACAAACGTGTTCAATATAGGAGGAGAAGAATAGCTACCAAAAAGTAATAATATCTGTGAAAGTTATACTTGGACAGGAAAATCCTCTGATGGCTTATTGTAAAAAAATCAGTAAAGTAGGATTACTTGGTGTTTAAATTGTGATATTGAAAGTTTCCTTTTTTTAATGCAATATAACCATTGATTAAAATGCAAGTATTAAATATTTTTCTTCAGTAACCTTTATAGTCTTCTATCTTCTGTGTATTGAAAAGTATACAGCTCTCAATGTTTTGAATGATTAACCTTCAATTTGTTCATGATTTGCCTTTTTATTTTGCATCTCATTTAAATTCATTCCTATAAAGTATTGGTAATATAAATAAGCCCCAAGGTAAGCCTGTCTAATGGATTGCTTCCATAGTCTATTGCTGTGCATACCATGGATTCCATAAAAGGAATTTAAGCCCAGTGATGGGATTATAAATCATTTTGCTGAGATGGATGGGAAAGCAGATGTCTTTGAATGGATGGGGCACCTGGGATTCTTAAAAACAGTAATAAAACTGATTTTCTAAAAAAGTCTCTCACATGAAATACCTTTGTTGCAATGCTTGTATAAATTTAGATCTTTTTTTAAAAAAAGACTCCTTAGTTGTGCTTATCTTTTTCAGGGTTTCTTTCACAAACACTGTTTTAAATATATTTTGAATGTACTCATTTAAATGATCAATATGACTTATCCATTGAATCTCAAATTTAATTTCCTTTCATTTCTAATGAAGGGCCAGGGCAGTTAATATTTGAGAGTGAATCCTTTTACAAATTATCATATTTTAAACATGAAATTTTAGGGCTATAATATTTCTTTGAAGTGCCTTTAAAATGCATCACATTTTCATCATGTATCTTAACCAAAATTTGAAATACAAAATTAAGTGAAATTTAAAGAATTAACAGTACACTATAGTTTTACACATGTATGGGCATATTTGTGCATTCATGTATCAGAATATAGCTTTTCTTTGATGACAAAGAAAATTTTTGTTGTGTACTCATGAAGTTCTCTCTCTTTGCTGGGTCCATTTTCCCTTTGCCCCTGAAGATAGTTCATGTCTGTCTCCTGACTCTTCATATCACTTTAAAGTTGTAGAAAACCCATGGTCTTAAATGACAAGTAGTCTCAGTACATATAGGTCTAGAAGTTCAGTGTAATAATCAGAACTGCATACATGATTTAAACGTGAGGCTCTTATTCTGTCCCAGCTTGGATTTATTGCAGGTTAGTTGTCTGCATGAAGGAAAGAAGGTCAGGGCCAGCTATTTCTCCCTTCCCCATCTGAATCTCCTACTCTTCCTCCTCAGTGTTCTATCTGCAGCATCTGACTGTTCCAGGGTTAGAGTGGGGAAGAGATTAAAGAGTAAGCAAGATTTTACTTGAGTGGTATTGTTATAAGTTGGATTCATGTTTAAATCTAATTCTTTGTTAGGGGAATTTTCTTTCAACGTTTTCATTCACCTTCTGTTCTTTATTTGTTTTAAATGATTTTTAATTTTTTTCCAATGTTTTATTTACATTATATGCCGCTAACATACAGTATAGTGTTGGTTTAATTTCCTATTTTTATTGAAAAAAAAATTTATCAATTATTTAGTTTCTGAGAGACAGAGACAGAGCACAGGCAGAGAAGGGGCAGAGAGAGACACACACACACACAGAATCTGAAGCAGGTTCAGGCTCTAAACTGTCAGCACTGAGCCCAACGTGGGGCTGGAACCCATGAGCTGTGAGATCATGACTTGGGCCAAAGTTGGATGCTCAACTGACTGAGCCATACAGGTGCCCCTAGTGTTGGTTTTAGGCATAGGATCAGTGATACATACAGCACCCAGTGGTCATCACAATAAGTGCTCTCATTAATGCCCATCACCCGTTTGCCAATCCCCCCATGCACCTACGCCCATCAGACCCTCAGTTTTTTCTCTATCTTTGGGTCTCTTATAGTTTACTTCCCTCTCTTTTTTCCCCTTCCCCTGTGTTCATCTGTTTTGTTTCTTAAATTCCACATATGAGCCAAATTATATGGTATTTGTCTTTCTCTGACTAACTTATTTTGCTTAGCATAATATATTCTAGCTCTATTTGTGTCACTGCAAGTGGCAAGATTTCATTCTTTTTGATGGCTGAGTAACATTCCATTATGTATATGTACCACATCTTCTTTATCCATTCATTAGTTGGTGGACATTTAGGCTCTCCCCATAGTTTGGCTATTGTTGATAATGCTGCTATAAACATTGGGGTGCATGTGCCCCTTTGAATCAGTATTTTTGTATCCTTTGGGTAGATACCTAGTAGTGCAATTGCTGGATCATAGGGTAGTTCTACTTTTAACTTTCTGATGAAACTCCATACTGTTTTCCAGATTGCATTCCAGTTTGCATTCCCAACAACAGTGTAGGAGATTTTCCTTTTTTGACATTCTTGACAACATCTGTTGTTTCCTGTGGTGTTCATTTTAACCTTCTGAAGGTGTGAGGTGATATCTTATTGTTGTTTTGATTGTCTTTCCCTGATGATGAATGATGTTGAGTGTCTTTTCATTTGTCTTTTGGCCATCTAGATGTCTTCTTTGAAAAAATGTCTATTCATGTCTTCTTCCCACTTCTTAACTGATTCACTTGTGGGTTTTTTTTTGTGGTGGGTGTTGAATTTGATAGACTCTTCATAAATTTCGGATACTAACACTTGTTTTTTAATATTTTTTAAATAAAAAAATTTAAAATGTTTGTTTATTTTAGAGAGAGAGACAGAGTATGAGTGTGAGAGGGGCAGAGAGAGAGGGAGAAACAGAATCTGAAGCAGGTTTCAGGCTCTGTGCTGTCAGCAGAGAGCGTGATGCATGGCTGGAACTCATGAACCAGAGGATCATGACCTGGCCTCTTTCCATAATTTGGCTCTTGTTGATAGTGCTGCTATAAACATTGGGGTGCATGTGTCCCTTTGATCAGCATTTTTGTATTCTTTGGATAAATATGTAGTAATGCAATTGCTGGGTTGTAGGGCAGTTCTATTTTGAATTTTTTGAGGAACCTCCATACTATTTTCCAGATTGACTACACCAGTTGCATTCACACAAACAGTGCAAAAGAGTTCCCCTTTCTCTGCATCCTTGCTAACATCTGTTGTTTCCTGAGTTGTTAATTTTAGCCATTCTGACAGGTGTTAGTTGGTATCTCAGTGTGGTTTTGATTTGTATTTCCCTGACAGTGAGTGATGTGAGGATCTTTTCATGTGCCTGTTAGCCATCTGGATGTCTTCTTTGGAAAAGTGTCTATTGATGTCTTTTGCCCATTCTTCACTGGGTTATTTGTTTTTTGGCTGTTGAGTTTGTAAGTTCATTCCAGATATTTATACTCCCCTTTTCTCTGATATTTCATTTGCAAATATCTTCTCCCATTCTCTTGGTTACCTTTTGGTTGTGTGGTTTGTTTCCTTCGGTATAGACAAGGCTTTTTATCTTAATGAGGTCAAAAGTATTCATTTTTGTTTTTGTTTCCCTTGCCTTAAGCAACCTGTCTAGTAAGAAGTAGCTGTGGCCTGTGGCAAAGAGGTTCCTACCTGTTTTATCCTGTAGGATTTTAAGGGTTTCCTGTCTCACAGGTCTTTCATCCATGTTGAATTTATTTTTGTGTATGGTGTAAGAAAGTGTCGAGTGTCATTTTTCTGCATGTCACTGTCCAGTTTTCCCAGCACGATTTGCTGGAGAGACTCTTTTTTCCATTGGATAGTTTTCCTGCTTTATAGAAATTATTTTATATATTGTGGGTCCATTTCTGGGTTCTCTGTTCTAGTCCATTGATTTATGTGTCTGCTTTTGTGCCAATACCATACTGCCTTAATGGTTATAATTTTATAATATGGCTTATAATATGGAATTGTGAGGCTTTTAGCTTTGGTTTTCTTTTTCAACATTACTTTGGCTATTTGGAGTCTTTTCTGGTTCCATACAAATTTTAGAATCATTTGCTTTAGTTCTGTGAAAAATGATAGTGTTGTTTTGATAGGCATCTGCATTGAATGTGTAGATTGCTTTGGGTCTATCGACATTTTAACAATTTTATTCTTCTAATCCGTGAGCAAGCCGTTTATTCTTAGTAGGAAGTACATCACCCTCCATGTTTTTGTGGCCTTTCTAAACTTTGTCTTGTGGCTGACTTCAAGTTTCTTAGCACTTTGGTCAAAAAATATGTATGATGTGATTTTATTCTTTTTGTACTTGTTGAGACCTGATTTGTGACCCAGTATGTGATCTATTCTGGAGAATGTTCTATGTGCACTCGAAAAGGATGTGTATTCTGCTTTAGAATGAAATGTACTGAATATATATGTTAAGTCCATCTGGTCCAATGTGTCATTTAAAGCTTAGCTTCCTTTGTTGATTTTCTTTTCTTTTTTTTTTTTAATAATTTTTTTTTTATTTTTGAGAGAAACAGTGTGAATGGGGGAGTGGGACAGAGGGAGGGGGAGAGTCTTAACTAGTGTCCACGCTCAGCATGGAGTCTGATGCAAGGCTTGAGCCTACAACCCTGGGATCATGATCTGAGTAAAATAAAAAGTCAGACACTCAACTGACTGAGCCACCCAGGCACCAGTCCTTCTTGATTTCATGCTTAGATGATCTGTCTATTGCTATAAGTGTGGTGATAAAGCCCCCAACTATTATTTTTTTTATTATCATCGAGTTCCTTTATGTTTGTTATTAATTGACTTATATATTGGGTGCTTGAAAGTTAGGGGTCTCAATATTTACAATTGTTGGGTAGACCCCTTTATTATGCTAGAGTGCCTTCTGTATCTCTTGTTACAGTCTTAGATTTAAAATCTAGCTTGTCTAATTAAAGCGTGGCAACTCTGGCTTTCTTTTGACCTCCATTAGCATGAAAGCTGTTTCTCCATCCCCTCACTTTCTATCTGGAGATGTCTTTAGGTCTAAAAAGAGTGTCTGTAGGCTCATGTTCTGTTCCCGTAATTGTATGGAAATGCCCTTATTACTGGAAACTTACTGTTTAAGTCCATATGCAGTTGACACCTGAAGTTTGTTTTGAGGACTCCTATCCTCTCCAGGTGGCTCTCTTAGACCAGACTTAAACCAGCTGACCCCATCAACATTTTCTCAAATATGGTGTCCATGTGGCCATTGGAAAACACCTTCATTAACCAAAATAAATCTCTGGGAATGTAGGCTGATTCTACCACACTTCTCTTGCCTTCAGACTAAGTGAATAACTCCTCTGTCTTTTTACATATTTTAGCCAAAAGTCAGATACCATGTACTATATCACTGTGAAATTTGTTTTTTTTTTCTAAAATAGTTTATTATCAAGTTGGTTTCCATATAACACCCAGTGCTCATCCCAATAAGAGCCCTCCTCCATGCCCATCACCCTGCTTCCCCTCACTCCAACCCCTATAAGCCCTCAGTTTGTTCCCAGTATTCAAGAGTCTCTCATGGTTTGCTTCCCTCCCTCTCCCCAACTATTTTCCCCTTCTCCTCCACAGTCCTCCTTTAAGTTCCTCCTAATCCACCTATACGTGCAAACATATGGTATCTGTCCTTCTCTGCCTGACTTATTTCACTCAGCATAACAACCTCAAGTTCCATCCATGTTGCTACACGTGGTCAGATTTCATTCTTTCTCATTGCCATGTAGTATTCCATTGTATAGATCAACCACATCTTCTTGATCCACTTGTCCGTTGATGGACACTTAGGCTCTTTCCATGTTTTAGCTATTTTTGAGAATGCTGCTATGAACATTGGGCTACATGTGCCCCTATGCGTCAGCACTCCTGTATCCCTTGGGTACATTCCTAGCAGTGCTATTGCTGGATCATAGGGGAGTTCTATTGTTAATTTTTCGAGGAACCTCCACACTGTTTTCCAGAGGGGCTGCACCAGTTTACATTCCCACCAACAGTGTAGGAGGTTGCCCGTGTCTCCACATCCCTGCCAGCATCTATAGTCTCCTGCTTTGTTCATTTTTAGCCACTCTGACTAGTGTGAGGTGGTATCTCAGTGTGGTTTTGATTTGTATTTCCCTGATGATGAGGGATGCTGAGCATCGTTTCATGTGTCTGTTGGCCATCTGGATGTCCTCTTTGGAGAAGTGTCTGTTCATGTTTTCTGCCCATTTCATCACCGGATTATTTGTTTTTTGGGTGTGGAGTTTGGTGAGTTTCTTACAGATTTTGGATACTAGCCCTTTATCTAATATGTCATTAGCAACTATCTTTTCCCATTCCATCAGTTGCCTATTAGTTTTATTGATTGTTTCCTTTGCCATGCAGAAGCTTTTTATCTTAGGTTCCCAGTAGTTCATTTTTGCTCTTGATTCCCTTGCCTTTGGGGATGTGTCAAGTAAGAAGTTGCTGCGGTTGAGGTCAAGGAAGTTGATTCCTGCTTTCTCTTCTAGAGTTTTGATGGTTTCCTATCTCACATTCAGGTCCTTTATCCACTTGAGTTTATTTTTGTGGGTGGTGTGAGAAAAGGATTTAGTTTCATTCTTCTGCAAGTTGCTGTCCAGTTCTCTCAGGAGCATTTGCTAAAGACACTATCTTTTTTTCCATTGGATACTTTTTCCCACTTTGTCAAAGATTCATTGGCCATACATTTGTGGATCCAATTCTGAGTTTTCTATTCTATTCCATTGGTGTATGTGTCTGTTTTTGTGCCAATACCATACTGTCTTGATGATGACAGCTTTGTAGTAGAGGCTAAAGTCTGGGATGGTGATCCCTCCCGTTTTGGTTTTATTTTTCAGGATTACTTTGGCTATTCGGGGTCTTTTGTGGTTCTATACAAATTTTTGGATAGTTTGTTCTAGCTTTGAGAAGTATGCTGGTGCAATTTTGATTGGAATTGCATTGAATGTGTAGAGTGCCTTAGGTAGTAATGACATCTTAACTATATTTATTCTTCCTATCCATGAGCATGGAACGTTTTTCCATTTCTTTGTGTCTTCTTCAATTTCCTTCATAAGTTTTCTATAGTTTTCATCATACAGATCTCTTGTATCCTTGGTTAGGTTTATTCCGAGGTATTTTATGGTTTTTTGTGCAGTTGTGAATGGGATCAGTTTCTTGATTTCTCTTTTTGTTGCTTCATTATTGGTGTATACAAATGCAACTGATTTCTGTACGTTGATTTTGTACCCTGGAACTTTGCTGAATTCATGGATCAGTTCTAGTAGGCTTCTGGTGCAGTCTGTCGAGTTTTCTATGTAGAGAATCATGTCGCCTGCAAAAAAGGAAAGTTTGACTTCTTCTTTACCAATTCTGATGCCTTTTATTTCCTTCTGTTGTCTGATTGCTGACACTAAGACTTCCAGCACTATGGTAAACAACAGTGGTGAGAGTGGACATCCCTGTCGTGTTCCTGATCTCAGGGGGAAAGCTCTCAGTTTTTCCCTATTGAGGATGATGATAGCTGAGGGTTTCTTAAAATGGCTTTTATGATGTTTAAGTAAGTTCCTTCTATCCTGACTTTCTTTAGGGTCTTTAATAAGAATGGATGCTGTATTTTGTCAAATGCTTTTTCTGTATCTATCCACAGGATCATATGGTTTTTACATTTTCTATTGTTAATGTGATGTATCATGTTGATTGATTTGCAAATATTGAACCCTGCAACCCAGGAATGAATCCCACTTGATCGTAGTGGAAAATTGTTTTTAGGTTCTGCTGAATTTGATTTGCAAGTATCTTGTTGAGGATTTTTGCATCCATATTCATCAAGAATATTGGCCTGTAGTTCTCTTTTTTTGCTGGGTCTCTGTCTGGCTTGGGAATCAAAGTGATGCTGGCTTTGTAGAATGAGTTCGGAAGTTTCCTTCGATTTCTATATTTTAGAATAGCTTGAAAAGAATGAGTATTAATCCTCTTTTCAGTTTCTGGTAGAATTCCCAGGGGAAGCTGTCTGGGCCAGGGCTCCTATTTGTTGGGAGATTTTTGATAACTGATTCACCTTCTCCACTAGTTATGGGTCTGTTCAGATTATCTCTTCCCATGTTAACTATGGTAGTGAGTGTGTGTTTACGAATTTGTCCATTTCTCTAAGTTGTCAAGTTTGTTGACATATAATTTTTCAAAGTATCTCAGACAATTGCTTGTATTTCTGAGGAGTTGGTTGTGATAAGTACATTTTCATTCATGATTTTGTCTATTTGGGTGCTCTCTCTTTTTCTTTTTGAGAAGCCTGACCGACCAGAGGTTTGTCAATTTTGTTTATTTATCAAAAAGCCAACTCTTGGCTTCATTGATCTGTTCAACTGTTTTTTTCAGATTCTATATTGCTATTTCTTCCCTTATTTTTATTATTTCTCTTCTCCTTCTGGGTTTGGAGTGCTCTTGTTGCTCTCCCTCTAATTCTGTTAGATGAGCTGTTAGATTTTATACTTGCATTTTTTCTTATTTCTTGAAAAAGGCCTGGAATGCAATGTACTTTCCTCTTAGGACTGCCTTTGCCACATCCCATAGAGTTTGAATTGCTGTATTTACATGTTCATTTGTTTCCATATATTTTTAAATTTCTTCTCTAATTGCCTGATTGGCCCATTTGTTCTTTAGTAGGGTTTTTTGTAACCTCCATGTTTTTGGAAGCTTTCTAGTCCTTTTCCTGTGGTTGGTTTCAGGTTCATAGCATTGTGATCTGAGAGTGTCCATGGTATGATCTCAATTCTTTTGTATTTATTGAGAGTGCTTTATGTCCCAGTATGTGATCTATCTTGGAGAATGTGCCATGCACATTTGAGAATAAAGTGAATTCCATGGCCTCAGGATGTAGAGTTCTATATATATCTGTCATATCCGCCTCGTCCAATGCGTCATTCAAGTCCATTGTTTCTTTAGTGATTTTCTGTTTAGTTGATCTATGCATTGCTGTAAGTGGAGTATTAAAGTCCTCTGCTATCACCACATTCTTATCTATAAGATTGTTTCTGTTTGTGGTTGTTTTATTGCTTTGGGTGCTTCCAAATTCCATGCTTAGACATTTATTGTTGTTAGCTCTTCCTGATGGATAGACCCTGTGATTATTATAGAATGCTCTTCTTCATCCCTTGTTAGTGTCTTTACTTTAAAGTCCAGTTTGACTGATATAAGTATAGCTACTCCAGCTTTCTTTTGACTATCCAGTAGCATGATATATTTCTCCATCCCATTTCTTTCAATCTGAAGGTGTCCTCCAATCTAAAATGAGTCTCTTGTAGACAGCAGATCAATGGATTTTGTGTTTTTATCCATTCTGCTACCCTATGTCTTTCGATTTGAGCATTTAGTCCATTTACATTCAGTGTTGTTATTGAAAAATATGGGTTTAGAATCATTGTGTTCTCTCTAGGATTCATGCCTTTGGTGTTGAGTGTGGTACCTTGCATTCCTTGCATCATTTCCCTCATAGAGTCCCCTCAGGATTTCTTGTATGGCGGCTTTAATGGTGATGAATTCTTTTAAGTTTTGTTTATCTGGGAAGACTTTTATCTTTCCTTCTATTCTGAATGAGAGGCTTGCTGGATAGAGAATTCTTGGCTGCATATTTTTTCTGTTCATCACATTGAAGATTTCCTGCCATTCCTTTCTGGCCTGCCAAGTTTCAGTAGATAGGTCTGTCACCACTGTGGTAGGTTTTCCTTTGTATGTTAGGGCCCTTTTCTCCCTAGCTGCTTTCAGAATTCTCTTTGTCCTTATATTTATCCAGTTTCACTATGATATGTTGTGCAGAATATCGATTTAAGTTATGTCAGAGGGATTTCTCTGTGCCTCTTGTGTTTCAGTGTCTGTTTCCTTCCCCAGATTGGGCAAGTTCTCTGCAGTAATTTGTTCAGGGACTCCTTCAATGCCTTTCCCGCTCTCTTCCTCTTCTGGAATTCTTATGATACGGATATTGTTCCATCTGATTGTATCACTCAGCTCTTAAACTCTCCTTTCGTGTTCCTGGATTAGCTTACCTCTCTCTTATTTGGGTTTCTCTTTTTCTATAATTGTGTCTTCTAATTCACCTATTCTCCTCTCTGTCTCTTCAGTCCATGCATTGGACGCCTCCATTTTATTATGCACCTCATTTAGAGCAGTTTTTAATTCATCACAACTATTTTTAAGCTCCATAGTCTTTGTAACAATAGTTTCTCTAATTCTTCTATGACTTTTTCAAGCCCAGTGATTAACTTTATGACTGTTGTTCTAAATTCTTGTTCAGTTATGTTGCTGATATCTGTTTTGAGCAGGTCTTTAGCTATCATGTCTTCCTGGAATTTCTTTAGAGGAGAGTTCTTATGTTTCACCATTTTGGCTAGCTTTCTATGTCTTGTTAGTTTTAAACACTCTGTACCTGCGAGTATTGCTGTATTAAAGAAAGCTCTTTGACTGCTCAGGAACTGTCTGTTCAGGAAGTGTTCTTTGAATGTTGTCTCTTGGTCTCTCTTGTTGAGACTGGTTATTTTATTTCCTTAATCATAGTGGTATCTGGGATTCTCCACCATGTGTACTTTGGCTTGTTTCTTGAGACATCCCTGGAAGGGAAAAGATATAGACAAACACAGCGGAAACAAAGGCACACAAACACACCGACAAATCCAAGAATTATGCAAACTGAAAGGGGAATATAAAAAGAAAAGAAAAAGATGAGGTAGGAAAAAGTAATAATAAAAATTAAAATTAAAAAAAGAAAAAAGTCTAAATGCATAAAACCAGAATTCCCAGCTACAAATAAAGAGCCAGATGTATGCAGTGCCAATGGAAGATCAGATACAAAGAGAGAAATGACAGGGCAGGGAGGAAGAGATTTTGGAAGAGAAATAACCAGGCAGAGAGACTAAGAGGCTTAATTCAGAGAGAGAAAGAGGAGAATACAGTAAGAGGTGAGGAGAAAGAAACAAAGATAATGTTACTCAGAGAAACTATATAATCTGATTACTCCAGAGAGAGAGAGCAATAAAAAGGTAGTGATGGAGGTATAGAATATACATCTATTAGAATGGATTAAATGTGATTGTTTAAGCAAACCAATGACCAGAGTGCCCAGTCCAGCAGAGTGGAGAGTTACAAATGAGACAAGGGAAAGTATATCTGAATAGAAAGAATTGATCTAGAATTAATCAGGGCAGTGCATGCACGTTGGTCTTGCCCTGGGCTCTGGTTAAAAAAAAAAAAGGCAGCTCTCTAGTGGGGATGGGCGTGGTTTGGTGTAGGGTGGTCTTAGCTTCCACTGTGTCTCTGCCCGCTGTTCCCTAGGACCCGCCTTGGTGGTAGTGTGGAGAAAAATGTCGGTGCCCCAGTCCCCTCTCAACGCAAGCCTTGCAACTCACTCTTTTGGGTCTGATCTCCCTGTGCCGCCGGCATAGCCGAGGTGGGCCGTGCTCTATCCCAAGCCAGGCCTCATTTCCAGATATTAGTCCGTGTGCCCCATTGATGCCGCCTGAAATATAAACCCACAGGCCGAGTCCCTCTGAGTAGTGTCAAGCCTCTCACCTCCCCACTGTGGATCGAGCTGAGCCAGAAGAGTGGTGGAATGTCTTCAGGTCCACTGCTTCCCCTCCAGGTTGTGCTGTGGAGCAGAGGAGTGGTTTCTCCTGGTGTTGCCTGGGACCAGTGTGTCCAGCTCAGGGTCTGCTGGACAGCTGGAAACCGGATCCCTCTGTGTCCTGAGCTGAGATTTTTCTCTTCTCCAGGGATAGGGGCAGTTTCTTGAGCAGTTTCAGCTGCTCTTTCTTTTCTCTTGGACACCCCGTGGCTTCTTGCAAAGGGGGCTCTCTCCCCTCCCTCCATGTCTCCGATCCCAGCCCATTTTTATGTTCCCCAGTTCACAGTCACGCTATAAGGTTTTCTTAGTGGACTCTGTCTCCTTTTCCTCCCAAACTCCTGGATTCTGTAAGGGTTCCTATGGCTTCAGGCCTTCTCTGTTTGAGAGATGAAGGCGAGTGAAATGTATGGAGCTCCCTACTTCTCAGTCATCTTGCCTCCTGCAGTCACTCTGAGACTTTGAGGGCCATATATTAAACTGAGAAGACAGGAGCAGGCACCACCACTTTCTTTCCTGTTATTAGAGGGGGCTTCACTATATAAAGATGTCTCCAAAATCTGCTCTCAGTCTTTATTATGTTAATCTCTAAATACTGACACTTCTAATGTAGATGAAGGTTTAAGATTCCTAGGGTTTTCAGATACTTCCTTTGAAAATTGCAATTTCTCTCTGACAACCAGCTTTGTATTTTTGTACCTCAGTCAAAATTACTTCTTAACATATTATTAAAGTCTATAAAATGAGAGTGTAGGTTAGGTGAATTTGATTTTTTCCTTTAAAAATGTCATGGTTCCAATTTTACATAATTTTGCATATTTTAATAGAAATATGTGAAGACTATGTAGTACTGGAAACCATAATTTGGAGATTTAAGTTTGTTGGAAAAACTTAGATTATAAATACTGGAACTATTAATTCTTTTCTATCTGCATATATATGTATATATATTATTGATGGTTTTTGTTTTTTGAAGGGCCTTTTCAAAGATTGATTAAACAACAAAAGTTAATTTCTAGTATCTTGTCTCTCCCTTCATTATGACAGAGACTAATTTTATTAGTGTGCTTTTTAGATTTTATGTATATATATTTTTTATTTTAAAAGTGCCTTAAAATTATCTTAATAAATAGGGTATGAATAATAGTAGAATAACTCAGTGATTTTCATTGTTTCTGGAGGAACATGTAGGTGACCAGGAAGATAACAGTTACTTTTCAGTACTTGGATTCTGATGTTAGAGAATTGAAGAGTGAATATCTAGTTAATAGTGAATGTCATGGGCAGAATATCAGGAATAAGTTAGGATGAGAGATGAAGATTTGGGAGTTGTATCCATGAATGTTAATAGGAGGATGGGTGTCCCCAGAGAATGGTCTGTGGAGGAGAAGCCCTCTTTGAATTGGTATAATGGAGGTTAGTTTTACTGTGGTGGAAGCATCATTCAGAGACTAAGGAAGAAAAGAGAGATCCAAAAGAATAAAAAAAAAAAAGCCCAGATGGAAGAATGCCATGGAAGTCAAGCAAACAAAGACTTTGAAGAAGGAAGAAGAAACTGTAGAAAAAGAGTGAAAGAGAATGAAAAATAATCTTTAGAGTTGGTAATAAAGGATTTAGGAAAAAAGCCTATGCATTAAGGAAATGGAAGCAGGAGGTTTTGCATATTTATTTGAAAAAAAAAAGCAAGGCAAGTAATATAAAAAATAAAATAATAGCACAAAGAGGAATGTAGTGAAAGAAGTATTTTTTTTTAAATGTTTATTTCTAGGAGAGAGAGAGAGAGAGAGACAGCGTGAGCAGAGGAGGGTCAGAGAGAGAGGGAGTCACAGACTGAAACAGGCTCCAGGCTCTGAGCTGGCAGTTAGCACAGAGCTCGACGCGGGGCTCGAACCCACGAACCGTGAGATCATGATCTGAGTGAAAGTCGGATGCTTAACCGACTAAGCCACCCAGGCGCCCCAGAAGTATGTTTTTAAAATCAAAGACTTGTGAACATTTGAAACAGTTAGTGGCATGTGAGAAATTAATGTAAAAATAAAATGAAAGCATATATCTATTGAGAGGGAAGAGATAAAATTGGGAACGAAGAGTGGCTGGAGCAATAAAACCTAGGATTTAGACCTTAGGTGAAGAAATCCACTTTAGAAAGGAAGTGAACCACCATTTTGGGGATGGGGATCTAAGGGGGAGTGATAAGTGATGGTAAGACATCACAACGAAATACCCGTGTTCTTCAGAGCTAGTGAATAAGAATTTCTTTGGGTGGATATTGGAGAGGGAACAAGAATTTGTATGATTATTATTTTTTAAGTGTATTTATTTTGGGGAAGAGGGAGAGAAGGAATGAGAGAGAGGAGAGAGAGAGACAGAGAGAGGGAGAGAAGGAATGAGAGAGAGGAGAGAGAGAGAAAGAGAGAGAGAAAGAGAGAGAGAGATTCCCAAACAGGCTCCACACTGTCAGTGCAGAGACCAATGTGGGGCTTGAACTCACAAACTGAGATCATAACCTGAGCTGAAATCAAGAATTGGGCCCTTAACCACCTGAGCTGCCCAGATGTCCCACAGGAATTTGGGTTATTAAACAACTCTCTAGAGTCTGAGGATGTCATTTTGGCATTAGATCAAGAAATGACATTTGGAACACCCTCTTTTAAATTCTGTCAGTTATGATTTTACTTCTGTTTCAAATTAATTTTATTTAGAAATATTAGGGCTAGAAATTAAGACAAAATAGTTTTTGCAAAAATAGTCTTACTTTTTTAGTCTTATTATGCCTGGGGAGTATAGTAAAATATAATTATTTTACCAAATCAAAATATCATTTATTTAAAGTTTTTGATGACAAAAGCTAATCTTTTTCTCTTAAATTATTTCTACTTTAACAGATGCTTCAGGTATTTTATTTTAGGCAGTTGGGGAAATATTAAGGCCTATGTTTTCTTGGGATCTTTTTCAGCATTAGATATTTTCTGTGTCCTAAATCTTCAGACATTTGTCTTATTTCTGCAAAGCATAAGGAAATAACCCTAAGAATATCCATTTTCAGAGAATGTCTAATTAAATTATAGTATATTCTTTCATCAGAATATAATATAGTTTGAACTGATAGAAAACTGATGCTTATAGCAATACAAATACAATACAAAGTCAAATATTTGATACCTGCTGGTGTGTAAGAAACCCCTCCAAAACTTCTTAAAACAACAATAATTTATTTAACTTAAAATTCTGTAATTTGGGCAGAACTTGTTGGGGAAGGCTTCTCTATGTTTTAGGTGACATCACCAAGGCAGGCTCAACTTAGGGACTAGAGCATTCATTTCTAAGATTGTTCTCTTACATGGCTGGCAAGTTGGTGCTGGTTTTTAGCTGTGTTGGAAGCCTGGTTTCTGTCCATGTCTCTCTGTGGGCTGCTTGGCCTCCTTTATGACATGATGGGAAAGTTCCCTCAGTAAGTGTCCCAAAGGCACAAGGCAGAAGCTCTAGCACCTTTATAGCCACAGAAGTCATACCATCACTTCCACCATGGTCACAAGTTAGCTGATATTCAAGGCAAAGAAACATAGATCCTACCTCTCCGTAAGTCAAAGTCACATTTCCAGAGTAATTGGGTTGGCTTGGAAGATGTTATTTATAGTCATTTTTTAAAGTTTATTCATTCATTCTGAGAGAGAGAGAGGGAGGGAGGGAGGGAGGGAGGGAGGAGGTAGTGGCAGAGAGGGAGGGAGAGAGAATCCCAAGCAGGCTCCATGCTGTCAGCACAGAGCCTGATGTGGGGATTAATGTCACTAACTATGAGATCATGACCTAAGCTGAAATCAAGAGCTGGATGCTTAACCAATGGAGCCACCCAGGCACCACTATAGTCATTCTTGGAAACATTAAGCAGAAAAAGGATATAAATTATTTGCATGGTAGTGATTATAACCTACATAATCTGTATCACCTAAAATAGTGATAAACCAATATATTTCTGTAGAAATAGTACTGGAGAAGGGGAATCCATGAAAGTGTTTATTATGGGGGCGCCTGGGTGGCTTAGTCGGTTAAGCGTCCGACTTTCGCTTAGGTCATGATCTCGCGGTGCATGGGTTCGAGCCCCAGGTCAGGCTCTGTGCTGATGGCCAGCTCAGAACCTGGAGCCTGTTTCAGTCTGTGACTCCCTCTCTCTCTGACCCTCCCCTGCTCATGCTGTCTCTCTCTCTCCTAGAAATAAATAAAAATATTAAAAAAAAAAGAAAGTGTTTATTATGGTCTGATGCTAAGACTTTTAAAAATGGTTTTTATTATGTCATATATATATAATTGAAAAGTATAGATATAAATCATATGTTTATTTTAAAAATGTGAAAATGAATACCATATAATCTGTCATTCAACTCTATTACTGGCAAAAAAAAAAAAAAGAAAAGAAAAGAAAAGAAAAACAAATAATCCCTCCCCCCAAAAAAATGATTATAAGGTTTTGGAGATACCTCCCTCATTATTTAACAACTTTTTCCTCTTGTCATCATTTTCTTGTATTTAAAAAAAAAGCCACAATTGAAAGTAAAGTGATAATCTCTAAGGTTTATGTTGGTACCAGGTAGATGTAGAAGACAGAAAAAACAGATACTTCTGTTATGATGGTCTGTTCACTACTTAATTGAAACATTCAAATCTATTTATCCCTAGACATTTTATTTCCAAAATATCTTTGCATTAGGCACATCCTTTCTTATTTGTGAAGCTTCAAGTTAATTGATAAAGATTTTTAAAATCTGCTATTTTATTTACTAAAGTTGAATTTCATTTTTATGATGTAGGTATTGACTGAATTATATAATACAAATGTGGTTTGCTTTTTAATTTTCTTTGGTAAAGTCTTGTTGTCTGTCCACTTCTTGTATGTCTTCTTTACCTTTAGTACTCAGGATAAAGCATTTTTCAATTTCTTCTTACCTATATTTGTAGCTTGCTATTTTTTGCCTCTAAACTTCCTGTACAGCAAAGTTCCTCTAAAGGAGAAAAACACTCCAGTAGACATTGCTTTTCAAAACTAAAATTTTCTTATGTTTTTCTCTTCTCGATCTGCGTTTAACTCTTTGTTGTCCCTTACAGAATCCAAATTATAGGTCAGAAGAATCGTGATGTTTTGGAAAGTAATTTTAGGCTAAGGAAATTTTCACTAATTTTATGACAGACTTCCTTTGAGGAAAAAGAAAATTGTTGAGTAGTTTGGAAGTTCTGGGATGCTGAAAATGTGTTAACACTGAGATGCAATGGTAAAAAAGCTTTTAAAAAATATTAACATTGAAATCACTACCTGGTTTATTGATATAAATATATTTTCTTGTTTTATAAATATTATGTAGTAAGCATCAATCATCTCTCCTTGTGATCTACCATGCTTATCCTTCCACCCCAAATGCATAATTAATTCTCTGTCATTACCGTTTCTCTGGCTTATGATAGGATAGATATTACATTCTCATTCTTTAATATATTAAATATATGTCCTGTGAGGATTTTAACTGGCCCTTCTCTCTTTCCCTTTCCTTTTTTTTTTTAAGAGAGAGAGTGAGGGTGTGAGCAGGGGAGGAGCAGAAGGAGAGGGGAATCTTAAGCAGGCTCCATACCCAGTGCAGAGTACATGATTGTGAGATGATGACCTGAGCTGAAATCCAGGGTCTGATGCATAACTGACTGAGCCACCCAGGTGCCCCTGGCCTACAAATTTCTGTTTGAACTAGAATCAGTGCTTGTATTTACTCATTTTTTTTGTTTGTTTGTTTTTGGGTTTTTTTTAGATGTTTGTTTTCCTTTTAAACAATTTATTTAATTTTTTACTATTTGAAGAACTAAAATGAAGCACTATTTCCTAAATATTTTTATCAGTGCTTTATGTCTGTCTATCTATCTATCTCATAATACCTACTATTATCTTCCTGAGAAATTTATAGAGGAAAGGATTAACTTACTCAGTGGCTATATCTGTGCCAGAAATAAATGTACAAGAGCACTAAAAATTTGTATAGTTTATCTATCTAAAAAAATCATGTGATTTTTATTCAAAATGATGTGTGATTTTTTTTTTTCTTTTTTGGTAGAAAATTTACTTTTTGATTAGTGCTGGAGAATCAGTGGATTGTTAAGTACAGATACATTGTGGAAGCAGAAACATCCACAGTGTGAAAGATAAGTGGACTTTATCAAATTACATACATATCAATAAAATGGTATCTGTGACGATTGCCTTGAAGTAGAGGTACGTAATGATATGAATGCTTATGATAGGGAATTACCTATTCAGGAAGCTCAGGGAAGGCTTTCCTGAAGAAGTGATACTTGCTTTCTAACCTGTGAGATGATGGATTAGCATTGGGTGAAGAGTCGAGATACCGTTTCAGAGAGAAAATCTGGGGCATGAGGAAAAACAGATGAATAAAACTGTCTTTGTATTTAGTTTTTAATTTTACTAATGTTTGTGCTAATACCACTGCCTAATAATGTTCTTTTACATAAGCTTAATGGAGCCAATGCAAATTGAGTCCTTCTCAAAATGTATGTTAATTTATGTCCAGGACCTGCAGTAGATGTCATAAACCTTACTTTTAATTTCAATACTACAATAGCTTAAAATTACATCTTAATAGCCTTAGTCATTTATGTTAAAATTAGAAGACATGCAATGTTCATGTTAAAAGTCAGATTAAAGGTCATTTAACTCAAAATCTATCCTGAGTGTTGGGGAAATGAAAATTTGGGTGTTCTCTGCTATTTTTAGTTTTGATTTGGCTTCTTCAAAGTGACATGCAATTTCATTTATCACTTATTTTAAAGCTTTGGATTAGCCTTCCTATCTGATATCAATTTTTCTGTTCCTTTATTCAGTACATTGAAAACTCAGACTTCATTTCAATGCATAAGCATTCTAAAAAGGGACAGAAATACATGAACTTTGAGTTTAGACTTCAGAGTTCATTCTTGCCATTATTTCATACACCATATGTGAAAATACGTATGACCTTGAATTTAAATTTTGCTGGATTGGAATCATTTTTCCATACATAATATCCATATGCCAGCAGAAGGATGCATGTTGTCTTCTTTTTTAAATTCTTTTTAATGTTTATTTTATTTTTGAGAGAGAACCAGAGTGTGAGTGGGAGAGGGGCAGAGAGAGTGAGAGACACAGAATCCCAAGCAGGCTCGATGCTCTGAGCTGTCAGCACAGAGCCTGAGTGGGGCTCTAACTCACTGGTGGTGAGATCATGACCTAAGCCAAAGTCAGAGGCTTAACTGACTGAGCCACCCAGGTGCCCCTGCATGTCTTCTTTAAAGATAGTGAGTATTGATCAAATGGGGACTTTGAGCCACATATGTTTAAAACAAAGAAATTCTTACATTGAAATAATTTTATTGATTTGAATTATAAAAATGTTCTATTGGGTGGCAGATAATATTCAGCTATTAATCATCCCATTTTTTTCTTTTAAAAATGGTCAGCTTATGTAAGTTTAGGGAAAAAATAGAAAATGGAACAGTTTATTTTCATTGTGCTACTAATTTTAGCTTTATATAATTTCTAAATAGAGAAAGCCAAATTATATACCTTTCATATTGCAAGCATATAAAAGCAATTAAAAAAAATGCTTTCAATTCAAGATACATGAGCTCATATAGTTTTCATTATGATCACATTTTTTCATTATGTTCACATTACTAATATTTGGAGATTTCCTCAGAAGAGAGATTTTTGTCCATTATTCTAAATTATTTTGTTAATTTGTCATATCAAACAGATACTACTAAGTAAAAGAAACTTTCTCCTATTTCTTTTTCAGAAATTCTTCTTTAGCAGAAAGTCTCTTCTTAGGTTGAAGAAACTATGCATGAGCCTAAGTAAAATGCACTGACCCTCATATATATCGGTTGTATGTTTTGACTTATCAGTGGCCAGCTTTGGAGGTATGCTTGAGGTCTCCTCTTTAGCTTTAATGTTTGCAGAGTTAGCTTTTCAGTTCACTATGTGAATTGAATTTTACATGTAGACCATAAGCTATATGCTGCATATATTGAGCTAAAATTTATCAGCTTTTATGCTCTTTTGCATACAGTGGTATAATCTTGGTCAGTTTTCATACATACTTAGTTCGAAACAGAGTGAAGTGGAAATTTAATAATTCCCATGCTTTCTGTCTTTTTAGCTGTTTAGCTCTCTCTCTAATCTTTTTCTTTTACAAGTTCACATCACCTGGTTAATTTTGGTTAAAACATGGAAAACATGTAGCTAAACTATGTCAGGAAAGATTACTCTTTTTTTTTTTTTTTTAACTAGACCTCATGCCATTATTCTCCCTTCTTGATGAACTCAGGTGAAGATTCATAATACACACCAGGGTATTGCCTGCAAGGAAAACACAGCTCCAGTTATTCACATTGGCTAAAAATCTCCCTGGATATTTCTAACATTGGGAAAGTTTATGTATAATAGACAAACTGTTAAGAGTAGTGAATAAATAAAGTCTTTAATGCATAGCTTGTCCCAGTTAACTTCTTTCATGGGAAACCACATCATTTTTTCCAAAGCAGGTGCAAGTGATGGCAGCTAATCACTGGAGACTCCAGAGCCAACACATTTTTAAGAGATAAATTGTTCCTCATTACTTTTACAGACTAAATACATGGAATCTTGTGCATGCTGTAATATTACATGGCTTATTGTGAGTCCTCAGTAAATACAAAATATTCCTAATCTTTCAGAAAAATATTAATCTGGTTATTAGCCATAAGTAGCAATGTAATATTTTTATAGTTCAAAATAAAGCACGAAGCCCACAGCTGGTGTTTAGTAGAATATATTTTAAAGGTTTATTTTTTAATGTTTATTTATTTTGAGAGAGGCTGAGTGACAGAGAGCATAAGTAGGGGCGAGGGGCAGAGAGAGGGAGAGAGAATCTTAAGCAGGCTCCATATTCAGCATGGAGCCTGATGTGGGGCTCAGGTCCAAAACTAAGAGATCATGACCTGAGCTGAAGTCAAGAGTCAGACAGTAACCTGACCGAGCCAGCCAGTTGCCCCTAGAATTTTTTTTTTTTTAACTGAGCCTGATTTCTCTTGCTTAGCTATAGGAAATCTTAAGCTCCATACATCCTTCCTTCCTGGATAAACTATACCTCTTTTGTGTCTGAAGGAAAATAGACTGAAACAAGGGCTATAGAAGCTAAGCATTTTAAATGCCCTTCCTCTAGGCACTTTCTGTACATTATATCATTTATTCTTCACAACCATCCTGGAAATTAAAGCATATTCATCCTTATTTTATAGTGGAGGGAAGTGAAGCCCAGAGAGCTTTGAGTAACTTTTATAATGTTTCATAGTAAGTATTGACTCTGGGATCAGAACCCAGATCTGAACTCCCCACCCTTTGGTTCTGTTATTTAGAATTCTCAAGTGTTTTGAAATAGACAATTTTAACATTTCAGAGAGTAAAATTAAAGAATCTTCCAGGGGCGCCTGGGTGGCTTAGTCGGTTAAGCGTCCGACTTTCGCTTGGGTCATGATCTCGCGGTTCGTGGGTTCGAGCCCCGCGTCGGGCTCTGTGCTGACTGCCAGCTCAGAGCCTGGAGCCTGTTTCAGTCTGTGACTCCCTCTCTCTCTGACCCTCCCCTGCTCTCGCTGTCTCTCTCTCTCTCCTAGAAATAAATAAAACATTAAAAAAAAAATTAAAGAATCTTCCAGCTTCCTTTTGAATAACAAAGCAATATTACAAACTTATTAGCATGTTTTGGTACAGCTTATTCCAACACTAAAATGAGAGTGGGATCCTGTTTTTGTTCCCATTGCCATCACCTCTACCCTCAACACTTAGGTATATTCTTCATCTTGAGAGCTGAAAGTTCACAGACACCATTCCATTCCACTCATTCCTTGAAGCTGCTCTGGCTTGGATCAAACAAGCCTCCCATCCTTCGTACTCCAATCCCAAAAGGTGCACTATCAGGTTCTGCACATCTGACAAAGTGGACATAGTACTGCTGTAACTAATTGCTATGTTTTCTCTCAGGGTAACCTATCCATTTAAAGATGGGGATAGCCATGTTGACATGCTTTGTGAATGTCAAATTCCTCCCTTAGCATAATTCTAGCTTGTAGTTATTCCTAACCACTATCTACTATAAGACTCGTTGAAATCAATCTTTTCATGGGGTGCCTGGGTGGCTTAGTCGGTTAAGCGTCCGACTTTCGCTTAGGTCATGATCTCGCGGTTTGTGGGTTTGAGCCCCGCGTCGGGCTCTGTGCTGACTGCCAGCTCAGAGCCTGGCGCCTGTTTCAGTCTGTGACTCCCTCTCTCTCTGACCCTCCCCTGCTCACGCTGTCTCTCTCTCTCCTAGAAATAAATAAAACATTAAAAAAAAAAAAGAAATCAATCTTTTCATAAAGCTTTCTTGCAAGAAAGTTTTTGCTCCACCTGAGGTTGAGAGTACACCTGTATCTGCTTAGGACTCATCAGTGGTTCCTCTAAGAATCCCAAAATATCTGTATGCCTCGTGATGTTTCAACATGCAGGCAGGCATGCATTATGCTTTGAAGAGAATCAGAATTTCACATCATCATAACTTTTCTATCTTTCTAGTCTACCTTTAGTGCTCTGGATCTTAGATTAGGTTAAGGCATGAGGAATCTTCCCTGAAGAAGCCATGCTTGTATTCTCTCCCTAGAAAAAAGCTTTTCTCTGTTTAATGCCTGAGAAAAGCCCAGTCATCTGAGTCTAGTTTAAATATCTTCATTTTATAAAGCATTTCCTGATTCCTAATTTAGTCTGTTTATCCCCTCTTATCTCTTAGATTTCTTTACAAGAGCCCCCCATTTTAATGCCTAGGTTTACTTCCACTTCCTTTTATAGGTGGTTTCAACCTTTCAGATTGATAGATAGTAAGGAGGCAGGTAGAAAAAATTGTGATATACATCTATTCATTTATTCTGATTCTGACCGAACAGTGGGTTTATCAGAATCAGAAACATCATAGCACACAAGTCCAGGTTACTCTTTTAAATGTAAAGAAATTATTTTTATTCTGTTCTACAAACCTCTCTCCAAACAGCTTACACAGCCTTCTCCACAGGTGCAGCCCCACTTGAATTTACAAAGTACTTTATTTACCTGTGTTATTTCATATTAAATTATAATTATCAAAAACTGGGGGCCTCATTTCCAGGTAGGCTAGGAGTGAAGTTTTGCCTTTATCAAAATCTTTACTTGATCACATTCTAAATGCCTTCTTGGTTTATCTCTTTCCTGTAACTAAAAGAATGCAAAATGTTCTACTGGTCCCATGGCTGTTCCCCATTTTATCTAATTGTAAGGTCTCCTGGATCTACATCAGATGCCAGTCACAAATAGTAGGTCCTCAGGTTACCCATAACTTCTGTACAACTTGGCTACAAATTAGAAGTTCACTTGATGCCCTATGCCCCACTCCATTATTTGTTACAACAGCATAGAACTTGGGGAAACGAACTTACATTTTCCCAGTTTATTATAGAATAAAGGGTATAATAAGGGACACACATGAACAGAAGCCAGGTGTAGAGATACCTAGGGTAAGGTCTGAAAGGGTCCTAAGGACAGGAGCTTTTGTCCCTGTGGAGTTGGGGTGCATCACCCTCCCTGGATGCAGATGTGTTTGCCAACCCAAAGCTCTCTGAAGCCTATACTTTTGGGATTTTTGTGAAGGCTTCATCAAATTGTAGGAGGACATACTATTTGTGACTAGCATCCGATTTGAGGTTGGAGACTGTCTCATGGGACAGAGCACTTAACCTGTGAGGTCTGTGTAACTCCATTCATGTTAGAATTGAATGGATAGGCATGATTGATTATTAATTCCATTTCCAATCCCTGTCCCACCTCTATAGAATGGGGAGAAAGCCTGGAATTTTAAGCTTCTAATCATGGCTTGGTCTTCCTGGTGACCATTCCCCATCCAGGAGACCACCAAGAATCAGCTCATTAGAATAAAAGAGACTGTTATCACCCAGGAAATCCCAAAGGATTTAGGAGCTCTGTGTCAGGAACCAGGGACAAAGACCACATAGTCGAACAAAAGATGCTTCCAGGTCTCTAACCACTTGAGAAATTGCAGGGGTTTTAGGAGATCTGCATTGGGAATGGGGTCAAAGACTAAGTGTTAGAACAAAAGATTCTGTTAGCATCCCTATTTACTGGGATTTTAGGAATCCTGTGTCAGGAACCAGGGGCAGAGGCCAGTATATACATTTATTATTATTTCACAAGTATTTATATAATAAGAAAACAAAATAAATTACTCAAAAAATGCTCCAGTGTATTTTTATGACACTCAAGGATTTGGGGCTGGAAAACTCTTGCATCATATAATTGAACAATTTCTATAAACCACTTACTTTATTTCTAGAGAGTATGTATTTTCTCCAATAACTTAGTTGAGTAACTATTTCCTGATCCATCATCTTTAGAATATTATTCCTTAGTTCTCCACAGTGTAAGATGAGAAAATCAGCACTTCCATGTCTCTTTTCCTTTGACCTCTTTATTCTTTCTTCTTCTTTGTTATATCTTATGAATTTCACAGTTTCCCACACTTATAATTAAAGTATGCTTTGTAGCATTTATACTGTATTACTATATAAATGTTTTTTTTTGCAGAAGTAAACTTTGAGTCCTTTCATATCTGAAATTATTTGAAAATATTTTTATTGTATATCCATGATTGATTTTGTCTGGGAATAGAATTCAAAATACGTTAAAAATCATTGAATCTTAGAATTTTTCTGTCATTTGCCTCATTAGTTTCTGAAATATCTGTTGCTTATAAGAAGGCTTAAGTCAGTTGATTCACTCTATCTTATTTATGTTTGTTTTACTTTGCTTCATAGCCAATAGCTTTAAGATCCCTTTTCCTTTGATGTTCTGATGCATCAGAGTTATATGCGTAGCACTCAGTGGACATTTTAAATCTAATCACATTTTTTAAGCTCTAGAATTTTTGTACTATTATTTATTAATTCTTTTTAAGTTTTAATTTTTTGATGCTGATTCACCATGTCTCTCATTTTTGTCTCCCCACCCCACCAACTCTTTGCTTTTTGCTCTCTGTTGTAGGAGATTTCAACTTTTTTATTCTATCTCTTCCCCCTACTCCTTTAATTTTTTTTTCCTTTAGGATTCACAGGCAAGGAGAGAGCAGATAGGATGCTTCACTTCTTACCCACGTCTAGCTAAAGTGAAAAGGGTCATTTTCTAAGGCACTAACCACAGACCAAGAGCCTTAAGTCCTCTTAAGGACTTACTTAAATCCTCTAAATAAGTCACTGAATTTCTTTAAAATGAAGGTTGCATACTGACAGCCAGAATGGATGTTGTTTTTATTTTATAATTTCAGCCAACTTCTGAAAAATGAGATTTATCACAGGAAACTGGATTTGTGGCTCCTTGTGAAATATCTGTAAGTGGCAACAGTCATCTGGGACTACAGCATAGCTGCCCCATTGAGATAAACCATTGGCTCTTCAGTCTGGCATAATTCCCACTGCCCTTTTGTTTTCCCAACACTGGGGCTGAATGTTTATTGCTACTTGTTATTTTGCGAGTGTTATATGAGGAATATTTCTCTGTCTGCCGCACCCAGATTGTACTCCTTTATTCCCTTAATCATGTCAAATGTGTTCTCATTTTAGAATCTGCACTGGCAGTTTTCTGTGCTTGGAACTCTGTTCACCCTAGTCTTTGTGTTTGAGTTTCCTTCTCATCATTCAGCATTTAGCTCAGTTGGTATCTCATCAAAGAGGCCATCTATGACCACTTAGCTAAAGTTGTTCAGACACCCTTTTGCCATTATACTCTATATAATTTTTTCCAAGCACCATTTATCTGTTTCTTTTCATGTGTATATCTGTTTCTGTCACACTAGAATGTAAGCTCCTAGAGGGTGGGGTTTTTAGCTATCTTATTTTCTATCTTATCCCTAAAACAGTACTTGGCACATAACAAGTGCTCAACAAATGTTTATTGGCAAAATTGGTGACTAACAATTTCCCTATCAAAGGAGGAAAAATGATAGGCTCTGTGTTTTATGAAAATGAAAAAGGTCATATTTTATTATAGTCACAAAGAATATTGCTATGTGTTTAATATTTAAAGTAAATCTGTTACCTCAAATCCCAGATGAGTCTTCTTTACTCTGCACTCATTTAAGTTGCTTGCCCCTAACTCCCCTCCTCCACTACATCTGAGTGTACTGTTCTTGTTTTAGATCTCAGCCAGGAATAAGCACTGCTGGAGTGTGGAGTGGGGGTCTGATATATGCTTCCTTTCTATGGTGGTTCTTTAATTCATCACTTCTGTTTTTCCCCCTCATCTCACTTTTGTATTTGGTATCAGCTGATTCTGAGCTAGAGCACTTCTGGAGCTATATAATGAACAATAATGCCCACCTTGGCAGCAGCCATGATCCATGCACCTTCCTGTATCTTCTGTCTTTCAAAAATGTGTCTATGGCAGCCAGTCTTTTTTTTTTTTCTTAATGTTTGTTTATTTTTGAGAGAGAAAAAGAGAGACAGAGCATGACTAAGGAAGGAGCAGAGAGAGAAGGAGACACAGATTTCAAAGCAGTCTCCAGGCTCTGAGCTGTCAGCACCAAGCCTGACACAGGGCTCGAACTCATGAACTGTGAGATCATGACCTGAGCCGAAGTTGGACATTTAACCAACTGAGCCACCCAGGCACCCCTGGAAGCCAGTTTTTTTTTTAATAGTTTATTGTCAAGTTGGTTTCCATATAACACCCAGTGCTCATCCCCACAAATGCCCTCCTCCATTCCATTCACCCCCCTTCCCCTCTCCTCCACCCCATCTGCCCTCAGTTTGTTCTCGACATTCAAGAGTCTCTCATGGTTTTTCTCCCTCCTCCACCCCCACTATTTTTCCCCTTCTTCTCCCCCATGGTCCTACGTTAAGTTCCTCCTAATCCTCCTATACGTGCAAACATATGGTACCTGTCCTTCTCTGCCTGACTTATTTCGCTCAGCATAACACCCTCTAGTTCCATCCATGTTGCTACACATGGCCAGATTTCATTCTTTCTCATTGCTTTGTAGTATTCCATTGTATAGATAAATCACATCTTCTTGATCCATTCGTCAGTTGATGGACACTTCGGTTCTTTCCATGTTTTGGCTATTGTTGAGAGCGCTCCTGGAAGCCAGTTTTTAATGTGTCTCCCTCTCATCCCCATCTCCAACTAGTCACATCCCAGTGTAGTTCTCTTGCACATCAAACCAGGGTTCATCTCTGTGACCAGTAGCATATGCCGGAGGAGTTGGTATGTCACTTGCAAGATTAGGTTATAAAAGAATTCCACTTTCATTTTGGATAACTTTCTTGCTCAGTCACTTTTGCTCTCTCAGATCACTCACATCTGGGAAGCTAGATGCCTGTCATGAGAATATTGAGGCAGCCTACAGAGAAGACCACGTTGTGAGAAATAGAAGCCTCCAGCTGACTGCCAACAAAGAGCTCAGATCTGTCAACAATAATGTAAATAAACTTAGAGGTATATTCTCCAGCACCTTTCAAATTTTGTGATGCCAGCTAAGCCACTCTCAGATTTCTGACCCTCAGAAACTAGATTAGATAGTAAATGTCTATTATTTTAAACTGCTAAATTTGGGGATATTTTTTATATTGCATAATGTAAAAAATGTTGGGCTGATAATCACCAACTTTCCACTATTGATGATATTATATACTTACTCTCTTTTAATAAAGAAGAAGTGCATAAATAACAAATTAGGAACAGTAGAGAAACAGATCTAGAGCATTGGAGTAACGTAACAGGGTTCAACATCAAATGCAGACAGATCCCATACTTAGATCCTAGGCTTCAGGGCTCCTTCCACTAATAAGTGGAGTGTGGAAAGATGCCTTCTCATGATAGAGATGGCTAACCATATGTATGTTGTGTAATGCCTCTGTCACCATCTCAGTGATTGTTGTGGTTTACATGGGCTTTTGCAATGTTTATCCACAGAATGTGGCCTAGACTAAGAATCCTATTAAATGTAGGGGATGACTCAAGGGTGGTTATAATATTTGAAGTCATTTCCTTAATCTATTTTATTCAGCCTAGTTGAGTTTGTTTTGAAATACAGTTTTAAATATACTTTTACAGAATATACTTAGAAATTATTGGCATATAATATCTTTATATAAAAATTCATCTTAATAAAAAGAATAATTCATACCTTTGGATATGAGATAAGATTATTTTTTATTTAAAAAAATAATGTTTATTTACTTTTGATAGAAAGATAGAGAGAGCAAGAGAGTGAGCAGTGGAAGGGCAGAGAGAGAGAGGGAAACAGAATCCACAGCAGGCTCCGGGCTCTGAGCTGTTAGCACAAAGCCCAATGCAGGGCTTGAAACCATGAGTTGTGAGATCATGACCTGAGCCAAAGTTGAGTACTTAACGGACTGAGCCACTCTGGCATCCCAAGATAAGACTTTAAAAATACATTTTCTTTGGTGTTACGTAGTTACTTAGGAAACAATAGGTTCTATATTCTGTGTCTATTTACATAGCACTTATTAACCAAATGGCCATTCTTTATTCCTGTTATTACTGAGTTAATGTCCAATAGATAAAGTTTTCCTAGAGACACTATCTTATTAAAAATCACCAAAAAATTATCCCTTGTGGGTTCTTTGTTCTGCTTAGGGTCTTCTTTTCTATGGTCTCAAAGATCTGTTAGTAGGCAACACACCAAATTTACATTTTGTGCTACCACACCATCTAAAATAGATTTGCTCTGATTCAATCCCCAGAATTCATTCCAATAGCCTGAATTGTGGAAGGAAGTATGTTAAAAATTTTGTCTCAGTATCCTCTCCAGAATTTGGGCTTCCTATAAACAGAACCTGGGAAGGGGATTTGGTGCCCCTTGTTTATTGAGAGAAGGCTTCAGGAGGAGATGGAGGAAAGCAGGACAAAGCCAAGAAAGAGCTAAGCTAGCTAAGGTTATTAATTGGCTATAGTTCCGCTTCAGCATGATGCTGTGGTATCTGTGAACTGTGCCACAGAATTGGTCTTACACTTAGGGAAGGCACTGACGTTTCATGTTGCTATACTCAGTCAGTGGTTGCAGTGCATTTCTTCAAAGAAGGAGGGAGCAGGAAGACATTAGCTGTCGACATTTATACCTAGTACACTGGCCAGTGAAGGGGGTTTGTAGGGCACCAACAGCGTGTACTGCATGTTATATCTCAGAATTTTTGTTCTCATCCATTATTCAACAAGAATTTAGGCACCTATTATATGTTAGGAACTGTGGTAGATAGATGATAATGAAAGTTACAGTGCTTTCATTTCACCTAGAGAAAACAGCAAAAAGAATTATAATATGGTAGGATGAGTTCAAGTAAAGGGCACAGAGTAGGATTAAAACATATTCTAGTGTTGGAAATGGAAATGTATGAAAGTCTTTTTAGGCAGAGGGTGTGGCCTTTCTGAATACAAGACAAAGCAGTGATGGTGGTAATAGGAGTGGAAGAATAGACAATGAAACATGTATCAAAAGTTCTGCATTTGTACATGAGATGAAAGAAATATATGGAAGTAGATTTAGTCATGATATGTTTAGACTGAAAAGGATAGAGGTCTTTGACTGCAAGCAACAGAAGTCAACTCTGCTTATAGACACAAAACGAATACATTAGAAGACTAAGTGAGTGCTCACAGAGACCATACTTGAAGGACAATTTGAGGAGCCAGCTGAGGAAAGAACAGAGACCAGGCTTCTGTGTGTATGAAGGTATCAGGATTTAATGAACAACATCAACAGAATTATATATCATTAGAATGCCCTAGCCTGAACTTCATGTGGTCTTTGGTCACTCTTCTTAGGAATTGTATTTTAAGAAGAGGACATCTTATTGGTCACATTTTTATCACCTTTCTCCCGCTTAGCAAAAATGGTGTACCATGATTGAAGATCTTACTGAGTATCTAATGGGAATGTCAAAAATTTCCAAGGAAAATTAAGGTACTGTTAATACAAGTGGGGCGAATACTGGGCAAACAAAAACACAAATGTTGTCTGTTTGGACCTGAGGGCCAGTGTAAGTAGGAATGTTAAAGGGTTGACTGGGGCAAAGGATCTGCTCTGCAGTAATAGGAAGTAGTATGGGGCTAGGAGAAGTGGTATTTGTATTGTTTTTAGAAAAAGTAGATTGGAAGATACTGTATTCTCTCTCTCTGTCTTTCTGTTTCTCTCTCTCTCTCTCTCTCTCTCTCTCTCCTCTCTCTCTCTCTTTCTGATAGCAGAAAAGTAGAGGAGAAGAGCTGAGGGAAAGAGGGAGAGAGAGGGAGAATGAATCTTAAGCAGGCTGTACACTCAATGCAGAGCCCAATGCAGGGCTTGATCTCATGACCCTGTGATCATGAACTGAGCTGAAATCAAGGGTTGGGTGCTCAACTGACTGAGCCACCCAGGTGCCCCTGGAAGATACTGTTTGAGTCAAGTTCTTAAGTAGTATATCCAGGTCATGACTGATTTGCTTAGGCTATCATATCCTTTTGAAAATGGCAATTTGTATGGAAAATTCCTGATTGCTTTTGGAGAATTGTAAATAGGCAGGGAAATATCTGATCTTTACATTTTATTACATTCGTAGAATTTACTATCTTACTACCTTTTCAAATATATCAAATTGTCCTTAGTATGTATAAGTCAATTCTCCAGATTCCTAGCTGTTGTAACAATAAAATTATAATAACAATAACGACAGTGATAATAATGCTAACCTTTTTGTTAGAGTTATTAGCATCTGATGAAAGAAAAACTAAGTATAGCTTAAAGTATGACTTTATGAAGTGGTCTGATTTAAAGCCAGTGATAACATTACTGTTTTAAGTTTTTTTTGGTTCTTGATAGAGTTCTAATTGATAGCAAATACTATGATTGAAATTAGTTTTTATTACCTAACTGGAAAATATCATTTTTCTAATAGTTTTATAAGATTTTATACTGATCTTGAGAGTTACTCATACTTGGATTGCTGGCACTCCTAGATTAATGAAATTGAGTGACAGATGAACTCAGATGTGTTTGAAGACCTGTGTACTATCAGGTCACAAGAAAACTTCATAACTGCTATGCACTGAAAAATGGATTCAGGGACTAAACCATCTGTCTTATTGCACCACAACATGCTTTTCCTCTGCTAATTGCATATCTCCTTTTTCTCTTGCAAAACATTTGCTGAGGGTACCTCAAGAAAGAGACTTGAAATTGAGCTGCTGCAATCAGAGAAGGTTCTCTCTTCTCTATTATATAACGAGGTGTTTGTATTTTTACCTGTAAAAGATTTAATTTTAATCTTAAGGTTGTTTTATGTAACCTTATGTTTCAAAGGGTATGTCTGGGTGTGATTTAACTGAATCACTACAGTTTTTCAGACTGCAGGATATTTTTCTCAAGAAATAATTATATAAAGATAGAATAAAGTAAATGATAATATTTCTATACATGCTAGAAATACCTGATTTTGAAATGGCTAAAACCTATTAAAGATTAAATAAAAGGGACCAAAATAAAATTACAAGTAGCATTTGCTAATCCCAGTGCTAAAAATGACAGGTTCTGAAGCCAGTGAAAAAGAATGTTTTAAGCTAGGAGTGCCTGGTTGGCTCAGTCAGTTAAGCGTCCCACTTCAGCTCAGGTCATGATCCTGCTGTTTGTGGGTTCAAGCACCACATTGGGTTCTGTACTGACAGCTCAGAATCTGGAGCCTGCTTCAGATTCTTTGTCTCCCTCTCTGTGCCCCTCCCTGCTCACACTCTGTCTCTCTCTCTCTAAAATAAATAAACATTAAAATAATTTTTTAAAAAAGAAATTGCTTTAAGCTAGTGGAAAATAGACAGGAAAATTATATTTTCAAATTTCTTTACTATGTTTTTCTATACATTGACATAATGGATAGTAGAAAAGAAAGACTTTAGTCTGTTTACTTTTTACTCTTTTACATTTTAGTAAAGTTTACTAAATTTAGGCAAATACTAGGAAAAGGTCTAGAATGGTTAAAAACCAGTGAAGTTTAAGGAGGCTGGATTTCCTTAACACCATGTTTCTCTAGCTTCTGTCATTAACTTATTCTCTTGAGGATCTCATCTGTACAAATGTACACTATCATTTTTTCCTCCCCCCCAGCTTTTCTTTATATCTACTTTTTAAAAATCCTTAAAACTTGTTCTAAGCACAATATCTGTAAATAAAAATTTAAATATAAAACATTGTCTGCCACGTAAAATCATTGCACATGTCCCACTATGGACACATTGCTTTGAGAAAATTATGTTAAATGTATCCAAGGGAACCATTCTTCTAAGATGAGAGATAAGAAATGGAGGAAGAAATCTAGAGAGCTAAATACAGAATTACATAATTACCAGAAGCAGGAGAAAATTATACTAAATCTATACTAAGTTTATCTAAATCAGGTCTCTCCAATCATATTGTGAGTGGGTGATGTGAACCTATTTGGAGACTTTCCTGTCTCCCCCAGCCCCCCATCCACCCTTCCATAATTATCCTGGCTATCTGGGATCAGAAAAATTGCAGAATGGGCTTTAGTTGCCCTCATTTTCATCTAGACAGTTTACTGCAGATGTTCTGTTTTTCCGTTCTCCATATTAATACTCCAGAAAACAGGCTCTGATGGTTAAAATCTATCGATTTTTCCCACTTATTCTGTGTATCCCTACTCAAATGTTCACATACCATATACGTTATTTTCTTTTAGTTTGTCTCTTTCCCCTTACTAGTATATAGTTCCATGATGGCCAGGATTGGTGTATTTTGTTCACTGATGTATCTTGAACTCCTATCCTAGAACAGATATTGACAATAGTAGGTATTCAGTAAATATTTGTTGTATCAATGAGTGAGTGAATGAAGGAATGATTTTAGCTTTCAGTATTACCTCATGTTCATATTTATTGCTGCCCGTCTTGGTAACACACATTTCCTCTCACCCAATACTAAGTTTGATTTTTTTCTTGCAGCAATTGGTCACACAGAATCTTCTTTCATTTATTTGACTAGCTTTTAGAGCTACACTTTTATGTAGTTGAAATGTTAAAGTTGAAACTCTACAACATTCAGTGTGCCCAAGTAATTTCCTTGAATCTATAAAGTTCAGTTTTGCATTATGATTTTCTGTTGTTTTTCTTGTCATTGTACCTCTTGGCGTTTAAACTTGGTCATTTGATATAAATGGTACATTTTATCGGCAGTGGTTTTATGAAAAGCACTTCAAGCTTCCATTTCTGCCCTTGCTTTGGTAAACAGCTTTTACTTAAGATACATACTACTTTTGGTCTTTTGTTAGTAAATATAATTTCATGGTTTTCAAAGGAAATGTTTTAATATCACTTTTGTTTTTACTTCTTGATTTTATGTTTCTTTTTAAAAAAGATTTTTTTTTCTGAGAGAGAGAGAGAGAGAGAGCGCGTGGGAGTGAACAGGGGATGGTCAGAGTGAGGGAGATAGAGAATCTGAAACAGGCTTCAGGCTCTGAACCTCAGAGCCTGACATGGGGCCCAAACCCACGAACCATGAAATCATGACCTGAGCTGAAGTCAGACGCTCAACCGATTGAGCCACCCAGGTGCCCCGATTTTATATTTCTTTAATGCTTAAAATGTGTGCTTAACAAATAACTGAGGCAGAGCATCAGTTGTATGCATTGATCTATATGGCCAGAGTATATTTTTGTCTAAAATATGGGAAAAATGGTACAGTAAGTTTTCCCAAAAATTTCTCCTATCTTGGATATATTCTAAAAATTTAACCTGGATTTTTAGGTTGTGAATATTTTAATAAAAGCATCATTCAAAAAGATGTTCTGTGTATGTTTGAATTTTTATTATTCAAATTTCTGTTCATATTTTCTTTCTTGCAATTCAGATCAAATAGGGTGTGGTTTTGATCAAAATTAGGAGATTTCATTACCAAAAAGTTTGAATCTAAACTTTTTCAAACTTTAAGATTTGAAATTCCGTGTGTTTTCTGGGGTAGAGGATGACTTCGTCTTTGAATTCAATAATTCCAATGATGAAACAAAGCATATGCATTTTTAAAAAACTGAATAAGGCAGCCAGTGAGAATTACACACACTTTACTTTCTTGTTTTCTGTGAGATGTAGATTACTCACATTTGCTTGCTTCATATGCCCATCACTATTTCAACCTTAATAAATGCATACAACTAAATGATTAATAATACAAATAGAAAAAAGTAGATTATTCAGAGAAATCAGGGACTTTCAAATGTGAAAAGCAAATATATTTCTAAATGTCTCATAATTTAAAAATAACATTAATTCACAAATTCATGATCTCTGATAGCACATAGAACATTAAAAATGATAGGTATACAAATATGCTAACTTGGAGAACATTTGTTTTCTTAAAGAATATTTAACACTGAAATATTTCTGAAACAATTATTTAAAATGATTATTAGTGTATTATTATTCAGGGCTGAATTATGTGGTATATTTAGGATTTTGCTAATATTTTGCTTTTCAGATACTTTCCAGTATCCTACTTCTCTCAAAAATTATTGGAAACTATTTTCAATCAAATTTTGAATATTTGACATTGGTTTGAAGAGCTGCTAAGAAGATAATGCTTAAATATGCCTGTAATAAGTATCACTGAAGTGTGGCTTTTAGTATCTTAGAGAAAAGAAGGATGGCGATTGTGTGTGTGGTAATGTAAAATTAGGATACAAATATGCCCTACCCTTCTATATATAGTTCCCATTTTGTTGTATTGTTCTTTTATTGTGTAAAATTAACAGTTTAATCTTTTTCTTTCTACTCATTTATAATCTATCTTTAGTAATATAATGAGAGAAGATACTTATTTTTAAAAATCAGCTAATTTTATAATAAAATATTAACTATTTCCACTAAATAGCTCTTTATCAGTGCTGCTAAGAAGTTACATAAATATAACTGGCAATAAGATTTTAAATGTAGAGAGAATGAAAAGGTACAAAGGATATACAAAATGAAAGATAAAATTTCTAGTATGTAATGTTAATTATTAATACTTCATTTTAATTCGTGCACTCTAGTAGTCTTCTCTGCCTCTTTTATTATCTAGCTCGTGAACTTACTGAAATACATGTAAGAACATACTACTCCTAATCTTCATCTTCCTGGCAACAGATTAGCAAAGAAGGATGTAAACAAAAAGATTTAAATCGCCTAGCTAGAAGAGTATGAAGGATACATTTTTCAGACAACAATATAACCCTGGGAAGTGCTTTGGACAATAGAGAGTGACTTTAGAAGCATCTTCTGCGATCTCCCCCAACTAGTTTATAGGCCAGTATGGATATAGACTTCATTTCTTTTATTCACTGCTCTATCTCCTATCATATGGCACTTAATAGGGTCTTGAAGATTTATTGAATGAATGAATGCTCTATAATGCAAGCTAATCAAATGATTCTGATGGAGGATTTACATGGACATATTTGGAGGGAGTAGTGCTCACCCTCTTCATTTCTCCTTGCTTTGGTTGCTTGATCCAGGGTTCATTTTCAGTTTGTGCTTGGTTGAGAATGTCCTGTAGGAACCCCCCTCTCATTTCCCCCAGAAGTAGTTCATTCAAATTATCCTTTTTAAATACCCCTTCAGACTATCTATTCTTGTGATCTACACTAAGAAATACATTTGATATCGTAATCTACTACACGTGTACCGTCGTGCTAGTTTGCTTGCCTACATGTCCACTGGAGATGACTTGTGGAAGTCACTGCTGACAGAGCAGCAGTGTTCCTTTTTGCTTTAATTCCTGATTTCAATGGGAAAATTTTCAACTATGTTTGTTATGGTGTCTTCTTGTGATTTTGGTTTTTTTCCTTTGTAGATCTACTTTTTTGGCTAAAGAGTTTCCTTTCTAATCCTAGTTTGTTGTGAGCATTCTTAAAAAATAATGAATGATTTTTGATTATTTTTCTGCCACTATGAAAATAATAAATATTTAATAACATATTGGTTTTTAAATATTAAATGAACCTTGCATCCCTGGAATAAACCTAACCTGGTCATGATTTATATATCACCAAATTTAATTGGTTAATACAGGCATACCTAGGAGGCATTATGGGTTCCATTCCAGACCACTGTAATGCAAATATTGCAATAAAGTGAGTCAAATGAATTTATTTGTTTTCCCAATGCATATAAAACTTATGCTGACACTATACTGTAGGCTATTCACTGTGCAATAGCATTATGTCTAAAAAAATGCATATCTTAACTAAAAAGTATTTTGTTGCTAAAAAATGTTAACCATCATCTGAACTTTTAGCAATTTGCAATCACTCATCAAAGACTACCATAACAAATGTAGTAATAATGAAAAATTTTTAAATATTAAGAGAATTACCAATATATGCCACAGAGACTTGAAGTAAGCAAATGTTGCTTGAAAAATGACACCAATAGACTTTCTTGAAGCAGGGTTGATACAAATGTTCAATTTGTAAGAAGTTCAGTAAAGCAAAGATCAATAAAACAAGATATGGCTATATTTGATTTAATAATATACAGATATTTATGAGTGAGATTAACTTATACTTTTTTTTGTCTCCTATTAAACTTATCAAAATTTGGTAGAAAGGGTTATTTTGATGTTATGAAATAAAACAGAAAGTGTTCTCTTTTTCTATTTTCTGAAAGAGTTTGAGAAAGATTACTGTCGTTTGAGTATAAATTTTTATTAGAATTTATCAGTAAAGCCCTCTGGCCCTTAAGTTTTCTTATAGAGATGATTTTAAACAGTCAATTTATTATTATAGGACTGTCTAATTTTTCTACTTCTTCTTGGAATTTGTTGTGTATTTCTAAGAGTTGACATTTTTCCTAAGTTTAAAACTAATTGACATCAATTTACTGATAATATTCTATAACTTTAAAAATTACTTTTTAATATATGTAGGGTCTATATTTATGTTCCATTGTTTATTCATCATATTGATTATTTTATATTTTTCTTTTTTCTTAACATTGCATTTAAGGGTATACTAATTTTATTATTTTTTCCTTTAAGTAATTTTGGATTATTTGATCATTTTTATTAAATGCTCTACTTATCTATTATTTTTTCTATTTACTCTTTTGATCTTTTTTCTGTTTTCTCTAAATAGATGCTGAAATCAATGTAGTTCAGCCTATCTTTTTTTTTTTTTTTAATATGACATTTAAGCCAACAAATTTCCCTCTAAATGGGGCACCTGGGTGACTCGGTGGGTTAAGCATCTGACTTCGGCTGAGGTCATGATCTCACAGTTCATAGGTTTGAGCCCCACATCGGGCTCTGTGCTGACAGACAGCTCAGAGCCTGGAGCCTGTTACAGATTCTGTGTCTCCCTCTGTCTCTGACCCTCCCCTGCTCATGCTGTCTCTCTCTCTCTCTCAGAAATAAAACACTGAAAAAAACCCCCAAGTTTCCCTCTAGATACAATTTTAGGTGCATCCTGCAACTCTTGACATACAATATGTTTATGATTGATTAATTTTTATGTTTTTCTATTTTTACTATATTTGATGCATATGTAGACTTTATTTTTTTTTTATATCTAGGTTAATTCTGTATGGCTAGAGTATATAATCTTCATGATATAATGTTAGTTCTTTGGAATTTGTTAAGACTTACTTTATGATTTAACATATGGTAAATTTTGACAGATGTTCTATAAACATTGTATAGTATGTGTATTTTGAAACTGTTGTGTGCAGATTTCCATATGGGTCAATTGGGTCAAGTTTATTAATCATGTTTTTCAAGAGTTCTGTATACTTGATATATAGATTATTGTTATATATGTGTTTATTTCAGTTTCCTTAAAAAATTTAAGTTTATTTACTTATTTTAAGAGAGACTGGCAGTGTAAGTGGGAAGAGGCAGAGAGAGAGGGGGAGAGAGAATCCCAACCAGGCTTCACACTCTGAGCACAGAACCTAATGCAGGGCTTGAACTCCCAAAACAATGAGATCATGGCCTGACCCTAAACTGTGAGTTGGACACTAAACTGACTGACCCACCCAGGTTCCCTTATATATCAATTTATTTTAAAAATGTTTTAAAAATTTCACACTCTGATCGCGGATTTGACTATTCCTTTTTTAAATTCGGTGGTATTTTGCTTTTTCTTTCACATAGTATCAGGTATATACCTTCCTGGTAAATCCACTTTGTATTGTTATAAAATGTTTTTCTTTGTCTCTAGAACACTTCATCTACTTTGTTTGATATTAGTATAATTGAACTAGTTTTTTAAATTAGTATTTGCATAATAAATCTTGGCCCAACATTTTACTTTCATTATTTCCAAATCCTTTATGTGTATTCTATAAACAACAAAGAGTTAAGTTTTTTAAAATATCAGGTGATGATATTTGTCCTCCACTTACAAGATTTAACCCATTTGCTTTTGATATAACAATTGATACATTTAGCTTAAAGTCTGTCATTTTGCTTTGTAAATATCTGGCCAATTTTATGTTCCTTTATCCCTCTATTTTTTTAAAATATATTTTTAAAACCACTAAGTTTTTTTTACTCCTTTTATTTTTTTACTCCTTTATTAACTTTCTTGATATGTATTATTATACTATTCTTTTTGGAGTTACCTTTACAGATTATAACATTTATTCTTGAAAAGAGTGTGATATTAATAGCTATGTTTACCATTTCCTGAAAAGTACTAGAACAATAGTATAAAATCAGTCTATTTTATTCTTTCCCATACTTGTGATATTGAATCTGTGCATTTTTTAATTAATTTTTTGACTTATGTCCAAGTTAGTTAGCATATAGTGGACCAATGATTTCAAGAGTAGAATTCTTAATGCCCCATTTAGCCCATCCCCAGTCCCACAACCCCTCTAGTAACCCTATGTTTGTTCTCCATATTTAAGAGTCTCTTACGTTTAGGTCCCCCTCCCTGTTTTTATATTATTTTTGTTGAAGCTATGCATATTAATCTTAAGTACCTTTTTAAATTCTGTAAGGCATTATTATGAATATTGTGTTAGACAATCAGTAAATATCGATTTACCCACAATTTACCATTTCATTGTTCTTTGTTCCTTTCTTCTTATCTGTACTCTCAGTCGTAATTATTACATTTTGTTTGAATAATACTGTTTAATAATTCCTTTTATTTTGTTCTGTTGGTGAAAAATTCTTTCTGTCTTGCTTGTTTATATGGTCATTTCAAAAGATATTTTTATTGGATACAGAATTAAAGGTTAACAGTGATTTTCTTTTTCCATTTGAAAATATCTTTCTGTTGTTTTCTTGCTCATTCCAAAACGTCAGCAGTAACTCCTCTTAAGATCGTGTATTTATTTTTGCTACTTGAAATATTCTTTTGTCTTTGTTTTTCAACAGTTTTACTATGAAAGGCATGAGTACATTTTATTTTGCCATAGTTTTATACTGCTTTTTGAATTTGTAACTTCAATTTTGAAAAAGTCTCCACTGTCATTTGTTTAAATTGCTTTTCTCCCATTTTCTTTTTCACTTGGTACCCTCTATACAACTTCAGTTGCCCTTACATAGGGCCTTTTCTCCAAAAGGTCTCTTAAACTATTGTACCCTGAATTTTGTATTTCTCTTTTTGTGCTTATATCTATCCATATTCTAGCTTCATTTGATTTTCAGTAGTGTTTAATCAGCTGCCTATTCTATACTTGAGTTCTTATTTTCCTTTATATTTTTTCTACAATTTGATTCTTTAAAATATTTTTAATATTTATTTTTGAGAGAGCAAGAGAGTGAGCACGTGTGTGAATGGGGGAGGAGCAGAGAGAGAGAGAGAGAGACCCAGAATTGAAGTGGCTTCAGGTTCTAAGCCATCAGTACAGAACCTGACGTGGGGCTTGAACTCACAGACTGTGACATCATCATCTGAGCTGAAGTTGGAAGCTCAACCAACTGAACCACTGAGGTTTCCCTGATTTGGTTTTCTTTTTATGGTTTGTTCATCTTCTGACATTATTAACTTTTTAAAGATTATCCTTGAACATCTTGATCACATTATTTTGAAGTCCATGACTATTAATTCTTTTTTGTGTTTATATTGTCTTCCCTCCCATTTATTTATTTATTTATTTATTTATTTATTTATTTATTTAGGCTGTGTCTTATCTTTAGTGACTGGTTATTTTTTATTTTTACTAGACACTTTTTAATTGTAGCAATATTTTAAGGCTATGGAAGATGTCATCTTTCTCCAGAGAAGATTTACGTTTGCTTTTGGAAGCAGTTAGCTTGGGAGAGCTAGCATTCTCAGATCACCTTAACTTCATCAAAGATTGAGATTACTGGAAGCTGGTCTTCATTTCTTGAGGCTGGCTTATTTCAGGTTCACCCTATTTTCAAAGTGTCCTAACGGAAAGTCTCTTGCCTAGGGCCTTATTACTTATTGGGCTATACACTTCAATTTTCTAACTTCTGTTTAAACCCCAGAATCTTTTGAAAGTTCTGTGAAGTTTTCTAACCTCTCAGCTGATATTAAATATTACAAATACTAGACTTAGCTCTCTGGTATTTACCCTTCTTTGGTACCTGGTCCCTCCAATTTCATTTCTGCCTTGGTATTTCTCTAATGTTTTCAAGTCATTTTTAAAAATACTTTTCTAGATCTTTTGGTTGTTTTCAGTATGAGGTTTGGTCCTATATAATCTAGTTCACCATTGCCAGAAGTAGAAACAAAGATTAGCTTTCATTTTCTGGTTTCTAGTCCCAGTCCTTCTTGCATAAGAAAGAGATTATATGGAATGGAAACAAAATAAAACAACAAAATATACCGTGGTTCTAATTATCTTTGCATCACAGTAATGCATACAAGAAAACTGTTAATGTAAATCTTCCATGACAAAGGTGATTGGTATGTGGTGACTTATTAATTTCAACTAGTCAAAAATGTTAAAAAATTTTTAATTCTAATATAGTTAACATATAGTGTTATAGTAGTTTCATGTGTACACTGTAGTGATTAAGAAATGCCATACATCACTCAGTGCTCATCATGGTAAGTGTACTTTTAATCCCCTTATGTATTTCACACTTTGGCCCATCCACCTCTCCTCTGGTAACTATCAATTTGTTTTCTATAATTAAAGAGTCTGTTTTTAGGTTTAGGTTTCTCTCTCTCTCTCTGTCTCTCGTGGTTTTTTTTTTTGTTTGGTTTGTTTTTTGTTTTTTGTTTTTTTTTTTTTTGGTCATTCGTTTTGTTTCTTAAGTTCTACATATGAATGAAATTACTAGGCTCTGTCCTTTGGTAGATATTTTGTTTTGTAACTATACCCTGCATACTTACTATCAGTTTTTCATTCTTTGTGTGCTGTTTGTTAGAGGATTGTGAATATAACTATGCAAAGATAACTACTGAAAAAGAAGCAGAATATCGGTTTCTTCATGTACCATTCATCAGAGTTTGAGTATGTGCTATGTGTCAAACACTGTATTTGATGCTGGAGACCCAGAAATGAACTGAAAATAGTATTTTCCTCAGGGAGCTATAAGCTTAGTGGGGATACAGACAAGGAAAAAGAAAGTTATATCTCTAGAATTGAGTAGAGCATACCATAGAATCACATTCTTTTCTAATAGTTGGCGAACAGTGTCTTGGGTATGTGGAGAAGTAGGAGCCTCTTCTGTCCATTGTTTATAAGGAATCAGAGGGGAGGCAGGGAGAATTATGAATCAATCACTTGTTAGAGAACAACATTCCAATGAGTTGTGTATATGAGTTGGAAACAGATTGAAGTTCCTTAATTCACGAAGCCCTAAAAATCATTTGGGACAACTGTGCTTTGGTTTTGCCAAGCTCTAGTGTATGAAAGATAGTTTGTCATTTTGTTGACCCGTTTCCACCCCAATTTATGGTATTCATTGTACTGTCATCAGATCTTAAAAGAAATGTGCAGAACATGGATATTTGTAGAAGTGCCATGAAATACAATAATGTGACAGATTTTTAAAAACTGTGTTTATGTGTGTGTTTGCACATTTGTAGAAGTGTGGTACATATGTGTGTGTATTTTCATATGGATATGCATACATATATATGTGTGTCTGTGTGTTTGTGTTTGTAGTGCATATTTATGTGGTTGTACATGATAAAGGAACTCTGGTTAAACATATTTGTGCCACAGTGGATAGTGTTAGCTGGGACTGCCAGAATTTACCTTGAAGGCTTTCTCATTACAAAGGAGCATCATCATATTTTCATGTCCTTTCTCAAAGGTACTTTAGGGGTACCTGGGTGGCTCAGTCGGTTAACATCAAACTTTGGCTCAGGTCATGATCTCATGGCTCATGAGTTTGAGCCCTGCATTGGGCTCACTGCTCTCAGGACAGAGTCCACTTCTGATCCTTTGTTTCCCTTTCTTTCTACTCCTCCCCCACTCATTCTCTCTCTCTCTCTCTCTCTCTCTCAAAAGTGAATAAACACTAAAAAATAAAATAAAATAAGTGGTTTGGATTTCCTTGGCACCTCTTAAAGAGGCAATGTGGTATAGTAGCTAAGAACCCAAATTCTAGAGCCAAACTTTCTGGGTTTGAATCTTACTTTCACCATTTATTACTTTTAACACATTACTGAACTCTCGTTGCCCTGCTTTCCATGACTATAAAATGAGGATAATAATGCCTGTCTTGCAGGATTATTGTGAGGATTTTATTATATGTATATAAAATTCTTAGAAGAGTACTGTGTACATAGTACTCTGTAAGTATGTATGAACTATTAGTGGTTGTATCATATCTGGCATGCCTATTTTATACTACGACTTGGTTATGATATATGGATTCTTGGAAGGGAGGAAGGAAAAAAGGAAAGAAGGAAGGAAATAATTTGCATTTATAAAATTCTGGTTAAGTATTCACGTATTTTATAGTTGAAGTCACCAAAGGCTAGAATGTAACTTCCCAGACTCTCAGTCCTATGGTTTTTCTTTTAATGCCTTTTTAAAAAGTAGGCTCCACACCCATTGTGGAGCGCATCGAGTGTGGGGCTTGAATTCACAACCCTGATATTAAGACCTGAGCTGTTATCAGGAGTCAGATGCTTAAGCAACTGAGGCACCCAGGTAGCCCCTATGGTTTTTCTGATCACACACACACACACACACACACACACACACACCGCTAATGAGATCAAAATATTAGTCTTATTTTTTACTTATTTTAAGCTATAAATATCAAAGAGGTTATATAAAGTATATCTTTTTAGTGGTTCCAAAACAAGTATAGGAAAGAGTCATATTAAATGAAAATATAGAAGAGGAAATAGATTCTTCATTAAGGACACAGTTGACAACATAACAGAAAGGACTTTTTATAAACCTAAGTTAATTATTCTAAATGTTCCGTCGTTTATAGAATGAAATTTAAAAAAAACCTCACTTACTGATGTTTCAAAGTTAGTAACTTGTTTTATTTAATATTAGCTTTTTCTTATCTCCTCCTTATTCTTTTCCTTCTCCTTCTCCTTCTTTCTCTTCTTCCTCTTCCTCCTCTTCCAGCTCTTCTTCCTCCTCCTCCTTCTTCCAGCTAAATATCTCTGTTTTTGGTGATCACTTAAAACAGTTGGTGGGACTCCATAAAAATCTCTCAGTAGTTATCTTTGTTTTCACCACCTCCCTAATTTTTTTAACATCAAGTATATGCTGGACACCCAACATGGACTCACTTGTGTAACTTATATCTTATTATGATGTTGTTCTCTAGATCTCCCTAAATCTTGCCACAAGTAATTCTTAAGCCATTAAGAAAGGGAGAGTCAAGAAAGAATACCCCAAAACTCTGGACATACCACAACTAATTCTAGTGGCTTCATTGACCTTCAAATAGATATACTTTAAGTAAAGAAATGAATAAGCTTAAAGAAGAAGAGCAACTATAAGAGACCAGAGTACTGGAATTTATGATTTTGAAATGGAATAAGTCTAGGTACTAATGAGTTTCGTGAAAACATAAGTAAGGGTGGCTTTTATGTTAGCAGGTCAAAAATCTTGTACACTGGGTTATTAAAGAGCTTTTGACATGGGTATTGAGGTTAGCAATGGTTATAACATAGTTTGGAGTAGAAAGTAATACTGAATCAGGTGTCAGTCTTTTTTTTTTTAATGGTTTATTTATCTTAGAGAGAGAGAGAGTGAGAGAGAGCGAGCGTGAGCAGGGGAGGGTCAGAGAAAGAGGGAGACACAGAATCTGAAGATAGGCTCCAGGCTCTGAGTTGGCTGTCAGCACAGAGCCCGACACAGGGCTCGAACCCACGAACCTTGAGATCATCACCTGAGCCAAAGTCGGACACTCAACCGACTCAGCCACCGAGGCATCCTGTGGTGTCAGTCTTTACGGAATTAAGGGGACGGTCTAGAAGGGGGAAAGATGAGAGCAATAAGGAGCAGAAAAGAGCAGCATAACTTGGTGATGTGTACCTCAAAGTGGAGAGGGCTTTGTGGTGATGTTGGGAAAGTAATGGTTTAAGTGTGATAACTAGGAAAATGCCACCAATACTTCTATGGCATTCGATGAGAAAATGAGGAGTTTCTTTATGACAAGGCCAGAGTCTAGTTGAAAAAAATGTTTAGAGAACACCCTGGAATAAGGTTGAAGGTTTGAGGATATTTACAACAAAATGAGAGAAGCCAGCTGGAAATGTGAGAAGAAACAAAGCAGTATGGAAACAACACTGTGGAGGCAGCAACAGAGGAAACTGGATTTCGATGTGTGGCTAAGAATAATTGATTAGATCAACCAGCTTCAAACTTCCTGACCTAGGCAGGCTGAGGTCCTTGTGGGTTGTGGGGGATTCCTGTATTTAGGAGCCTTTGCTTAGTGCTCAGATGTCTCATGCTGCTGCTTCCTTTCCTCCCTCTGCTCTTCATTCATATACCACAAACTTGGAAAGTAGTTCCTGTTCTTTCATTCCAACATATCCTTAGAATACAGTATTTGGAAATTTTAATGTTTACACCAGGTTATTTTCATTCACTATTGATGAGTTTCCAGGTATCACAGTTAGTAGAGGACTATTTTTGTAATAGAATAGAAAAAAAAAAGTCCACGAATTGGTGCTGATTAGGGCTATTAGGTGAATGGTCTTATTTTCACAGAGAAAGTGTTTAGTAGAATGTTGCTGCTGCTGATATTCATAAAAGGAGGGAGAGGAGGAAGAAGAAAAAGAAAAAGGGGGTAATAAATTAGTGAGGTGACTAACCCCACTGTGTGTCAAATATGTGTCAAATATGTGTGTCAAAATATATTGTTTTACCCATTTACCAGATTTCATTGATTCTAAGTAGCACTTTTTTCATATATTAATATTTGTGAAATGTAAATCAATGGTGTGTTACAGTTAGAGCTGGTCGTGTTTTTCCCTTTGTATTGGTCCATAAAAAGCCATTTTGGATTTAGTGAGACATGTTTTAAGTCCTCACATTTTCATTCTCATCCATTCCCTAACTTGGTCTCATGTTTTAAAAGCTCTTTTATTTTCCATGTGCTTAATATCTTTAAATTCTTAACCTCCACTTAGTATTCAATTTATTTCCTTCATCCTTTTTATTCCAACTTCATTTTTCTTCTGGCTAGTGGTGTACAAAGAGTATAGTTCTTTCTCTAAAATCTCAGCTTCAGGACGCATGTTGTAAAAACTTTCTAAACCTCAGTTCTTCTATGAACTTCATGTGCCCTTAGGTGAGTCATTCAACTTATTTGGGCCATAGTTTATCTTGAATGTAAAATGATGTTGGGCTTAATGATATCAAAGATATGTTTCTGTTTTTAAATTTTATAGTTGTCCCCTGACTCTTTAGAGGGCCAACAAATCCCTACTCTTTAGCATTCTTTTTGAGTTACGGAGGCAGAGGAATAGTGGCATGGAGAAATATACCTTTCTTCTCAGATTCATCCTTTAAAAACTAAGTATCCTCTGACTTGTTTCTGCCAAGCCACTGGGAGCTAAAGTCTTTTATCTGGAAATAGGTATCCGGCAACATTACCTTTAGTTACTTGGATCTACTAGATAAAAAAAATAATATACGTCACTCTCTTCAAGTGTGGTACAAAGATTTTGTAGTGAATAATTTGGATATGTAATTTCTTCCAGGGGTATCATTATCCTTTATGGTCTGGCATAAATCAAGATATAACTGAAACTTTAGAAGAGATTATTTACTGTGGATCATCACCTGCATATATGTACATAGCAAGTATACCATAAAATAAGATAGAGAGAAATCAGATAATTTCTTATTATATCATTCAGATAGTAGGGATTATATGTTGTCTGATCAAATTGGAATGGTTGTTTTTGTAACACATATTGCAGTCAGTCATTTTTAGCAATGATGAATTCTGGAAAATAAACTCAATTGAAAGGGAAAATACTTGGGTGCCTGGCTGGCTCAGTAGGTTAAGCATCTGACTTTGGCTTAGGTCATGATCTCATGGTCTGTGGGTTTGAGCCCCATGTTGGGCTCTGTGCTGACTGCCAACACAGAGTCTGGAACCTGTTTCGGATTCTGTATCTCCCTCTCTCTCTGACCCTCCCCTGCTTACGCTGTCTCTCTCTCTCTCTCTCATAAATAAACTTAAAAAAAAAAAAAAAAAGGAAAATACTTGAGCAGCAAATGCTCTTTATTGACCAAGTGATTACTTTGGGGCTAGCTACAGTGTCTGTTGATCCCCCCACTCGCACCCCCCAGGGAAAAGAAATGCTATTGTCAGGTCTTAATTACAGAGTACATACCATATCAGATTATCATTTGAGAGGACAAATGATCCAGGAGGAGTGTACAGTAATGTTCCTGTATGTGAGAAAACTAGCTATGAAGGAAGCTAATGGCTCCTTTCAAATTCCTAGGGAAATTACTTTAAATAAATCATAATATATTTGTTTCCCAAAAGTCCCTTAGTGAGATACAGACTAAGACTACAAAAGTGCTACATGGAAGTATATGTAGTTCATTTAGGGAAAGAACTTAATATATGTGCTCGAGCATAAGACAAAATGTAAAGTTAACAATTATTGAGTAAATCAGAATAGTTGGTAGGGAAGTACTGACTTAGCTAATGTTATATACAGTTATTAGAGGCTCAGTTTGGGCAATAAGAATGAGCACAAAAACATTAACAACAGAAAAAGAAACTAACCCATTTCAAGTGTCTATTTATATTCTAGATATTGTTTTTCTTTTTAATTTGAACTTTAAGAGTGGCTTACTTAGAATTGGGATGACCATATAACTTATCATCCAGACAGGAGCAACAGGAATTAAGTAGACCTATTTCAGGTAAACAGGGGTATATACTTGCTCTAGTTTGAGTCTACCTTGTGTTTAGTCTAAAAATATTTAGAAACACAGTAAGTAAAATGTCAGCTGAAGAGAAATAAACAAAAACCTTTCTCAGTAAGCTTCTATTCTAGTGGTGGCTCCTAACCTTTTTGGTGGATATCTTGGACCTTGTGATGACTGTGGACTCTGTCCCAGAGAAGTGAATTGAGAATGAAAGATCAGGGGATTTATAGACTCTTGAAACCCATCCATAGGCATGAATTGTAGCTTAAAGGCAAAGGAAAAAAATAAAAGGAAATAAATTGTTTTATTATAGCAAAAATTTTCCTATAGCCACCACCACTTAAGCTATTATATGAACCATAGCTATTTATATGAACCATAGCATAAAATTAAAATGTTTATGTAAAAAATTCAAACATATATAAAAATAAAAAGAATATTATAATGAATTATATGAACTTTCATATAATATCACCCCAAATCAATATTTTTCCACACTTGTTTCACCTATTCATATTTTTAGTTGTGATTGTTATTGATGCATTTTGAAGCAGATCCCAGATTCTGTGCCATTTCTTTGCACATATTTTAATAGACATTTCTAAAAAAAATGGATATTTTTTTAAATTCCCACAGTATCATTATGACACTGACAAAATTTGGTCCTTCTAATTCTCTGTTTATATTCAGAATTTGTCAGTTATCTAAAAATGTTATCTTCCATTTACTTTATATGAATTGGTATCCAAAGAAATACCATACATGCATTTTATTTTTTAAAGTTCTTCCACTACCACACCCTTCCCATCTTTTTAAAGCAAACTGAGCCATTTGTCTCATATTCTACATTTGTGTGTTTGCTTCTCTGAAGTAGAGAATTGATTCCGTAGCCCCTCTATTTCTTGTAAACAATAAGTGAGTTATTAGGCTAATTAGATTCAGGTTTAATTTATTTCCTTTCTTCATGAAGTTTTCACAGGTTATACTATGTTTTTCATAAAAGATACTATGTAAAACTGTGATTGCATAAGGATTTGTTGATAATCAAAAAATAGAACTGAATGATCAAAAGATATACCAGGACTAATCCTTCTCCCTTAGCCTTTCAAAGTTATTGTGCTCTACCCCAAAGTGCTTTTGACCATCAACATGTTAACAACTAATATAAAATATTTATAAAAGGTGACCATGTCAAGTAGGTTTCCCTGTAATATTCATGTAAATTATTGCATGGTGTATGTGCTTTTTATTCCTGCCCCTCCCTTTTTCTGTTTTTTTTTATCCCATCTTTTGAAAAACAGGTCAACAGTTCCCATAGTAGCCTTTACCAGGATAGATAAATATCAACATCATGGTTGAAATACCGAAGCACAGTGCCAGCAATTATCCTACAATTTGTGTGTTGGCGTAATAACACACAGGGACTGGAGCACATTGCTAATAGCCATGGAGGGTAGTAAGCTAGTCTCTAAACATATTAAAATGCCTCAAAGGGCTTCTTCAGCACTACATAATCAAGATTTGGTGATATGAGCTGCTTTGTTAGGACCTGTTGTGGATGTTGTATTGCCTTATTGTATGTGTGAAATTAGTATTGATCTTCATAAATTGGCTCAGATAATATATAACCAAAAGATCAAGTAAAAGGAGATTAAACTAACTGAATGAAGCACATGGCAAGTCACTGGGAAAAAAGCATATTATGTAGTGACCTTTAATTTGGAAATGAGAACGTAAGGATATATCCAATTTAACTGGTGCTTATCTGAAAAATGTGCTGGTATTTGTCACCTCAGAACTGAAATATTTTGATTTGCTAAGTTTTGATTTGCATTGCTGAGGACATGGATACTTATGACCAGGAATGTATGAATCTTTGGCTAAAATAAATCATTAATCTAGCTTCTCCTCATTGTAATGTTGAAAAGTTAGATCTAGTTAGGGAGCAAAGGGCATAAAAGAAAAAGTTCTGAGTTATTCTTTTATTTATTATATTTGGAGCTTTTGGGAAAATTAGGTGAAAAATATTTTTCATACAATTTCTTTGGGCCTCATTATACAAAATAAAGTAAGAATAATGAAAAGTTTACTGGCTAAAAATTTGGAGGATTTCTGTCATATTGAAGCCATTCTGTAAACATGCTATGATTTGGGAGTTGGATTTTCTTTTGCATCTTAGACAAATGTGTGTTTTTTATTATGTTGGTTTTTAAAGAGATTTTTGGATTTGTATCTCCCTTTAGTTATAGTTTATTATGTTGAAAACGTCCTGCTTGCCACTCCTAATTCTAACCGTGGGAAAAATGCCTGTTGGTCAATACTCCCATTGCTTAGGGATATTTTATAAGCATATTTTATCTACTAGTCAAAGAAATCTGCATAAAATGTACATTAATATATATTATATTCAATAAAGAAATTACAGGGCAGGGCATTAAGCAGATGCCATATGCAAAATTATTCCTTTAGTGTTGTTTCATTTTAGGAAAGAATATGGAGTAAAATTTAAAACATATATGGTCCATAAAGCTTTAATTAATTAGTGTGTGTGACACACACACACACACACACACACGAGTTTCTCTAAAAAGCAAAATATAAAAATCTCTGTATACCTATATATAATAAAAGAATGATTCCATTCCATGGTAGATGATAAATTATTAGAATATGCCTTCTAAATGGAATTAAAATTCTTTTCTCTAGAACTTTCACTTAATTTGTTTTCTGATATAATATTGAATACACCTATACCTATTTCTTCCCTTTTACTTGGAAGCCTTTCAAATATATGAAGACAGAAACATGTTTCTTCTCAACTTCTTTTTTAAAGGCCAGATGACTCTTAGTTTCACAATTCTTTCCTCTATGTCATCATTTTAAGACACTTGATAATTCTATTCAAATTACTTTAAATTACTGCATTTTGGCTATTGTTGGAATATAACACTTTAGTACCTAACATGCTACCCAGGTATGGTCTGCTGAGAACATTAAGAGTATTGTTTCCTAACATCTGAATGTTGTGCTGTCGGTTTCTCCACTAATATAACCTAGCGGATGACATATTTTTAGTTGCAAAACCATAGAATACTATAGTCACTGATCTTTACGTCATCATTATTTTTTTTAAACAGAAAATACTGTCAGGACATGTCTTGTTAGATGTGGTGTGTTAAGACTTTAAGAGATGTTTTGAATTCTGTTTTATCATACAACACATTAATTTTAACTCTTAGATTTACATACGTATATCAGAAAAGTTACTATTTGTATTGGTCAAAAATCTCTTCCTTTCCTCTTTCTTCATTGGTACTTTCAAAGAGATTTAAGTTCTAAACCTAACTCTCTCCCATTTACAGATTGTGAGTCTGTGTGTAAGATATTGAGACTCTGTCAATTTTTATTTCTGCATTTATAAAGCATTGATAACAGGTGTGAAGTTAAATGAGCTAACCCATGAAAGATTTTAGAATAGTACCTGGCATATAAAAGATATTTGTTAAATATACATTTTCTTCCTAGTGTCTAATTTGTACATAGAAGAATCTATATTGATTAGCCACTTGTTAGATAACCCCTAAATCCATGCCATTTTCAAGTCCTGTTCTTTTTTTTTAATTTTTAAAAAAGGTTTTATTTTTGAGAGGGAGAGAAAGAGTAGGGGAGGGGCATAAAGAGGAGGGGACAGAGGATGCGAAGCGGCTCTGTGCTGATAGCAGAGAGCCTGATGTGGAGCTCAAACCCAGACCTATGAGATCATGACCTGAGTTGAAGTCCAATGCTTAACTGACTGAGCTATACAGACACTGCCCTTCCCTCCGCCCCCTCCCCCCCCCCCGCCATCTTTTTAAAGTTTATTCACTTTGAGAGAGAGAGAAAGCATGTGCAAGCAGGGAAAGGTCAGAGAGAGGGAAAGACAGAATCCCAAGCAGGCTCTCCAACTCCTAAACAATGAGATCATGACCTGAGCCAAAGTCAAGAGTCAGACACTTAACCAATCAAGTCCTGTTCTCAATAAGACCCTGACAAATTTCTGCTAGGCAAAAGTCAGAGAGAATGATAAATAATCTTTAATTTAAAATGACATTCTTTTTGTTATATAATGAAAATATATTCAGTCTCTGAATCTGGATCAACATTTCCTGTTCATCTTAGCTGATATAACATTAAACAAATCCTCTGATTTTTACTTTATATTTTTTTCTTTATCTCAGGAACAATGAACCTTATAGGGAATAGAGTAGTAAGTTTATTTGTACCTGAAGCTAGATCCTGTTATAAGTGGCCAGTGAAAAATGGTAAAGGCCTTCTCTTCATACTCTTTTTACCTTTATTTGCTCAGTTATTAAACATGTCCTTAATCTATATAAAATGTCACTGCAGAGGCAGATTTTTTTCTAAGATATTTAAAAATGTAAAGACAATTGAATATATTCTGATATTTATCAAGCATTATCTATAAGCATCACTTAATTTTAAAAAGAGGAACAATTTGACACAGATTCATTTGGTTACCCACTAGAGTCTAATTTGGGGAGGAGTATGGTGAATATAGGTCTCTTTTTATGTCCCTGTTGATTTCTTAGTTGTTGAATAGTAAGTACTAAATCAAAAATGAAGCCTTCTTCAGTTTCCTTCTTATTTCTGGAAAATTTTTCCATAATTAACCTAAGAATGTTTTAATATGGAAAAAATCCCAAAGCCAATCAAGTAAATAAATATTGAAGAATCACTATTGTGAGCAAGGCACTTTGCCTGACCCTGTTCATGATCAGTGAATTCTAAATTTTGTTGCTATTACTGTTGCTTTCAGTTCTAAAGAAGCTTCCGTACAATATAGCCTTTTTAAATACAGTTGACGTAAAATAATAATTTTGAGTTGAGGGAATATAGAAATAGATGTAAATTTTAAGTATATTTAGAAGTATATTCTACTAATGAGGGGTTCCTGAATGGCTCAGCTCGGTTGATAGAATAGATGCTCAAGAAAACATTTGCTGAGTGAATATGTTCAAAATATTCAAGTTAAGATGTATAAGCTTACAAGATGTTTTCCAAAACACTGGTTTGCCTGATGGTTTAAAAGTTTTGTGAGGCTAAGTAGTATTTGAATAAGTTAACTGAGAATTTGGTGGTTAACTAATTAAACATTGTGGGCTGGAAGATCTTCCATCAAAGAAAAGGGTGGAGACTGTTGTTTCACTCCCATTTATTCATCCATTTATCAAGAATTTATTTGGCACCTTAGTGCCAGGCATTGTACTCTTAAGAAAAAGAAAAGAAATAGGCAGAGAATCTACTACCATCTAATCAGAGAAGGAGGCGGAGGGGGAGAAATAGATATATAATATGGAAGAAGGTACTCTTAGCATCCTGTAAAACTTTTCTCACTTTCTAATTCTTCCATATGGGAGGAAAGAAAAACAGTGCTGAGAAGAGGAAATAAAATCTACAGAGTTATTTTAGCATTCAGCATTAAGTAGGGGAAAAAAAAAACAGGCAAAGAAAATTTTGTAGGTTGAAATACTAATTTGGTCTCCTGGAGAGGAGCATCTTGATGCTTAGTTTTACTGAGGGGGGATAATTATTTGGAAAAGGCTTCCAACTTCAGGCTAAGATGACTGAGATCAAGTATTTACAAAATGAGGTACATGTATTTGATCAGAGCTAGAGGGTAAGGAAGTGTTTAGAAAATGCTGATAATAGTTAGGGACAGTGAATCTTTATAGCTAATTGTTAACTTTTAAATTTGCTTTTAGATTGATTTTAATTACTAACTTTGCTTAAGAGTCAACAGTTTCAAAGAAACAAAATTTCAATAAAATGTTCAGATACACACATGGGCATATACATATAAACTCATAATGCATTTTCCACCCACTTTGTTGCCTTCTTTGCCTTTCTTTTTCTTTTTTTTAATGTTTTATTTGTTTCTAGGAGAGAGAGAGAGAGAGAGAGACAGACAGCGTGAGCAGGGGAGGGTCAGAGAGAGAGGGAGTCACAGACTGAAACAGGCTCCAGGCTCCGAGCTGGCAGTCTGGAAAGAGCCCGACGCGGGGCTCGAACCCACGAACCGCGAGATCATGACCTAAGCGAAAGTCGGACGCCCAACCGACTAAGCCACCCAGGCGCCCCGCCTTTTTTGCCTTTCTATTTAGGATGTAATGGGCACTGGAGAGGAAAAGACCATAGGTTATCCACTAGTGCATAAGTTACTAAAATTTTACTTTAAAGGATTGAAAATTAATTTCTATGATTTTGTAGGCTGTAAATGAAAGTACACTACTTGAGTATTTGAGAAGTACCATATCATTTTCTATAAAAGTTCCAATAGTCCTTTTCAGCAGTGTTCTCCTTCCTTAGTCTAACTAGCTTTGTAAAAAACGATAAGATTGGTATTACTGTAAATAAATTTCTAAATATATAATATATGATTTCTAATTAAATCTTAAAGGAAATGAATATGTTTTACATTATTTATTTTTAGGTCACTCAGTAATTTTATTAGAAGACATCAGTACAAGAAAATAATCAGGATTTCCAAATACTACTGTTTTAAATAAATTGCTATCACATTTAATAAGATTTTAGAATACAGAATACAACTGATATGCCCTGTGGGTAGATCATAAAATATAATCAGTGAGTTTTAAATGAGTGTTACTTATTGTTTTTAAATAGACTGCAATTTAAGTAAGAACAGTTACTTTGAATCCATTCTTAGGTTCAGTATTTGGGAATGGGCTCTTTTACGTATGTATGTATGTATGTATGTGTGTATATATGTATATACATACACTTCTGGGCAGGGCAAAGGAGAACATCAAAATCATATTTGAGGAAAATATTTGTGTTTAAGCCTATGGTATGTATTGGAGATAGGTAGTGCTGAAGGCTAGGGCACCAAGTAAAATAAAATTTTTGGCATTTCAGTAAAAATGATTTCCTATCCCGAGTCCTTACAATGAAAACAGAAAATAGTTCTCTTCTCACAGGCTGTCCTCCCTCCCCTTCCTCCTGAGAAAACAAAACAAACAAACAAAACCCACAAAGAACAACAACCACAAAAAAACCCCACAATCTTATATTTTATTTGACTAGCTGACATCCAGGGAAATCAAACCTTTCTATTCCCTTTATGCTTGTTCTTGATGCAGGTAGGTAGTAGCCATTCTTCTACTCTGGAGATTGCAGTGAATTTCATGGTAGGCCTACGTTGTCTTAAGGTGACTATTATTGTGATAATAATAATGACACCTTTAATAAATGATAACAATGTACAGATGTTATGTATTTTATCAGGTAATTTACTTGCATTTTGATAGTGTGCAAAGATACGTCTTTTATTTTTGCAGATGGGGAAATTGAATCTCAGGGAAGCTCAATAACTTCCTTGTGATCTTTGAAATAGATAATAGATGGAAGCAGGATTTGAACTCCAAAGTATTTGACTTTTCATGCTGCTCTAATGCCTTTTAATTGAAATGTATCTTGTCTTTTATAGGATACATGTATATTATACACAATTACATTGAAAAATTTAAAAGCAAAGTTTTTATTTTTCCCTTTCTAAATCCACATTTCAAATGAATGATGTATGTGAAGTTCTTTCCAGCACTTGGGAGATGTCAGCACTAATGAGGAAACATTCTAAATTAGTGTATCACATGGGGATTCAACTAGGAGTAATTGGATGACCTTTGAGAAAATTAAGATCCCTGTCAGAGGGAAATTTCTATCTCACTTCATGTAACAGTCTTTTAGTAAAAGAGAATTTCACTTTCAATTATCAATAAAGAACAATAAAATATCCTATAACATATGCTTATTATTTAAAATAGTCATTTTGATGATGAGAGAATAAATATCCTATGATAACTTTTCTATTTTCTAATGTGTATTTGGAACTTGAAATTACCAGACAGAGAAAAACATGACCTGAAGCCTTTAAGAACCTGGGTCACTACAGGGCGGTCACTACAGGGGGGTCACTACAGGGGCGCCTAGGTGGCTTAGTCGATTAGGTGTCCGACTTTCGCTTAGGTCATGATCTCGCGGTTCTTGGGTTCGAGCCCCGCTTCGGGCTCTGTGCTGACTGCCAGCTCAGAGCCTAGAGCCTGTTTTGGAGTCTGTGTGTGTGTGTCTCTCTCTGACCCTCCCCTGCTCATGCTTTCTCTCTCTCTCCTAGAAATAAATTAAAAAAAAAAAAAAAGAACCTGGGTCACTACATGAATGTGTTTTTGAGACTTGAAGATACTCAGAAGTACATTGTGACTCAAAGGATATAACATAACACATGTGTAATCATTTAAAGACCCAAAAGGCATACTAAAGAAGTTTATGAATTTAACACTTTCTGGGGAAAACATGTACAAAATGTGTTTAATAGAAAATTTTGAAATTTTTCCCAATGTAGAATATATTAGTTCAAGAATTATTATGAAATGCCTAATAAAAATAATACTCTATAATCACTGAGTAGAGGAATGCCAGTTACCAGAATGTTGATAAATACTATCTCAGGCATTGAAGGAGACTAGGATAAGATCTCTCTCTCCCAAGTATGAAAGAGTCAAGACAGTTATTTCAAAGGTACAAGGATTGACACAAGGGCCTGTAGTCCATTTATTTAGATCATGGGCTTAAAGAGCCTATATATCTAAATTGAAGTTAAATATCTTTAGAAAGCTCTAGCAATATGCAAAAAGTAATAAAGCATTTCACCTTTTTTAGCACTTGCAGGGAAAATAGACTTGCCATATACCATCACACTTACCCCTTACTGATTGACCATTATCTTTCCTTAAAAATAAAGCTGTCAAGGTAGTATGTTTTATAAAAGCTAAAAGTTACTCAGTTTCTCTGAATCAGTCATGTAGAGGAAATATGAAAAAATTATATTTTCCTATTTATTTGAAAAAGAGCAGTCAAAAAAAATTCTGTATAGCAGTGGTTTTCAACTTAATGGTTTTAGGACCCTTTGTACTTTTAAAAATTGAGGGCCCCAAAAAGCTTTCATTTATGTAGATTTTATACTTTATAGTTTAGAAATGTTTAAAATAGTTAATTCACTTGAAAATAATCAGTCAATAATATTCAAGAAAATTACAAACATAAATCCACACAAAGGCTTATACACAAATCCTCATAACTATTCATAGTAGCCATCTGATGAATAGAGACACAGAATGCAATATATCCTTACAAGCATATCTGGCCATAAAAAGGAATAAAGTACAGGTACATGTTCCCATATGGATGAACCTTCAAAATATTATGCTAAGTAAAAGTTACCAGATACAAAAGGCCACATAGTGCATGATTTTGTTTATATGAAATATCCAGAATAGGAAAATACATAGAGATACAAAGCAGATTAGTTGTTGCCAGGGACTAAAAACACAAGGAAGTGGGAGTGACTGTCAGTGGATGTACAGTCTTTCAGGCGTGTTGAGAGTATTCTGGAATTAGTGGTGATGGTTGTATACTTCTGTGAACATACTAAAAACCACTGAATTTGTGCTTTATAGTGACAGATATATGAGTGTGTGAGTTATCTTAATAACATAATAAGCATTATATTTTAACATATGTAATTTTATGAAAAATGACTATATTTACCAAAGAATTTATTTTTGTTAATAAGAGTTTAATAATAGTTATTAATATGAGTTGCATTGCTTTACATTTTTGGTAAATCTCTTTGATGATTGCTTGATGAGATTGACTGATAGAATTGATATTCTGTCTATTGCAATATGTTGTTCTGGGTGAAATATGTAAGAAAAACCTGGCCTTACACAGATATGTTGAAAAACGGAGGAGTATTATGATAGATTATTCAGATAATTGTGGATAGTTTTATCTGATGTTAAGAATCACTATACGTCAAGTTTTAGTATAAAGTTTAGTTGCTGTGTAGGTTCTCAGATCCCCAAGTGATGTTGGCTAGGCTATAATTAATCAAAGGTTAGTCTTGGCTGGAAAGTTCAAGATGGCTCATACACAGAGATGACACTTATAGCTGATTGCCTGCATGCCAGGCTGACCATAATGCCTCAATATTCCTCTGTATGACCTCTGAATGTGACTTGGGTTTCTCACAGTATGGTGTCTGGATTACAAAAGGAAATATTCATAGGGAGAAAGTAGAAGCTATGGATCTCTTAATGCCCAACCACAGAAGTTACAATGTTAATTTCCTCACATTCTCTTGGACAAAGTTGCAGCATTGGCCCAGATTTTAGCACAAGAGAAAGACTCCACTTCTTGATGGTAAGAGTGGCAAATATTGGATGCCATGGTTTATGTGAGTTTGGTATATACTATGAGTAGATATTGTTCCTTATATTGTTTCAACTTTTACTTTGCAAATTAACAGCATCTTAATTAGATGCTTTTGTTTGAATTTTAAAAATATATTACCAAATATTATACATATAATGGAGTGAGACTCAAGAGTACCTTATGACTTTATTATCTGCTTATTCCCCATTTTTAAATTTGTGACATTGTTTGGTTTTGTTGTTTACATTCAATTACTTAACAATTTATTACATTATAATGTGAAAGGTGTAATATAAATAGAATATTAACGGTGTGTTCTAGTATAAGTGTGCTGTTTCTAACTTAGGTATTTCTACTTTCTGTCAGTGTTTATTCTGTAAAAGTGCCCTGCTTCTGCTCTCAAGAGATATACATGTATATATATATATGTATATATATGTATATATATGTGTATATATGTATATATAACTACTGTATATATGTATGTATACACATATACACATATATATACACACACGCATATATATATATATATATATATGCAGTATATATATATGCAGTAGTTAGAAGAAGGCACATCAAGGTTTAATTCACGTAGTTATTTAGTTATAATCTCCTTTGAAAGAAATAAAGCCCACCAAGCCGTAAAAAAAAATACATTTCTTAATGTGGAGGCAAAAAAAAAGAGTAAGAAAAAAGTTCATACATTTTTACAACTGGATACCGTTTTCAAATTGCTTTTCATAAGTCCTAAGGTTAGAGTGCTGATGAAATGCCTTTTAAGTTTTCTTTATTTTCTTTAGGAAAGATAGTATTTTATGCAGACCCAGGTTAAAAATGCTTACTTGTTATTAAGCTTTTATGTAATTTAGGAATTTTGATAGTTATCAAAGCATACTAAAAGCTTCATTCAGCTGCCCTTAGAAGTTGCTTCTGGAAATCTGCTTTCTGAAAGCCTTATTCAATGCCATATAGAAAATTAAGCTTTTTCTCCATTGCAAAATGGCAAAGTGTCTGTAGATTGTTAGTAGGGGTGTTAGGTTGGGTACGTCTGCTGTTACTAATCATGGAAAGTAAAGCACCACACTTCCTTAAAAGAGCAGTATCAGGGAAACAAAAGCTTGATCTACAGCTCAGCATACTGAAAAGTCTTAATGTTAAATTTCTTTTAAAATATTTCGTAGAGAGACATTAGAGAGCTTGGAACCTACTGTACAGAATCTCTCCAGAGTATTGCTGTCAATGCTAAGTGTTTGCAGTACCAAAGCATAATTGGTCACCATTACCATGTGAAACAGCAAATTTTCTTACTGTGGTATAATGGGTGTCTCTCAGAAACCCTCTGACTGTTTTAGTCACATCTGAAAATCAAGATTGTGGATTTTAAGTATTCCTGAGAGGAAGATGTAGAATTATGAGACAATTTCAGGCAAATCCATACTGGCAACTAAACTGCCATTAAGATGAGTTTTCAGATTAGATCTGAGCTAGGATGTAGCTGCCATCCCCTTCTACCTTATTGAATCTAAAGGGAAGAAGCCCTAATGATTCACAGGTTGATCAAAATTGCTTAATACTTTTTAAACATCTGTAATAATTACAGTGCATTTCTTAAATTCTCTGAGTACTTCATATTTCCTTTGGTTCTATTTTGGTACCTAGATGGTTTCTCTGATCAGTTTTCGTGGCTGGTTCATTTTGGAGAGAACACAGTTCAATGAAGAGACCCTGAGTTTCCTTGTATATGAATGATCTTGTAATTTAATGGTGGGATTTGGAAAGATCACATCCTAGAAAAGAGGCTAGATTCCTCACTTTGACTTTGTGTATTATTTTGTTCTGTGTTAGTGCCCTCCCACATGCCAATGCCTGCAGTATCTTTTACCCACTACTTACCAGTTTTCACTTCTCAGCTCATGTCCCCAGGATGCCCTGCCAAACTTCTTTTATTAACCAGATTAAACTTTATTCATCTCTCCCTTCCTTGCATTCATAGTGTAGTTAGGGTTAATAGCATATACTGAGCAGTATTCCTAATCATATTTAAATGCATTTTTATAACCTGGGATCTTGTTCTGACTGAAGAATGGAACTTATGTACAATGTGAAGAGGGCACCAAGTTTATTAGGGTGAGAATGAAACAGAGGTTTCTGCTCCCTGGGAAGAGCTCCATAAGGAGCTCTCTAAAGCTTCTCAGAGTGAGGGCTTATATAAGTTACATATTTTATAGGAAGATAATGCCATGCCTTTTGGTTATGGATGACATTAATCTACTATTGGTAGGGTATATACTGAAGTGGTGATTATTTCTTTCCACACAGATAACAATTATTGTATCACATTCATACCCCTCTCCCATAATCAGCAGTAATATTTGTTGATAGAGTTTAGTGGTCCCTACCTCTTGCTTCATAATTATGTATCCATACAAGGCTGACTCCAAAATGGGAACGAACTTTGTGATCTTTTTATCTTGTCACTGATGTCAGAAATAAAGGCAGATTATGTAGCAAAAAATGTGAAAAACAGTTCTGTAGAAATGGAAAGTTTTTATGCAGAAACAATGTTAAAATATTTTCCATGTACATTTACTAGCATTTTGGGGGTTAATATGCTGTGTTCATAGAATAAGAATATGACCACATGGGGAAGAAAAAAACCTAATTGATTCTAAGAATTTAAAAATCACTGTAAATATTATATTAGTTAAACATTTCTGTAATTATTCTGATATCTTCTATCAGTTAGTGCCACATACTTCTGGTACAAATCTTTTCTGTTTTTAGCATCTCTGTCTTTTAGTTTTTCTTTATTTGCAGGTACTTTTTATTACTTATAAAATGTGCTTTTTACATGATTTTTACTATAAAAATAAACATAAGCAAAAACTATAGTAGTTTGCTATAATAGCTATTATCCTCATATTCTAAGATTCTTGAGTTGCTATAAGCCAAAAAACCAAAACCCATTATTAGAATGTTCCCCATGCCTGGTTTTTATTACTAACATGTTGTTTATTTTTAATCATCTTTTGAATTATTGACTATTTTATAGTGTCTCATAACAGCAACTTCTATTTGTTTTATATACTTCATAGAGTAGATTTCATTTTTCTGCCTCATTCCATTATGGCTTAGCTTTGAAATCTTTCCTTGATTTAGGGGATGTTAATTTGCTTTAACACATTACTCTCTCAGATAGTTTAGGTTTTATATGGTCTTGTAAAATCTTTGTCTTGAGATGCTCTGAAATGTGCTTTATTTTTTACTTTTTTTAAAAATTTTAAAATTCCTCTTGGTATTCTTGTCACATATCAGGATATTAAGCAGATGCTCAAATTGATTCTGCTGGATAATATTAAAATGCATAAGTTCAGGTTTCAGAGCAATTGATAACTTTCCTTCCCACATTATTCTTCTAATATTTTACTCCTACTCTGTGACATTTTTACCTAAGGCTTCTAGCAGCTGTTTTGCTACTTAACCTCTAGCTAATTGTTTCTTTTCTCCTCAGGCTGACTCCACAGAGTGATGGATCTGTTTTCTGTAGACTTGCCTGCAATTCTTAACTGAACCCCTAGAGTACTGTGTCCTATCTTATTCTTTTCAATTCCTCCCCAATGAGGCATGACCAAAAGATTGTTGTATCCTTGAGAGGCAAGTTCCTGGAATGGAGTGGCAGATGGATATACAAGAATCACCAGTGCAATGCTAATGGAAATTCAGCTCCAATTAGATTTTAAAGTTGGTTGCTTCCAAAAAGTCTAGAAGTAATATGAATAGAACTGTTTGCTCTGTTGGGATTTTTTTCCTTGTTAAAATGTGAAGCAAGGTGGAGATGATATTGGAGGAATCAAAATTTAGGAAGCGATGATGGTTATAACGATGATGGTGATGATCATTGCCGCTGACATTTATTGAACACCTATTATAAATTAAGGAGTGAGTTAGGCCCTTTATTCAGTATTATGAGCATCTGTTGGTTGCCTTCAATGTCAATATATTATTTTTCTATTGCATAACAAATTACCACAAACTTAGTGGTTTAATACACCACACATTTATTTTCTTAAGTTTCTGTGCTTCAGGAGTCTGGATACAACTTAGCTGAGTCTTCTGATTAAAATCTCATAAGGCTGTGATCAAGGTTTCAATTAGGACTAGATTCATCTTTATTGGCTCATCTAGGAAAGGCTCTCCTTTCATGGTCTTGTGGTTGCTGGACTGAGAGCTTTATTTTTTGCTAGATGTTGTCCAGAAGCTATCCTCAACTCCCAGATGCTACCCACAGTTACTTGCCACGTGGAGTTTCCCAACATGGCCACTTCCTCACAGGTATTTCTAGAAGAGAGAAAAACTCCTGCAAGACCAATGTTAAATCTCATATAACACAATCATGTACACTAATCATCTATATCCTATCTTTACCATATTCTGTTGCTTAGAAACAAGTCATAGATTTTGCCCATACTCAAGAGGAAGGCATTACATAATGTGGTAGACATCATGGGAGTCACCTTGAGAATCCATACACCATGTCAGAGATTGCTATATGCAGCCCGATGTCTATCCTTTCTTCCCTCCCACCAAGAAATAGAAAACACCTCATTTATTAAATGGATATATGGTCACCTGGAATAAAGTCTTCATTTTCTAAATTCCCTTATAGTTAGGCATGCCCTTGTGTATGACAGAGCAGCGAGATTAATGAATCTGGAACCTGGAGGATTTTGTGAAGTCACCCTATCCTTTGAAGAGTCTTTAATCCTAACTTCCTTAATGTGAAAGGAAAATATTTTGTTTAAGCCAGTGTTATTTTTGGTTGTCCCTATTCTTTTTAAAAATTTTTTTTAAAATGTTTATTCATTTATTTTGAGAAAGAGAGAGAGAGAGAGCTTGGACAGAGGAGGAACAGAGAGAGAGGGAGGGAGAGAATCTGAAGCAGGGCTCAAACTCATGAACCATGAGATCATGACCAGAGCTAAAACCAAGAGTCAGATACTTAACCTACCGAGCCACTCAGGTGCCCCCTCAGCTCAATCTATTCTTAATTGATATTCTTTTCTTACACCCATTCTTCCCTTTTCTCTTTCCAAAATCTCTCCATTTTCATTTTGTGGCCTGTGGTTCCCGCCCCCCCCCCGCCAAAGGAAATTGAAATGACCCCTAGGTTCAAGTTAAGCCAATGAGAACATTCTGTCTCCTGCTCACAGGTGTGGAAGTACAACCTGTGCCAGTCTAATCAGAGTGAATCTCAAAACTTTTTCTGAGAAATTACGGCATGTTACCTGTATGTAGCAATAGTTCTGACTAACCATATTTTCCATTCCAGCCTCTGATCCTGTCTTAAGAAACAGACCTACCTGACTCTTGAGCCTGTTGTTTGAGAGAGATGGATCATGGGACATATAAACAAACTATTAATTTTAATGGCGAATATTTAGGGAATGGTTCAGAGGAAATTACCATACAAGTCTTGGAGTTAGAAATAGGATAGAAAGGAAGACTCTAGGAGAATTGCTCTATCCCCCCGACTGCAACAGGATTAGTTGTGACTGACACAGGTTGAATTCAGGGATTCCCATTCAGTGTAGATCTCTCTCATGTGAGTGGCAGGAGTTGATATCCCTGTGCTTATTGATTGATGAAGATGTCACAGCACATTAGAAAACTAAGGTGATTCATTCTTCCAAAATTGTGTATCAGTTTCCACACCTGTAGTCTTTATTTGGGGGAAAATGGTATTTAATTTACTATTGCACTTTTAAAAATGACCAAAGTGACTTGCTCACTTTAGTAAGTTGAAGAGTGAAAAGATGTGGCCTCTTATGTTTCAAACAGATTATTTCTTTCTCAGCAAATCATATGTTCTTCAGTGTTCATTTAACTTCTTCCTTTTAGCCTCATGTTGATAAGATGTTCATTAAAAAAAGATGACCTTATTCAATACTTTTCATATTCTTTATTTCAGTGATTGTAAGATTTTAAAATATTTTTGGCCAACACAAAACATAATTTATTAAATCCAAAGTAGATAAAATTGCCTAGCACTTTAGATACAGAATGGAAGCAAGGATTTGTTAGTCTTTCCCCAGTAGGAACTAACAGCTAAATTAGGAGATGAGATGTTAAATAAGTGAAACAGTGAGTAAAAAAGTGCTAATCACACTTAATCTATGTCTAGAAGGGAAGTTACCACCACAATGGTATATGCATAAAAAGAGAAGTCATTTGGAAAGGTCAAAGATGTTTCTTAAAAGAGAGATGTGACCTATCTGAACCTTGAACTAACCAGGAGAACACAGAGAGAATTGGGGGTGCCATGAGAATTCTTGGCATGGAACAGAGAAACTATCCCTATACTTGGCTGAGCATCCCATTACCCACCTTATTTCTGTTGGGACAGAGAATCTCAGGAGTGAGGCCAGGGTAGCTGTATTAACAAAACCTTCAGATAATTCTTTCTGAGATCTGACATTTAGGAGTTCCAAGCAGAAGATGTGCCTTGTTATTGTTACAACCATTTGAAGATTAACTTTGGAACATACTTTGTGACTGAAGAACTTTTGAAAACCAAAGGCCATATTCATAAGATGGTTGGTATATTCATTATATTCTTCAAAATCATGTATTTGTACATGAGTTACTATTCTCTCAATTCTTCTTAAAATTTTTGAGTCATTTATTTGAATAAGCTTTATCAAAAAGGAAACAAGTGAGAGTCCACAGAAATAATCTTCCTTCCTTCCCCTTCCTTCCTTCCTTCCTTCCTTCATTTCTTTGATGTACATTGGATAAGGCTGGAGGAAAGGAATGCTACAATTTAGAGCAGAACATTTGTCCCGCCTTAAGGAATTTTTGTAGAGATGAACTTAATTAAATACTAAGAGATATAATATATGGAAAAAGTGACAGAGGAGGGAGCAATTACTTTTAGCCATAGGAATTTAGATCTTCTATGGAGCATTTTAAGCTTGAAATTTGGATTTAAAGTGTGGGTATAGAGGCACCTGGATAGCTCAGTCAGTTAAGTGTCTGACTTCAGCTCAGGTCATGATCTCACAACTCATGAGTTTGAGCCCCCATGTTGGGGTCTGTGCTGATAGCCCAGAACCTGGAGCCTGCTTTGGATTTTGTGTCTCCCTCTCTCTCTCTGCTTCTTCCCTGCTTGCACTCTGTCTCTCTCAAACATAAATAAACATTAAAAAGATTTTTTAAAAAAAGTGTGGGTATAACATGGGCATTTTGACATAAAGCGTGTTCCCTAGGCAGAAGATACAGTATGAACAAAAGCTTCTAGGTTTTTATTTTCAAATAAAACTTGAAAGTACACCTTAAAAAATATATAAATATTTTAAATTAATTTATACATTATTTTTAATTTAATATATTTTTAATTTAATATATATAATTAAAAATATAATTATTTTTAATTTAATATACATAAATATTTAAAATTTTTATACACACATACACTTTTGAAATATGATTCTACTTACTTGCAATGGAATGGCCATTAAATATACATTTTGGAAAATAATGTGTGGCTTTCAAATGGAGAAAGGCATTCCATTTGCTTTGTGTCAAGTGCCAGATATGTGGTGAATGAGACTCCTATATTTTACATTGTAAGAATTATATATTCATCATAAAAAAGGAAAAACTGAGAGTCATGCAAGTAAAATCTACCTGTTGAATATCTTGAAGGGCAGAAGGGCTTGAAGGGCCACTGAATTTTGACCTATACCTTTAGACCCATCCACATCCTGTCAACATTCCACACATAAGTACTGCATTGTTTCTGCAGAAATATCAGATACCATTTACTATTTCTCAAATTTTGGGTGTGTGTTTTTAATGCTTGCCTAAGCATTATTTTATTTACTTTCTCCTTACTTATTGGATTACATGTGTTAGATTGGGTGCCCGAGAAACATCTTGGGCTCCCTAGAAACTGATCTTGAGGTGGGAATTTTCTTTTTTTTTCTTTTACAAATAGTTTATTGTCAAATTGGTTTCCATATAACACCCAGTTCTCATCCCCACAAGTGCCCTCCTCCATGCCCATCTCCCCCCTTCCCCCCACATCCATTAGTCCTCAGTTTGTTTCTCAGCATTTAAGAGTCTCTCATGGTTTGCCTCTCTCCCTTTCCCCCACCATTTGCCCCCTTCTTCTCCCCCATGGTCTTCAGTTAAGTTTCTCCTAGTCCTCCTATACATGCAAACATATGATATTCATCCTTCTCTGCCTGAATATTCCGCTCAGCATAACACCCTCAAGGTCCATCCATGTTGCTGCACATGGCCAGATTTCATTGTTACTCATTGCCATGTAGTATTCTATGGTATAGATAAACCACATCTTCTTGATCCATTTGTCCATTGATGGACATTTAGGCTCTTTACATGTTTTAGCTATTGTGGAGAGTGCTGCTATGAACATTGGGGTACATGTGCTCCTATGCATCAGCATTTCTGTATCCCTTGGGTAAATTCCTAGCAGTACTATTGCTGGGTCATAGGGGAGTTCTATTGTTATTTTCCTGAGGAACCTCCACACTTTTTTCCAGAGGGTCTACACCAGTTTGCATTCCCACCAACAGTTAGGAGGGTGCCCGTTTCTCCACATCCTCGCCAGCATCTAGACTCCTCTGATTTGCTCATTTTAGCCACTCTGACTGGCGTGAGGTGGTATCTCAGGAGGTGGGAATTTTCATACAAGCAGAAGAAATAGTGAAGGTTTGAAGTGAGCCACCATGTTGCACAAAGCTTTTGTCTGAAAAATGTATCCATTGTTTGGATGTTTAATTTTGCCTTTAAAAGATGAGATAATTATAAGGAAAAGGTTCAGCAATTTTCTTAATAGCTAAGATTTATTGACCACTTAATATATTTTGGGCACTGTTGCAAAAGCTTTGTATGTATTTACTCGTTTAATCTTCATTAAAATCCTATGAAATATGTATTTTTATTCTTCTTATTTACAGAAAGGGAAATGGAGGCACAAAGAAGTTACCTAACCTTCTGTATAAGAACACATGTAATAAATGGTAGATTTAGAATTTGAATGAAGGTAGGCTTGTTTTAGAAGTTACATATTAAACAATGTATAATGCTGCATCTTCTTAAGTTGAATAAAAATGTGGATGTGAATATGCTGTATATTAAGAAGAAAATGAAAGGACATTAGGTATCATGGCAGATTGAATTTTCGTATTTATTTCAAGATGACCTATCTACAGACAAAAAGGCATTTATAGTTTGGTTGCCTTATAGTCTATAAGGTAATAAACTTCATAGTGTAGGTTTCTAAGAACTGTCAAGCATTTGTGAACTCCTTTCATTTATGTGAACCCCTGAGTGAGTAAAGATCACGTACCAAAAAAGTGTTATCTTTTATTACCCTAAAACAGCACCGTTATTAATTGAATAGTGACCACTTGTGTTGGTCCCTTGTCCATCCTTGCTCAAAAATGACCTTTGTTTATACTGATTTTTCCTTCTCTTTTAAAAATGAGGTATTTTTGTTTTTTTAAAAATTTTTAATGTTTTATTTATTTTTGAGAGAGAGAAAGAGAGAGATAGCATGAGCTGGGGAGGGTCAGAGAGAGAGGGAGACACAGAATCCAGAAAAGGCTCCAGGTTCTGAGCTAGCTGTCAGCACAGAGCCCGATGTGGGGCTCAAACATACAAACATGAGATCATGACCTGAGCTGAAGTTGGATGCTTAACTGACCAAGCCACCCAGGTGCCCCCCAAATGAGGTATTTTTTTTATTCTCCCAAAGATTTAAATTGAAAAGTATATTATCTTCCTCTTGGGTCATTGTATGTGTGTATTTTTGTTAGTTATATATGCTTTTTAAAATTATTATTCCCCATACATATATTAGAATTCAGACCTGGAGACCATCTTGAAATTAGTGCAACATATTTATTTTTTTTGTGTTCACTGAAATATTGTTAAACATTCAGTAAAGGAGGTGGTTAAAAACCTATTTGATTCCAAAAGTCCTTCCTCTGATATGTCAGTGGAGAGATGGAGCCACTTACTTGTCTTTTATTTATGGCAAAGGCCCAGAACATGTTAAGAGTGAATTGAATTTCACAGACAACTTACCTTTTCAATTTTCTTGATTTAGAATACCTCAGTTTTGCTATGGGATATTTGCAATAAACCTATCCATTTTTATGACTACCTCAAATAGTATCCCACCAGACATTTCTCATTGGAAATGTCCAAGGCCTCAGGAAACAAGCATGGGCAGAAGGGATCAAGGATCTTTTCCTCTGCCTGACTCTGGCCACAGAAGGATCTTGCAGGCTTCCACCATACTCCAGAGAGCTTGCCTTCTGAGGTACAGTGGTCAGTAAACATCTACAGTAATCCCATCCCTCTTATCTTTTCTAGAAACCACAGTGGTGATCAATGTCCAAAAGAAAAAGAAGGTCATTTTTAGTTTGCTGTTTATTTGCTTATTTTTCTTTCATAGTTTATTGTCAAGTTGGTTTCCGTGTAACACCCAGTGCTCATCCCAACAAGTGTGGGATCCATTCCCATCATCCACCTTCCCCTCTCCCCCACCCCCATCAGCCCTCAGTTTGTTCCCAATATTCAAGAGTCTCTCATGGTTTGTCTCCCTCCCTGCCCCCAGCTATTTTTCCCCTTCTCCTCCCCCATGATCCTCCATTAAGTTTCTCCTAATCCTCCTATAAGTGGAATAATATTGCATTTGTCTTGGTCTGTCTGACTTATTTTGCTCAGCATAAAATCCTCAAGTTCCATCTACGTTGCTACAAATGGCCAGATTTCATTCTTTCTCATTGCCATGTAGTATTCCATAGTATAGATAAACCACATCTTCTTGATCCATTCGTCAGTTCATGGACACTTAGGCTCTTTCCATGATTTGGCCATTGTGAAATTTCTGCTATGAACATTGGGGTACATGTGCCCCTATGTATCAGCACTCCTGTCTCCCTTGGGTAAATTCCTAGCAGTGCTATTGCTGGGTCATAGGGGAATTCTACTGTTAATATTTTGAGGAACCTCCACACTGTTTTCCAGAGCAACTGCACCAGTTTACATATCTGCCAACAGTGTAGGAGGATGCCCAATTCTCCACATCCTCGCCAGCATCCAGAGTCTCTGGATCTATTCATTTTAGCCACTCTGACTGGCGTGAGGTGGTATCTCAGTGTGGTTTTTATTTGTATTTCCCTGATGAGGAGGGACTCTGAGCATCGTTTCATGTGTCTGTTGGTGTCTATCTGGATGTCCTCTTTGCAGAAGTGTCTGTTCATGTCTTCTACCCATTTCTTTTTTGGGTGTGGAGTTTGGTGAGTTCCTTATAGATCTTGGATAGTAGCCCTTTATCTGATATGTCATTTGCAACTATCTTTCCCCGTTCTGTCAGTTGCCTATTAGTTTTATTGATTGTTTCCCTTGCCGTGCAGAAGCTTTTTATCTTGATGAGGTCCCAACAGTTCATTTTTGCTCTTGCTTCCCTTGCCTTTGAGGATGTGTCAAGTAGGAAGTTGCTGCAGTTGAAGTCAAGGAGGTTGTTTCCTGCTTTCTCCTCTAGGGTTTTGATGGTTTCCTGTCTCACATTCAGGCCCTTTATCCATTTTGTGTTTGTTTTTGTGTATGGTGTGAGGAAGTGATCTAGTTTCATTCTTCTGCATGCTGTTGTCCAGTTCTCCCAGCAGCATCTGTTAAAGTGTCTGTCTTTTTTCCATTGGATACTCTCCCGCTTTGTCAAAGATTAATTGGCCATACATTTGTGGGTCCAATTTTGAGTCTCTATTCTATTACATTGGTCTATGTGTCTGTTTTTGTGCCAATACCATACTGTCTTGATGATGACAGCTTTGTAGTAGAGGCTAAAGTCTGGGAAGGTAATGCCTCCTGTTTTGGTTTTCTTCATCAATATTACTTTGGCTATTCGGGGTCATTGTGGTTTCATACAAATTTGAGGGTAGTTCTAGCTTTGAAAAGAATGCTGGTGCCGTTTCGATTGGGATTGCATTGAATGTGTAGATTGCTTTGGGTAGTAATGACATTTTAACAATATTTCTTCTTCTGATTCATGAACATGGAATGTTTTTCCATTTCTTCGTGTCTTTTTCAATTTCCTTCATAAGTTTTCTATAGTTTTCATCATACAGATACAGATCTCTTATATCTTTGGTTATGTTTATTCCTAGGTATTTAATGGTTTTTTTGTGCAGTTGTGAATGGGATAAGTTTCTTGATTTCTCTTTCTGCTGCTTCATTATTGGTGTATAAAAATGCAACTGATTTCTGTACGTTGATTTTATACCCTGCAACTTTGCTGAATTCATGGATCAGATCTAGTATGCTTCTGGTGGAGTCTCAGGTTTTCTATGTAGAGAATCATGTCGTCTGCAAAAGGTGAAAGTGTGACTTCTTTGCCAATTCTGATGCCTTTTATTTCCTTTTGTTGTCTGATGGCTGATGCTAGGACTTCCAGCACTATATTAAACAACAGTGGTGAGAGTAGACATCCCTGTCGTGTTCCTGATTTCAGGGGGAAAGCTCTCAGCTTTTCCCCGTTGAGGATGATGTTAGCTGACGTCTTCTCATAGATGGCTTTTATGATGTTTAAGTAAGTTCCTTCTATCCCGACTTTCTTGAGGGTCTTTATTAAGAAGGGATGCTGTATTTTGTCAAATCCTTTTTCTGCATCTATTGACAGGATCATATGGTTTTTATCTATTCCTTTGTTGATGTGATGTATTCCATTGATTGATTTATGAATATTGAACCAGCCATGTAACGCAGGAATGAATCGTACTTGATCACGGTAGATAATTCTTTTTAGGTGCTTTTGGATTCTATTTGCAAGTATCTTGTTGAGGATTTTTGCATCCATATTCATCAAGGATATTGGCCTGTAGTTCTCTTTCTTTTTGCTGGGTCTCTGGCTTGGGAATGAAAGTGATGCTGGCTTCGTAGAATGAGTCTGGAAATTTTCCTTCAATTTCTAGTCTTTGGAATAGCTTGAGAAGAATTGGGATTAATTCTGTTTTAAATGTCTGGTAGAATTCCCCAGGGAAGCCATCTGGCCCAGGGCTCTTATTTGTTGGGAGATTTTTGATAACTGATTTAATTTCTTCACTAGTTATGGATCTGTTCAGATTTTCTATCTCTTCCCGTGTGAATTTTGGTAGTGAGTGTGTGTTTAGGAATTTGTCCATTTCTTCTAAGTTGTCCAATTTGTTGGCATATAATTTTTCATAGTATTCCCTGATAATTACTTGTATTTCTGAGGGGTTGGTTGTAATAAGTCCATTTTCATTCACAATGTTGTCTATTTGGGTGCTCTCTTTTCTTTTTGAGAAGCCTAGCTAGAGGTTTTTCAGTTTTGTTTATTTTGTCAAAAAACCAACTCTTGGTTTCATTGATCTGTTCAATTTTTTTTTTTTTGGATTCTATATTGTTTATTTCTGCCCTGATTTTTATTATTTCTCTTCTCCTACTGGGTTTGGTGTGCTCTTGTTGCTCTCCCTCTAGTTCCTTTAGGTGCACTCTTAGATTTTGTATTTGTGCTTTTTCTAATTTCTTGAAATAGGCCTGGAGTGTAATGTACTTTCCTCTTAGGACTGCCTTTGTCACATCCCATAGAGTTTGGATTGTTGTATTTTCATGTTCATTTGTTTCCATATATTTTCAAATTTCTTCTCTAATTGCCTGGTTGGCCCATTCGTTCTTTAGTACGGTGTTCTTTAACCTCCATGTTTTTGGAGGTTTTATAAACTTTTTCCTGTGATTGATTTCAAGTTTCATAGTATTGTGATCTGAAAGTGTGCATGGTATGATCTCAAGTCTTTTATATTTATCGAGGGCTGCATTATGACTGAGTATGTGTTCTCTCTTGGAGAATGTGCCATGCACACTTAAGAAGAAAGTGAATTTCATGACCTCAGAGATGTAGAGTTCTAAATAAATCTGTCAAATCCATGTGGTCCAATGTGTCATTCAAGTCCATTGTTTCTTTAGTGATTTTCTGTCTATTTGATATATCCATTGCTGTAAGTGGAGTATTAAAGTCCCCTTCTATTAACACATTCTTATCCATAATATTGTTTCTGTTTGTGATTGTTTTATGTATTTGGGTGCCTCCTTATTGGGTTCATAGATATTTATAATTGTTAGCACTTCCTGTTGTATAGACCTTGAAGTTACTATAGAATGCCTTTCTTCATCCTTTGTTACTGCCCTTAGTTAAAAGTCCAATTTGTCTGATACGAATATGGCTACTCCAGCTTTCTTTTGACTTCCAGTAGCATGATAGATATTTTTCCATCTCCTTACTTTCAATCTGAAGGTGTCCTCTGGTCTAAAATGAGTCTCTTGTAGACAGCAAATAGATCGATTTTGTTTCTTTATCCATTCTGGTACCCTACGTCTTTCGATTGGAGCATTTTGTCTATTTACATTTAGTGTTTTCATTTGAAAATGTGAGTTTAGAGTCATTGTGTTCTTTGTAAGATCATGCTTGTCATGGTGTCTCTGGTATCTTGCATTCCTTGCAACATTTCCCTTATAGATTCTCTTAGGATTTCTTGTAGGACTGGTTTAATGGTGATGAATTCTTTCAATTTTTGTTTATTTGGGAAAACTTTTATCTCTCCTTCTATCCTAAATGACAGGCTTGCTGGATAAAGGATTCTTGGCTGCATATTTTTTCTGTTCATCACATTGAACATTTCCTTCATTTCTTTCTGGCCTGCCAAGTTTCAGTAGATAGGTCTGTAACTGCTCTGATAGGTCTCCCTTTTTACGTTAAGACCCTTTTATCCCTAGCTGCTTTCAGAATTCTCTCTTTGTCCTTATATTTTGCCAGTTTCACTAGGATATGTTGTGCAGAATATCAATTCAAGTAACCTCTGAGAGGAGTTCTCTGTTTCTCTTGGATTTCAATGTCTATTTCCTTCCTCAGATTGGGGAAGTTCTCAGGTATAATTTGTTCCATGACTCTTTCAGCGCCTTTCCCTCTGTCCTCCTCTTCTGTAATTCCTATGATATGGATATTGTTCCATTTGAGTGTATCACTCATTTTCAAACTCTCCTTTTGTGCTCCTGGATTATTTTAATCTTTTTTTTTTTTTTTTGGTTTCTTCTTTTTCTATAATTGTGTCTTCTAATTCACCTATTCTCCTCTCTGCCTCTTCAGTCCGTGCATTGGACGCCTCCATTTTATTATGCACCTCATTTATAGCAGTTTTTAATTCATCACAACTATTTTTAAGCTCCATAGTCTTTGTAGCAATAGCTTCTCTGATGTCTTCTCTGCCTTTTTCAAGCCCAGCGTTTAACTATGACTATTGTTCTAAATTCTTGTCCATTTATGTTGCTTGTATCTGTTTTGAGCCGTTCTTTAGCTGTCATTTCTTCCTGGAATTTATTTAGCGGAGAATTCTTCCGTTTCGTCAGTTTGGCTAGCTTTCTGTCTCTTGTTAGTTTTAAATGCCTGTCATGTGCTCTGCACCTGTGAGTATTGCTATATTAAAGAAAGCTCATTGACTGTCCAGGGACTGTCCCTTCAAGAAGTGTTCTTTGAATGGTGTCTCTTGGTCTCTCTTGTTGAGATTTGGTTATTGTATTTCCCTACTTGCAGTGGTATTTGGGATTCTCTACCATGTATACATTACTTGTTCCTTGAGGTAGCCCTGGAAAAGAAAACAGACAAAGACACAGGGAATGAAGGCATGCAGATGCACAGACAAATCCAAGAAACAAGCATACTGAAAGGGAAAAAGCAAAATAGAAAAGGAAAGGAAAGAAAAAAGAATTAAAAAACTCAAAAGACAAAGGGCAGTCTAAAAGCATAAAACCAGAATTGCACGCTACAAATAAAGAGCAGGACACATGCAGTGCTGTTGGAAGAGCATATAGAAAGAGAGAAATGACAGGGCAGGGAGAAAGCAAAATTGGACAATGACCAGGCAGAGAGACTAAGAGGCTTAATTCACATAGAGAAAAAGGAGAATATGGTAGGTGGTGAGGAGAAGGAAATGAAGATAATGTTACTCAGAGAAATTATATAGTCTGATCACTCCAGAGAGAGAGGAAGATAGAAAGGTAGCAGTGGATGTGTGGATGTGTAGAATATACATCTAGAGACTGTATTAAATATGACTGTTTAAGCAAACCAATGACCAGAGTACCCAGTCCAGCAGAGGGGAGGGATATGAATGAGACAAGGGAAAATATATCTGAATAGAAAGAATTGATCTAGAATTTATCAGAGCAGTGTATCCATGTTGGTCTTGCCCTGGTCCACAGTAAAAAAAAAAAAAAAAAAAAAAAAGGGCAGCTCTCTAGCGGGGATGGACATGGTTTGGTGTAAGCACATCTTAGCCTCCACTGCAGTCCTGTGAGCTGCTCCCTTATATCCAGGCTTGGTGGTTGTGGGAGAAAAGTGGTGGTGCCCCAGTCCCTTCTTGAACCAAGTGTTGCAAATCACTATTTTGGGTCTGATCCCCCTGTGCCACGGGCATAGCCGAGGTGGGCCGTGTTCTATGTTCATAACCCTGCCTCCTTTCCAGGTCTTAGTCTGTGCGCTTTATTGATACTCCCCAAAATATAATCCCACAGGCCTGACCGCTTCCCTAACAGGGATTGAGCTGGGAGAGCAGTGGAGCAGTTTCTCCCTGGTGCCACCTGGGACCAGGGCACCTAGCCCAGGGCCAGCACCCCAGCTAGAAACAGGATTACTCTCCGACCCGAGCAATGGTTTTTCTCTTCTCCGGGGACAGTTCTGTGACCAGTTTCAGCTGCTCTTTCTTTTCCCCTCCACTCACCGCAGCTCCCCGCAAAGGGCATTCCCTCCCCTCCTTCCATGTCTCCTGGTCCTGGCCTGTTTTTATCTTTCCCAGTTCTCACTCACGTACCTATGAGGTTGACTTCTTAGTGGACACTGTCTCTTTTTCTCCCAAACTCCTATGGTTTAGTGTTCTATGGGTTCAGGCCTTCTCTGTTTGAGATGAGGGTGAACAAAATGTACAGAGCTCCCTGCTTCTCTGCCATCTTGCCTCTCTCTCCAAGAAAGTCATTTTTAAAAGATTTTTTGAAGTGTTTATTTATATATTTTGAGACAGAAAGCACAAGCAGGGGAGAGGCAGAGAAAGAGGGAGAGAGAGAATCCCAAGCAGACTCCATGCTGTCAGCTCGGAGCCTGACACGGGTCTTGAACTGTGAGGTCATGAGTTCAGCTGAAATCAAGAACCATACACTTTACTGACTGAGCCATCCAGGAGCCCCAAGGAAAAAAGTCATCTTTAAGGTATAAGGTTTCTTAGCAATTTCAGCTTTTGTCTCTACTTGGTTTTCATTCATTGATGAGACAAAGAGTGAACAGGATAGATATCCTCCATGTACTTTGTAATCACTGACAATCCTTCTTCTTCATTCTACCATTTGAGGAGCCTTTCAGCCTACTCCTGTTTCCTGTAGCACTGGTACTTACTATGTATTAAGTTTTTTTTTTTTTTCTTTTTAAAGTTTATAGACTTCCAGTTCAGTGCAATTCCAGATACTTTTTTTTTTTTTTTAAATCAGTCAGGCCTTCCTGAGACCCCTTCCTACTCCCTCCATTCCATAGCTTCCACTGTGTTTAAAGGCATATTCAGCAGAACAGAATTTCCCATTAGAGTCATACAGGGGCTTATTCATAAAATGCATTAGGGTTTCTCTAAATGAAGGATAAGGGCCAGCTATGTCATGGTCTCTTCTATGATTCTTTTGTATGAATTCAACATTTATACTGATGCCCCCTGAAATACTGTGACCTTTTAGCTTTGTAACACCAGTCTTGTATCATTTACCAGAATGACCATGTTTTGAGTCTCTTCATTATTCTGCACCAGTTTACTTCTAAGATAAAGAAATTGGAATTCCTTCATTATGCCTGAGATTTCTAGCATTCTGTTACTACTTATGAATGTGAACTTTTATGTCATCATACTTTAAAAAATGTATTTAAAAATGTAAAAAATGTAGTTAAAATGACCATTATTCCTAAGAAAAGTGACTTGCAGATTATTTTTCATTGTATCTGCCTATCCTTTGACTCTTTATTACAGACCCTCTTAAAATGGCTCATCTGAACTGAACCTAATGTTCCAAACATGTTTTATTCAGCCCAGAGCAGATTAGGATGCTTTCTTTTTGATGTGTGAGTTATAATTTCCCATATTTAAGTGAGTACCCATTCTACAGCCATAGAAAATTTAGTGATTATCTAATGAAGGCCAGTCGCTGTTTTTTAAAGGAAGGCTAATGCTGTATTAGAATTTTTAGTAGACATAGCATGCCTGTGGCTCAGAGTGAAATTGTGGTCAGCCGAATTCCCTCCTACTCACCTTGTTTGGTTTATCTATTTGTTCAGATCATTGCCCATTCTGTCACATGATCCTTCCCCTCCCATTTCACCTTAACTTTTTCTTTCAGTTCCTTCTTAATTTAGTTCATTCCCAAGAGTTCATTATGTTAAGAACGCTCCATTATTCTTTCTTTACAATCATTGTCGAAATTCCCAGTGCTTGGTCAATCCACTTGTCTACAGGGATACTTTGGAGATATTGCATATAGATTTCCATAATTTCCATAATAAAGTAAATATTGCAGTAAAGTGAGTCAAGTATTTTTGGTTTCACAGTCCATAAAAAAGTTATGTTTACACGATACTATAGTCTATTGATGTACAGTAACATGTTAAGAAACAATACAGTACCTTAATCAAAATATACTTTATTGCTAAAACATGCTGACCATCATCTGAGTTTTCAGCAAGTCATAATCTTTTTTCTGGTGGAGGATCTTGCCTTAATGTTGATGGATGCTGAGTGATCAGGTTGCTGAACTTTGGGGTGGCTGTGGCAATTTTTAACATATGACAACAATGAAGTTTGCCACATTGGTTGGCTCTTCCATTAAAAATGGTTTTTTCTGTAGTATGTGATCCTGTTTGATAGCATTTTACCCAGAGCAGTACTACTACTTCCTTTTCCTCCTCCTCCTCCTCCTCCTCCTCCTCTTCTCCTCCTCCTCCTCCTCCTCCTCCTCCTCCTCCCTCCTCCTCCCCTCCTCCTTCTTCTTCTTCTTCTTCTTCTTCATCCTTCTTCTTCTTCCTCCTTCTTCTTCTTCCTTCTTTCCTCCTTCTTCTTCTTCTTTCTTCTTCTTCCTTCTTCTTCTTCTCTCTTCTTCTTCTTCTTTCTCTTCTTCCTCTTTCTTCTTCTTCTTCTTCTTCTTCTTCTTCTTCTTCTTCTTCTTCTTCTTCTTCTTCTTCTTCTTCTTCTTTCTTCTTCTTCTTCTTCTTCTTCTTCTTCTTCTTCTTCTTCTTCTTCTTCATGTTTTATTTATTTTTGAGAGAGAGATAGAGACAGCGTAAGCAAGGGAGGGTCAGAGAGAAAGGGAGACACAAAATCCATAGCAGGCTCCAGGCTCTGAGCTGGCTGTCAGAACAGAGTCTGACATGGAGCATTAACCCATGAATCATGAGATCATGACCTGAGCCAAAGTTGGACGCTTAACTGACTGAGCCACGCAGGTGCCCCATGAGCAGAACTTTTTTCCATCTCAAAACCACTTTCTTGCTCATCCGTAAGAAGTCACTCTTCATCCCTTCAAATTTTATCAGGAGGCTGCAGCAATTAGTCACATATTCAGGGTCTACATCAGTTCTTTTAGTATTTCCATCACATCTGAAGTTCCCCTCCTGAAGTCTTGAACCCTTTCAGGTCATCATTTGGGATAAAATTCTTACAAATTCCTGTTCATGTTGATATCTTGACCTCTTCATATGAATCACAAATATGTGGCATCTAGAATGCAATTCCTTTACAGCAGATTTCAAATTTACTTTGCCCAGATACATGAGAAGAATTAGTATATATGGCAGCTGTCACCTTATGAAATATACTTAAAAAATAAGACTTGAAAGTCAAATTTACTCCTTGATCCAGGGGCTGCAGAATGGATGTTGTGCTAATGGGCATGAAAACAACAATAATTTCATTGTACATCTCCATCAGAGCTCCTGGGTGATAAGGCAAATCATCAATGAATGCTAATACTTTGAGCGGGCTTTTTTTTCCCCTGAACTGTAGGTCTCAAACATGGGCCTAAAATATTCAGTAAACCAAATTGTAAACAGATGTGCTGTCATCCAGGCTTTGTTGTTGCAATGACAGAGCACAGAGCTAATTTAGCATAGTTCTTAAGGGCTCTCGATTTTAGAATGATAAATGAGCATTGGCTTCAACTTAAAGTCACCAGCTGTGTTAGCCATTAACAATTACCTTTTCTACTGACTTCTCCTCCTTAGCTATGAAAGTCCTGGTATTTTCCTCCAATAAAAGGGCTGTTTAGTCAACATTGAAAATGTGTTGTTTAGGGGCGCCTGGGTGGCTTAGTCGGTTAAGCGTCCGACTTTCGCTTAGGTCATGATCTCACAGTTTGTGGGTTCGAGCCCCGCGTCGGGCTCTGTGCTGACTGCTGGCTCAGAGCCTGGAGCCTATTTCAGAGTCTGTATCTCCCTCTCTCTCTGACCCTCCCCTGCTCACGCTGTCTCTCTCTCTCTCCTAGAAATAAATAAAACATTAAAAAAAAAAAAAGAAAATGTGTTGTTTAGTGTAGCCATCGTCATTAAGTATTTAACTAGATCTTCTGAATAACTTGCTGCATCTTCTATCTCAGCACTTGCTGTTTCTCTTTGCACTTTTATGTTATGGAGACAGCTTCTTTCCCTATCTGTGCAACAACCTTTGCTAATGTCAGACTTTTCTTCTGTAGCTTCCTCACTTCTTTCCGCCTTTGTAGAAAGGAGAGCTTTGTCCCGGATTAGGCTTTGGCTAAAGGGAATGTTGTGGCTGATTTTTTTATCCAGACCACTAAAAGTTTCTTCATGTCGTAAATAAAGCTGTTTCACTTTTTAATATGTATGTTCACTGGAGTCACACTTTTACTTTCTTTTAAGAACTTTTACTTTTGTATTCACAACTTGGCTAATTGTTTGATTCAAGAGCCTAGCTTCGCTTTTGACATGCCTTCCTTACTAATTTTAATCATTTTTAGCTTTCGATTTAAAATGAGACACAGGTGACTCTTCCTTTCACTTGAACACTTAGAAGCCATTGTAGGGTTATTAATTGGCCTACTTGAATATTGTTGTGTCTCAGGGAATAGGGAGTTTTTAGGGGAGAGACAGAGGCAGAGAGGGAGAAACAAAAATAAAAAGAGAAGATAGAGTAGGAAGGCTGATTGGTGGAGCAGTCAGAAAACACATTAATTGATTAAGTTTACCATCATATAAGGGTATGGTTCATGGAACCCCAAGATGCTTCAAGAGTAGCATCAAAGATCACTGATCACAGACCACCATAAAAAATACAAAAATCCATAGGCCAATGGAACAGAATAGAGAACTCAGAATTGGACCCACAAATGTATGGCCAATTAATCTTTGACAATGCGGGAAGGAGTATCCAATGGAAAAAAGACAGCCACTTTAACAGATGCTGCTGGGAGAACTGGACAACAGCATGCAGAAGAATGAAACTAGATCACTTCCTCACACCATACACAAAAACAAACACAAAATGGATAAAGGGCCTGAATGTGAGACAGGAAACCATCAAAACCCTAGAGGAGAAAGCAGGAAACAACCTCCTTGACTTCAACTGCAGCAACTTCCTACTTGACACATCCTCAAAGGCAAGGGAAGCAAGAGCAAAAATGAACTGTTGGGACCTCATCAAGATAAAAAGCTTCTGCACGGCAAGGGAAACAATCAATAAAACTAATAGGCAACTGACAGAACGGGGAAAGATAGTTGCAAATGACATATCAGATAAAGGGCTACTATCCAAGATCTATAAGGAACTCACCAAACTCCACACCCAAAAAAGAAATGGGTAGAAGACATGAACAGACACTTCTGCAAAGAGGACATCCAGATAGACACCAACAGACACATGAAACGATGCTCAGAGTCCCTCCTCATCAGGGAAATACAAATAAAAACCACACTGAGATACCACCTCACGCCAGTCAGAGTGGCTAAAATGAACAGATCCAGAGACTCCGGATGCTGGCGAGGATGTGGAGAATTGGGCATCCTCCTACACTGTTGGCAGATATGTAAACTGGTGCAGTTGCTCTGGGAAACAGTGTGGAGGTTCCTCAAAATATTAACAGTAGAACTCCCCTATGACCCAGCAATAGCACTGCTAGGAATTTACCCAAGGGAGACAGGAGTGCTGATACATAGGGGCACATGTACCCCAATGTTCATAGCAGAAATTTCACAATGGCCAAATCATGGAAAGAGCCTAAGTGTCCATGAACTGACGAATGGATCAAGAAGATGTGGTTTATCTATACTATGGAATACTACGTGGTAATGAGAAAGAATGAAATCTGGCCATTTGTAGCAATGTAGATGGAACTTGAGGATTTTATGCTGAGCAAAATAAGTCAGACAGACCAAGACAAATGCAATATTATTCCACTTATAGGAGGATTAGGAGAAACTTAATGGAGGATCATAGGAGGGGGGAGAAGGGGAAAACTAGTTGAGGAGAGGGAGGGAGACAAACCATGAGAGACTCTTGAATATTGGGAACAAACTGATGGCTGATGGGGATGGAGGAGAGGGGAAGAGAGGTGATGGGCATGGAGGAGCATACTTGTTGCGTTGAGCACTGGGTGCTATATGGAATCCAACTTGACAATAAACTATTAAAAAATAAATACTATGAGAAACAAAAAGTATATAAAAATCATGAAAAAGTTTGAAATATTACAAGAATTACCAAAATGTGATACAGAAACATGAAGTGAGCCAAGGTTGTTGGAAAAATGGTGCTGATAGCCTTGCTCAAGGCAAGTTTGCCATAAACCTTTAATTTGTAAAAAAACAGAAAACAAGGACCCTCCCCCCATCCTCCTACAAATCTGTGAAGTGCAGTAAAGCAAAGAGCAATGAAATGTGGTATGTCTATATCTCTTCCACAATTACCCCTAGGCTGCTGAGCCCAGCTGTTAAAAATCTCACCGCTTTGTGGTGTTTTTTTTTTTTTTTCCTGTATAAATATGATGTCATATTTTTGTTGATCTTCAACATCATTATTACAGCCTTCTTCTTAGATCTTATTAGCTGCCGCATATTTTTCTCTTAGACTTCAAGCATGCCATGCTCCTTCCTCTCAGTCTTAGCTCTTCTATTGCTTCTGTAATTTTCAGTCTTGACTACACATTAGAATCAATAGGGAGTTTCTAAAAATTTTATGCCTGACCCATACTCAGACCAATAAATTTAGGAAATTTGAGAGGTGGGACCTAGGAATTATTTTTGTTTTAAAAACATTCCCAAATGATGCAATTTTACACTGAAGTTTAAAGTCACTACCCTATATAGATGCATGCTTTGCTTTCTCACTTTGTTTTATGCTCAAATTATCACCTTCTCGATGACAATTTTCTGTCCATTCTATCTAAAATATAGGCCTGTTTCACTTTCCATTTCATTTCCCTCCCTTATTTTCCTTTACTGCATATATCATTTACTAGGTCAATTACTGTAGTCTATTTTATCATGGTCTTCTCTTTTTTAATGAATGCAGGCTTCATGGGGTCTTCATATACACAGTATCATACACATATTATATAACATTATTAATGGTAATTGGCACCAAAAGAATGGATAAGACTGCTTTGGAAAAGCATATATCAAGAGGAGATGAAATAGAACCCCATGAAACTACATTTGTGGAATCAATGGGGTTAGTTCTCTTAGGTTTCTTAGGTTTCCCCCTGCTTCCCCATCCCCTCACTGCTATATTCCTTATCTGCATTAGGGCCTCTCATACTGTTTAACAAAGAGTTGTTGAATGCAATTCCCAATGTGGCTAACCCCAAATTGCACCATTTTCCTGTATCTCATTTCTTTTTTTTCCCCCTGTATCTCCTTTTTAACCATGCTTCTTGACTATTAGAATGTGACTTTGCCTCTCAAATAGCAGAAAACAATTACATATTATCAATGATTGGAAACAAAAGACTGGATCAAACTCTGGGAGAATGTATATGCAGAAAATAGGGCCTAGAACAGAATCCCTAGCATTCAGGGAATTGGTAGAGTCCCCCATATCTATCTCCTTGGGTGTCTCTCTCTCTCTCTGCCTAGGTTTTTGTGTTTGCTGTTCCCTAATATTCCATTCATGACTTTTAACTATTTTTTTCCTGTGTAATCTTATAGATCCATCTCCTTTATACCTGGCTTCAATGACTAAATCTTTAACTCAGGGCATGTGCCTTTCCAAAATGTTAGACCTATGTGTATGGTGGCTCATATGATATCTTCCCTTTCACATCGCAAATTTTCCTGGACTCTCCCAGTGGGAGTCAGGTAATACTTCTGTTTTTCTTTGTCATGTGTGCATTTCTCTATTGTAGCACTTTTCACATTGGAACATAATTATTTATTTTCCTATCTCCTTTACTAGGTCATAAATTTCTTGAGGATACACTGTTTTTTATTTGTATATTGCCCAGGATTTGCCAGCTAGCACACAGTAATCACTTGGTAAAATTTTTGTGTCTATGAATGCATGAATTTAAAATCTCCTTCTGTCATTGAACATCTTATTTTGATTTCTAAAATACATTTCTTAGTAGGAAGGTCTTATGTGTCATTATTTGGGTTATTGATGAAAAGTTTGAAAACTTTTAGCTTTAGGACTGAGTTCTGTGATGTGTTATTTGACACCTCTCCAGAACATTGCTGATCTACTTTTGGATTTTATTGTCCAGTCCACTAATAATATTTTATGCAGCCTGTAGCTCTCTATTCTGGTCCTGGAGGATATAATTAAAAAATGTTAAATGCTTTACTGAAATCATAATCAAATATACATTACATAGGAGTGCACCTCACAGTAACACAAATTTTGACATAAGGGAATTGGTTTTTGATATTTGAAGTGTCTTCAGGCCAGCACCTCATGCTCAAGCAGGGATAAACTAAAAATCTTATTTTCTAGGGGAGAGGAAAAGTTACAGAGGGGAGCAAAACAGCAGGGATCTAGGTCTTAAAAGAGCAGAGAATCTGAGAACGAACACATCCTTAATATTCTCTCCTCCCAATCTCCTTAGATTGGGTTGACAAAATGAAGGTAAATTAAATAGGCCTTTGAATTGCTTCAGCTCCCCCAGAAGTTCCAGTTAGCCAAAACTCCACTACTTCTTGGATAGTTGAGCTAGAGGGACAGGTGCTGCTAACTGGTACCAAACCATATTTGGACCCACATTGGATATCGATTACTGCCTCTGGAACCTAAGTATTCTGTCCCACTCAAAGTGGATTTCACACACACACACACACACACACACACACACACACACACACACTGTTGACTATTGAGAGGAAAGGAAGGGGATTTTATTAGAGAGGAAAGTAAAGTACAAGTATACCAGTTAGGGAAGACTTATTACTATGAGTTTGAAAATTTTAGCATAATTTGAAATTGAAATGTCTTCCCTATTGATATAATAACGTTAACATAAAATTTGAAGTCTTGGTATGTTGGGTGGCTCAGTTGGTTGAGTGTCTGACTCTTGGTTTCTGCTCAGGTCATGATCTCAAGGTTGTGAGATAGAGCCCATGTAGAGCTGCATACTCAGCTTGGAGCTTGCTTGCGATTCTCTCTTCCCTGTTCTCCCCTACTCCTCTCTCAAAATAAATAAGCATTAAAAATTTTTTTTAAGTCTTAATGTTGATTCAAGAGCCAAAGGGAAACTTGGCTGGCTCTGTTGATAGAGCATATGACTCTTGATCTTGGGGTTGTGAGTTAAAACCCCACATTGGGCAGGTAGCCTACTAACAAACAAATAAACAAACAAAACAAAAACCAATTAAAACAAAACAATAAAGAGCCAAATATACCTCTGGTTGTATGGTCCTGAATTTTGGTTGGGGAATGGGAAAGACACTAGAATCTTGTCCTAAACTGATAACATGGATAGATGAGAGGCAGACACTTTACCTTTGTTTTTCTTCACTATGGCTTTGATAAAGAAATTTGACTTTTTTCTTACATTTTTTAATTTTTAATTTTATTTTTAAAAATAAACTGGAGGATATTATGGACTTTATATGTTCACTTCTTTAACAAAAATTTTAATAATTGTTCACTTATTTTATTTTTTATAGTTTATTATCAAGTTGGTTTCCATCTAACACCCAGTGCTCATCCCAGCAAGTGCCCTCCTCCATGCCCATCACCCCCCTTCCCCTCTCCCTCACCTCCCTTCAGCCCTCAGTTTGTTCTCAGCATTCAAGTCTCTCATGGTTTGCCTCCCTCCTCTCCCCAACTTTTTTTTCCCTTCTTCTCCTGCTTCCAGTTATTTTAATTGATTTGAGAAACAATGTCTTTTGAATATAGTCTAAGATAGTTGGCAAGTTTTTTTCTAAAGCTATGAAATTAGTTGTTAGTAAGTTAATGTGTTAGATCACAAAACAACAAAATACTAATTTGGGAAGATAATTAATACTTTTTACCTTTCAGAATACACCTTGTTTATTAAGCCTTATATTACCACCAACTCAGCCAGAACTTTAAACATTACCAATGCTCTTTGAAATTTCTTGGAAAATGTTTCTCCTAATGTTGCTTCTGATGATATATTTTGGTAAATTATTTTGTCATTTGTATCCATTTCTAGTTTTTTCTTTTCTAACAGTTGAGTTATATCTTAGAGAATGTCATTGGTGGTAGAAGGGTAGGGATTGTCATGACAGTTGATGAACAATTTTGGTTGATTTTACTGAAAGTTAAAGTTGACAGTGTTCATCTGGAAAGTGAACAGTTTTGACAATTAAGGCATACAGGCTGTGAATGTTACATCTAGCTCTTCCAAGTATAATGTGTTGATTAGAGCTGTTTCATGAATCCCTCTCAGGAACAGCCCGAGTGTTATGTACTGCTTATGAAGAAAATACAGTCAGTATATTTGCCACCACAATGTGCTGATTGCGGCAGCTTGCCTGGAGCTAAACTTGCTATAATAAAAACTTCTGGACTGGAACTTGGTGATGACATTTATGTTATTTGCCTCCTAAGTGGTTTCTGCCCTATATAAACCCAATGCTAACAGTTCTCAGTTTGAGAACCTCAGAGAGCTCTGTCAGTAGATACTACTGAGGTACTGCTGAGTTCTGTTGTGTTGAATCATTGAAGGATATGTTAGTTGAAGTCTTGAAGTAAACAGTGGAATCTGGATCGTAAGTAGCTTAAGGTGCTGAATTAAAATGCCTTACATCTTTTAACCTTGTCCAGATCATTGTATGGTACTCACTTTGATAGATGCCTCAGTGCGGGTGTTGACTCAGTGAGTTCCTTGTCCTATGGATCTTTATTACCTTCTAAAACAGCACTAAGTCAGGGAACTTAGACTTAACCAGACCAGCATCATACTCAAGAAAATTTGAAAAAGGCTCAAGGAAAAAATGACTAAACCTATTTTATAAATGCAATATCCTTTAAGAAATCAATTGGAGATTAGCTCTAGGAAGTGCCCATATTTGTCAGCATAGGAGACTGCATAGATCTCCTGTACATATTCCAAGGTCTATATAAATTTTAAATGTCTAGGAATAGCAATTCCTTTGAATGCCTCCTAAAGGACCTGGTTATGGAGATAAACCAAAATTAAAAAGTAAATAGGAGAGAGTAAAGGTGGAGGGAATAGGAATTTGAGATAGAAAGAGTAAAGGATGAGTTATGAAAGCCTTAGCAGTGGTGTATACTTGTTAGGACGATCCTATAGAAGAGTTGGATCTCCATATGCCCAGAAAGGATAGCATTTTTTGTTTGTCAGCTTTCACTACATTTCCACTGTGTTTTTGGATCACACACCATGTGAATAGGAGGGGTTTTTTTGTTGTTGTTTTTTTTCTTTTTTAATCACTCTCAGTGAAACTGTTATCATCACTTAGCATTGCACTGTGAACCATCCTTTTGAGGGCCTACAGTTAGAAGTGGCACATGGAATTTCAGTCTTATTATTTTTTCTTGGATAAAATGAGGAAGACCAATGACAGATTTTCTTTGAGGGAGACCATGATATAGCCTCTTCACAATTTTTACATGGCCTTACTAATAAATTTGATCTCTCAGATAATATCCTTGAGTGGAAGAATTAATTTCCCTAGTCATAAAAAGAATACACTACCTGTTTTTTTAAAATTAGGAACTTTGGGAAATCAAAATAGGAAAAGGAAAAACAAAAATCTATCATCTCACCACTCAGTCATGACTGTCAGGAGTAGTTAGGATTTCTAAGTTCCCTTTATTTTCCTAAGGCTTGAGGCAGGGGATAGCTGAAAAATGTGATGGTTGTGCCTGCTTCCTTGGATCCTATTTTAAGGAATACCTAGTAGATGCTTTATTTTAGCTCATGTTCCTATGGGTCAGTAATATTTGAGTAACTATAATGACTGTATTTAAATTCATTTAATTTCAAATTCATGCTTGTATTTAGCAATTATCTAATGAGGAGATTACAGAGTATTACCTAACGATTTCACTGTTTTATATCTCCACTTACTGTGCTGGGTCTCGACAGCAGTAATTCTTGACCACAAGGTATACATGTCTAATGTAATTAGTGATTTATTATACTGAAACATATACACATTTGCTATGATAAACAAATGTTCTTCATTCAGTAGAATATCGTTGGGCCTATTTTTGGTGTCATTGTACTTGAGTTTCCTTACATAATTGTTTATGGTTGTGTTTCTACTAGGATGTAGAATCTAGATCCTTCACTTGTAGAAGTTGTTCTTAGTTTGGGCATGTACATGGTATATATGTGGAGTGGGTATGGAGGCTTAGGAAAATGGAAACTTTGTTTCTTTTTATTTTCTTAAAAAATGCAGATCCAAGTTTGTGCTAATTTTACTAATGAGAGATAAAGTATACTTTGTTCCTAAAGACTAATATTCAGAAGGGTCAAGGAAAAACTGGTATACCCTTTAAATTATTTTTTGCAATGAATTTGTTATTTGAATGTTCTTCAGTCATTAGAATTTTTAGCTCATTAGCAATGGCAGCAATGCCATAAATAAGTGTAACAGACTTCTTGAAGAACAAGACCTTTTGAACAATAAGACCCTTTCTGAACTCCTCAGGAAAAATGTTAACAAGTAATTTATGTGTATCTCTGCCAAATATATTTTCTTCCTTTCTGTTTGCCACTCTCACTTTCCAAATGATGTTAATTTTTAAGAAGTAGTTTTTTTTCTGATGAATTTTCTTACACTGTGAACTGTACTGTAATACATGCTTAATGAATATTTGATACTGATAAATACTCAACAAAATAATTGCTAATAAAAAATCTTTTTAACATTCCCATTTCCATTACATAGTACTTGTAAAACAGTAATTCTGCTCAGTGGGTGTGACTGCATGATATTCTTCCCAGGTTGTGCATTTGGGTGCAGCTTTAACTAATGCAAGGTTTTGAGTCTGCCCAATGTAGCACTTACCTGGGAAGCTGATTATACACACAAATTCCAAAGCCCCACCCCAAACCTGCTTAGTCACAGTCTCTGGGTGATTTGTATCATCAAACAAGTCTGGGAAACCTGAACTAGGGAGTCTATACTATGTGTAATTGCATATTGGTATATAGGAAAGATTTCTTGCTGTGGATTAATAGTGTTCATTTATTTCTAATGTTAGTCCACTCAAATATCAGAAGAGAAAATCCTCTGATATGCTCATTAAATTTCAGTGTCTATATGACTTTGTTGAAGTAATTTTAAAATTATTTATTGAGCACTTACCATGTACAAAACCCTCTCTAATATTTTTCATGTATTTACTAATATTAGTAGAGGGAGGTGAAATAATTTGTCCAGTGCCAAACAAGGAATAAGTGGCAAACCATGGCTTTGAATCTAAGAAATAGAATTTCAGAATTTGCACAATTAGTCCTTGGCTAATTACTTATCCATTAAATGCTACATACTTATTAATGTATCAGGCACTACTATACTAAACACTTTATAAGCACATATTCTTTAAATATTTTTTAAACATTTATGCAATTTTTGAGAGAAAGAGACAGTATGAGTGGGGGAAGGACAGAGAGAGAGGGAGACACAGAATCCCAAGCAGGCTTCAGGCTCTGAGGTGTCAGCACAGAGCCTGACGTTGGGCTTGAACCCACAAAGAGTGAGATCACGACCAGAGCCAAAGTTGGACGCTTTACCAACAGAGCTACCCAGGTGCCCTGAAGCACATATACTTTAAATTCTTTGCCACTTCTATAAAGTAGAGTTGAGAAAGGCAAGTTTAGAGAGATTAAGTAATTTGCCCTGAGTTACCTTACTAGTAAGTGGAAGAACCAGTGTGGTTTGAACTTGGGTTGGCACAACTCCAAAATTCTGTGCTCTTAACTATTACCCTATATGGAAGAATGACATGTTTGAATATGCTAATATCTTGTCATCTCTATAGTATTTTACACAAAGAATAGTGTTTACTGGGAGCTTTCTGGAAGTTAATTGTGTAAAACTTTAATGTCTACATTTAACATCTATATTAAAACACTTCAGTGTGGACATTAACTTTTAGAAGACATTCTGAAAATTTCTTGTCCCAGAAAGATTTTCAAAGAACAAACTAGTTACTCTGGTATCTGCTACAGACTTGCTAAAAGTAGAACAAGGGATTAAGATACTTTAAAGAGATTCTTAACCCTATATTTCTTAATATTAAATGATAGTATAGTTGGTGGATTCTTATACATTATGTGCACATTTGGAACGAAGTTACACTTAATTGCCTTCAGTTGAGCATTAAGTATTTTACACATGTGCATTTTGTCTCAAGTAAATGTTTTCCTTTACTTTGAAATGACTTATGAATGAATATATGCATTCATTAAAGAGTTAGCTTGAAGTGCTTCTCCTTTTCCCTCTTATTTGTCCCAGAATGAAAGAGAGGTGTTAATTGGTTTTAATGGCCCCTACTGCTACCTCTCTGTCTGGGATTTCTAAGGGAAGGTGAAGAATTGGAATAGAACTTGTGAAATTTGTCTGGTGAGGTAAGAAAGTTTAATGTGTTTGTGAACCAGCACATTTTTTTCAGGTATTACTACTACACTATAATAAATATTGAAATCTAATTTTCACTTAGACCTAACCCTTTAAGTATATTAGTTACCATTCAAAGAGGAATTTTCTGAAAAAAAAATGTTAACTAAATTCCTGTACCTGGAAAAGATCAATACCTGATAAACCAGAAAATAAGAATCTCTTGTTTAAACGTGTTTATTAAACCAAAGGAAAAAAACCTCTCTCCTTTTCCCTCCCACCTCCCCTTTAAGAGCAAGGGCATGCTAATTTGGGTTTATAACTAGAAGGGAATAGCCAGGATTATGTGGTTAGCTGTTGCACTTAAACAGAAGACTGTAGTCTACTGAGGCCTGTATCTGGCTGCTATCACTCATTCTTTCCAGATAAAAATTATTCCCATCAGCAGGAGCTAATTCATCTAAAACATTGTCTTGGGTGCTCATACACTGATACACTTCAGTAGCTGTGATTTTATTTAACAAGTAACCATCTAGATATTTGTTCTTATTTAACAAAATTATTACTGGGTTTCTGGAAAATATAAAGAATACTATTACCATTTTAACAGCTCTAAGATAACAGATATTTTAAAAGGTTGTTATTCATCCCAATTTTTAGCAGTTTTTGGCATTCCTACTTGTTGCTTTATCAAAGGATAGCAGGGTAATATAAGGAGCTCAATCCTGTGTTGGGGAGAGAAAGAAAGGTGTACCTTTGTATTTGCTTCTGTACAGTCTGTGCACGGTTCAGAGGAAAATAGAAATGCAGAGAAAGTCTATTGATCTTGCTTCCCTACTTTCTACTTTTGCCACTCTATGTTCAAATCATAGTTTTAATATCAGATACTGGGTGAATATTTCTTCATCATCAAAGGTGAAAATAAAATTTACTGGGCATTTACTAGGAGTCAAGTATGAGTTAAGTGCTCCATTTGAAATATATAATTTATTCCTTAAAATTACAGAGGCACTATTATTATCCTGTTTTACAGAAGGTGAAACTGAGGCTTAGCAAAATTGGCTAAATTGCTGAAGGCCATACTCCAAGTAGTGGCAGAAACTTGAGCAAACCCAGATCTGCCAGATTCAAAGACAGTGCTCTTAATCACCGTCTTAAATATCAGTTGTACATACAACTAATAGAGTGTTCTAGTATATTTTGTTTTACATACTTGGAATCAGTCACTATGTCACAAGGAAGAGAGCAGTGTAACAAAGACAAATGTGGGGTTAAGATCCTTGCATTTGGAATCAAGTTGTTTTTTTGGAGTCTTAATTTTACCATTTATATTGTGTGATATTGGGTGAGTTGCATAATCTGTTTGAACCTCAGTGTCTTTTGTGAATTGGGGAGTGAAGGAGATAATGGGTATAGAGTGCTTAGTATGATGGTGATAATACACTACATTCTTAGAAGGGATCACAGTTTAAAAAGTGCTTTTACAAAGATTGTCTCAGATGGTGCTTAGTGATAGAACCCTTTGAAGCTCATTCATTCTTTTATTCATTCATTTAACAATTTTTTTTAGTGTCTGCTACATGCCAGATGTTGTACAGGTTGGGGGCATTTAGATGAAAGAGCAGGAGAAAAAAGTTTCTTGCCTTCATGGAGTTTGCATTTTGATGGGGGATAGGGACAATAACACATAAGTAAAAATATTTAACATGTTAGATAATAATAACAAGAGAGTTAAAGGGAACATTTAACTCTCATAGGGGGAATGCTGTGGGTCGTGCATAATAAAGTAGTTAGAAGCATACTGTGATTCATAGACTAGCTACATGTTTTTCCATTATGGACTTTTTTTTTAAGTTTATTTTGGGAGAGAGAAAGAGGAAAGAGAGAGACGGAGAATGTAAGTGGGGGAGGGTCAGAGAGAATCCCAAGCAGGCTCCATGCTGCTGGTACAGAGCTTAAGGATCATGGCTTGATTCCATGACTCTGGGATCATTACCTGAGCCAAAATCAAGAATCAGCTGCTTAATTGACTGTGCCACCTAGGCACCCCTCCATTATGAACTTTTTAAAAAAATGTAAAACAGTTACAGTTGAACTACCAACTTTTGTCTTTGAATTTGTGTTGTTTTAAAACCATGAAGACATTGATTTTTAAATTCATTAGTACAGGGGCACCTGGATGGCTCAGGCTGTGATCTCATGGTTTACTGGTTCAAGCCCTATGTTGGGCTCTGTGCTGACAGTTCAGACCCTGCTGGGAATTCCCTCCCTTGCTCTCTCTGATCCTCCCGTACTCAGGTTCTCTCGATCTCTTTTTTTCTCAAAATAAATACACTTAAAAAAAAAGTAAATTTGTTAGTACACATTACCAAAGTTCACAAAATCTTTTCTAGCTAGCTCTGAGATTCTATGAATATGGAATTAAATGTAGATCTCTTTATACCTTGTCTGTATTTATGTCTATTAAGTATACTGTGAATAAAGCATTTTAAGAGTTCAAAGATAATTAATGGTTTTCAGTCACTGTTTTTTAAAATAAATCTTGACGTTTCTTTACCTTTGTAGGCAAAGTGGTAGTACTCATGGGTTGTATTTTCAGCACCCAGCCTGGCAAATAAGTTAGGTGATTTGGCATTTCCATTCTGGGTCTTAGAAGACACAAAGGAATCATAAAGTCATGCTGCAGTGAACTCAGACATTAAGATTTGTCTGCCAACTATGAGTTTAAGTTTATTGAAAGCTACAAGAAAGACCAGTGTTATTCTCAGGGTAGTTTATAGCCACCAACTACTGAACTCCAAAAGTTGTATCATTTAGCATTGTAGGGCTGGATCCATAAGCCTTGGAGGAAAATTCACAATTGCCCCATTAAAGTGTTTTGAGATTTAATCCAAAAAGGAAGTACTGGGGGAGAGGAGGAGGGATGAACTCCTTTGTTTTTTCTTTAATTATTAAGAAATATATTTAAAGAGAGTGGTTAAGAGCTCAAGCTTTAGGATCAGACAGAAACCTTGTTCCACCACTCACTACATAATTCTGGGAATGATTCCATTAAAATTCTAAAATGTACTTGGCTCTTTTCTGTTCTCTCCTCACTACCACCATCCTGTTCCATACTACCTGTTTTCCATATAATGGCTAGTGACCTTATTGCAATTGAAATCTGATAGTATAATCCCCACACATCTTTCTCCTCCTCCTTCACCCTCCCCCTACCATGTTAAAAATCCTCCAATGTTTTTTTCTTTCACTAGGATGAAGTCCAGACTCCTTACATTGGCTTTGGCTGCAAGACCCTGCCTGCTCAGTTCTGGGCCTGCCTCACTGAACTCACCTCTGTCTTCCTCACTGAGCTTGAGCCCCCTGACATTTTTCAATCTTCAGATTCACTAAGCTGATTTCCTACTTGAAACTTTAACACATCCCCACTCCTGTGCTCAGAACACTCTTTACCTTATTCTTCAAATAGCTTACTCTTTATCTCTCAGGTCTTAAGCTTTCCCTTACCACCGAACCTAAATAAGTTCTGTTATGCTCATTCATAGCATGGTATTTTTCTCTTCATGGCTTCTGTCACAACTTTTCACTTTATATTCATTTGGTTTTAGACTAGTATCTGAAGCCCTACCTCCTCCAACTATAATCCCTATCTTTTTGGTTTAGTGCTATCTACCCAGCTCTAAGCACAGTTATTAAGTGGGTACTCAGTAAACCATTGTTAATATTGAATGAATAAAATATCTCATTACCTTTCAAAGCCTTAATTTACTCATCTGAAAAATGTGGACATAATTTCTATCTGTAAAGCTATTGTATGGATTAAGTGAGGTTAAAAAAATATAAAATCCTTAACACTGTGCTTCTCAAAGTCCTCAACAAACAGTATCCCCAAACATTCATTAAGCCCACTCTATGTGTAAGACATTGCTAATGTCTATAGACATTTATAAGAGAATTTTGTTAGACTTTTGTATTACTTGGTCTTTACTGTTTTTTTTTTTTCTTTTTATTAACATTGCTCTTCATATCTAGGAAATTAAAATGTGGAATTCCAGCAGTGATTCCATGCCTTTTCATGGAATTGATATGAACTAGCCTCAGCTTTCTAATGTCACAATTATCAGAGCCATAATGTATATTCAGAAGGGTAATTAGTTTGAGTAGTAATTTCCTAGACTATCCTCCACCCCCACCCTGCCCCAGCCAGCTGGCCTTGAAAAAGAAGCACTGCTTTTATGTGTGCACACAATCAGCCTGTAAAATCCTATTATCCCCAACTTCCACACTCCTGTGGCTGCATGCTTCCTTTTGAAGCCTCTTAAAAAAGGGGAAAAAAAACCCCTTTCAAGTCAGTTCTAAAGTTCATTTTCTAATCTCATTTCACCCAAATAATGTAAAAATGAGAAGGGGGGGGGCTAGGAAGTGGGAGGGATTCATAATGTTATTTGCTTACCTGTTCACCTGGAGTTACCTATGATACTTGTGGGAAAGATGATAAAAGTAAAAATACTTCTTCAGTCTATATTTTGAGATAAAATTAGATTTCATTCTGTTTTGATATTCACAGAATAGAACAAGGTTAATTTGGTTATTCTATTTCTTTCATCTGTTCAGAATGTTATACTGTTTAGAAAAGGGGTTTCCATGAACATGATCATCTGCTGGAGTCCTAAGTGGAGGGCTCTATTTTTCTGTTTTGTGTGTCTTTCCATCTGGGAATTTGAACTCCTTTCAGGCCCATCTTTTTAACTGCTTCCCTTGGGCCTACTGCAGTCTTTCACTTTTGGGTTCTAACTCCCCATGTATCTGGCCTTTTTCTGAGCATTCCTTCCATGACCTTGAATTAATTGACATCTGTTCTCTGAGGATTATACCTTCCCTGTCACTATTTGATGAACGTTTGGTAGGGAAGGAGTATAGAATATAGGAAGGGAATTTCAAAAAATTTTTCTCTGTCTCTGAAAGATCACTTCCTGAATATGTTTCTGTCCTCATTACTCAAAACCCTTTCTTAGGAAGTCCTTGTTTTATATCTGTATCACCTAATCCAGTCATCTCCCTCCTCTTTATCTCTGGCACATTTCCCCATCTTCCTTAGGACTCGTCTTAAAAACCGTATTCTCATTCCAACCTTTTCTCCTCTCTCTGGGTAACTTGGTCCTCCTTGCTAGTGACTCCTCAAAAACTGCAGCTTCTCAGTCACATCTTTACTTGAGTCATCTTAGACTCACAGAAAAGACTTGGATCACACCTCTCCTGCATCCCTGTTTTCTTCTATCAAATATGCTCCTTGTCTTCATTGTAGGTTCTTATCTCTACAGCCCATCTTATTCCTGAGGTCAGTAAATATTCCTCCTAGTATTCACTTCCTTTCGTTCTTACCTATCTTGATCCCTTCACCCTCCAGACATCTTAAAGAGTAGTCTTAATCATTGTTTCTGTTTTCTTTATCTCCCATTATCCTGTCAATATCCTAGAGGCTTTTACTTCTTTACTCTGCTGACACTGCTTCAAAATCTCTGGCTGTCTCTTCCTTTTCCATTTTAAACAGTGTCCTCTTCCAAATCCTCTTTTTTTAATATTTGTAGTTCCTTGATTTTATACTTTTCTCCTCATGATGATTTTCTTCCTTTTTCACTACCCCTTTTTAGGTGTTTTTGTTTTTGCTTCTCTTTCTCTTCTATCCCCACAAAGGGTGGGTGTTCCTGTGGCTCATCTCTTTTCCGTCCCTCTGTCCCTCCGCACACTTCTGTTGCTGTTGTCTTCTACCCTCTCACCTTTAGTGATAATGGGTTAGGCTATTGATGATCTCTTCCCAGATCCTCATTTCCAACTTCCCCATAGACATTTCCAGAGAAATAACATACAAATATTTTAAAACCTAAGGCAATGACAATTTATCATCTAAACTGGGTCACTAGCTGGTATAAATCTATACTGTGCATATGGTCACCTGCTCAAACTTAATATGTACAAAAAACTTTGAGAGATTTTTTTTCTAGTATTTTTTTCATCATTAAATGCCTTACTGACATTCTACTTACCTGGGCTAAAAATCATGCCCTTCAATTTTAATTCTTCCCTCAGTTCCTAATTCCTAGGAATTCTACCTTTCCTCTATCTTTGAATTATACTTTTTTTTAAACACCCCATTCCAATCTTTAGGGCCTTGTTTCCTCTTGCCTGTAATACTGCATGTCCTTCTAACTTGTCTTCTTGCTCTCAGTTTCTCCTCATTCTTCCTTCATTCAATATTCCTTATTTCTATAATATGTCCCTAAAGGATACTGATTATTTATATAGCTGCTCAGAAACCATCGCCAAAGCATATCATCCAGACTTCTTAGCTGGGAATTCAACACACTACTGACATAAAAAAAGCTTTTTCAGTCTTAACTCCTTTATGAACCGTGTATTGCAGCAGGCCTATTGGCTTCTCCCCAGATAACTCCAAAATCAGTAATCCTCAATTACATCAGAATCACCTTTGGAATTAAAGAAAACTTTAAATGCCCAACCTTAATGTGAGAGACTTAAATTTAGTAGGTCTATATTGAAGCCTGGTTATCTTAATAAAAGCCTCCCCAGGTGATTGTGACCAAAGCCAGCATTGAGAAACATTGTCCCTGTTTTCCTATCTCCATGACTTTGTTTACCATTTTCTCTACATGGCCAGTTTCTACTTTTCTTGTTTTCTCTTTAAATATTTTCTTATCTTTCAATCCCCAGCCCCCATTTTAGCTCGTTCATGAGATCTTCTTTGATCCATCCAGATAGTTATTTTCCTATACTGCAGTTGCAGTAAACGTTCATTAGATTATATGTTTATACCTTACATCCTCTAAACAGGATACTTCTTGAACTCAATGCTGCTGCTATTTATAATGTATAAGTCATTCTGTATAGGTCATTGACTGTTGAGATTATCTGCAGAGAACTTTGAAGTTCTTAAGAAAGTAATTGATAAGCATGAGTTATTTTTTTGCTAATTTAACCAGAAGTCCAAAAATATAAAACACAATAGTTTTAATTCCAAGACTATGCCAAATTAGGATTTGCTAATCATGCTAAGTAGGAGAAAAGAATTAGAATTTTAAATGCCACTACTGTTTTCATCAGCAGATGAGCTAATATTAAAGTAAATTCAGTGGTAGATTGATTCCTTGAACACCCACACCTCAGGTGCTCTTTAAAGCATGTGGGTCTCTTTGGATTCCTCAGGAAAACTGTCATGTTGGCATGTAGCTATAAAATATGCTTTACTCAGAAACTGTAGTTAGTAAAGCAGAGTTTTTGGGGTTTTTTTCTAGTTCATTTGGCACAGGGTAATACTTTTAATAAATACACCTTGCTGAAAGATAGAGCACAGTGTTGTTTTTAATAGGGAATGCGAGTACAAGTACAGTGATTTAATGCAGTTACAAGTAGCTGTATCCAGAAACAATTTTTGATTTTTGTCAAATATTCAGCAAGGGAGTGATTTTTTCCCTCAATTAAATTTTTTTGGTAGCTTCCCCATAGTATTGTTAAATCTATAAGTTGTATACTGAGGTTGGGGTTTTTCTTTTTCCTACAATTTTCTGCTAATACCTGATCAGTAAAAATTGTGAACATTTAGTTTGGGATATATGCACATGTATCTATAATTAATTTAGTCCCCTCTAAGGTATTTTATTATTTTATTGAAAGGAGACAAATATATCTGTTCAGTAAGTCATTTGGATTTCATAATAGCCTAGGGAAGAATAAACTTTTACACTGTTGTTGCTGTTTCTATTTGCTGGTATAAAACTCATTTTTGATTTATCCCAGGTAAAATAATTAAAATGCATGTATTACAAAACACATAAAATTTCCTGTGGTCATGAAAGATGTACTAATTGGAAAATAGTCAGTATAATCTTTTGGCTTTTGGCTTATGATAAACTCATGGGTTTAAGTGATTTTATGGAATCATCTAGCCCTTTCTGGCAGCAGGACTACTAAAAACCTCTGGAAGCAAAAGTCAAACTTCATTCCCAAAATGTTCCCTGTATTTAAGGTTAATCGCATCAGTCTTCGCTAAGTTATTCCTAGAAAACAGGTATTCTTCATGACAAAAAGTCCAAAGACATTTGTATATGGCAAATGAATAGTGAATAACATTTCACAGGCTGCTGGAGATGTTTGTCAGCAGATTAGCAGAAGCAGAAGTATCTAACAAACCTCTGGAAACACATGGTGTATTTTTCTTGACCGTAATAGTAGTAACATATTTGGTTGACATTGCACAGTTTCCATGTATATCATCTCATGTACGAGATGAGAAAGTGGTTTGCTTTTAATTACATGCCTAGTAAGTGATAGATCTGAGATTTCAAATCCTCTAATGGATTTGAAACTACCATACTACCAAAAAGCTATTTAAAAAATTAGTTTTTCAAAGACGATCTTAAAACATATCAGTAAGGACATTGGCAGTAATGTGAAAAAGACTGAAAGATCACAGCACGACTTCTGAAGCTTTCCATCTTTGGAATGAGTAAGGAAAATGAGTGTTCCAAAAGACTGCTAGGAAATTAACTTGTTCATGAAACACTAAACTCTTTAAAGTTAAATGATACACAAGGTCAAGATATTGCTATATATATATTTTTATTTGTAGCCAACGTTTATTTTTATGCCTAGAAAAATACATGGGGGTGCTTAGGAATAATGTGCTGGGCAATTTGCTACTTTAGTGATAGTAACATAATCCCGAAAAAGCAAGCACGATTATTTTGTACTTTTTTCTTGTTTTATTCAGCAATAAGACCATAATTTTTCATATTTAAGGAAGTATGAAAAATTTGTCGAGTTTTAAAAGCTGAATACATGTAGCGTTGGATCAAGGCACATACAAGACTGGCCAAAGGGCGTACAATGCACTTTGGTTTTTTGTTGGAAAAATAAAAATCATGGCAACAGAAAAATGATGTGGTTTTTAAATAATAGCTCACAATTCAGTAGGAAGCTAGAAAGAAATGTTACATTACAAGTTCTTTATGTAATATGTGGAAAACTGTGACAGTAATGGGCAGTATTCTTGATCATTGTGAAGGTAAATTGAACTTTTATGTACAGTGTTAAAAACATTTCATATAAACCAGATCTAAATTTGATTTCTAGTAGTTATTTTTCTTTTAAATTCTCCCTTTTTTGAAGTACTACTTTCTCTGCATTATTGAGGGGAATTGCTTATGGGTACACTACCTTTTTAAATACGTATGTTTCTTTTTGATATTATTTATGATAAAAACATTATAAACATTAACAATTATATCTTGAGAATTAACTTTTCAAAAATCAGGATGGTATAGGCAAAACCAAAATGCAATTCTGGTGTTTGTGTTCATTACACTATGAGAGTCTAAGATTTCGTGTTTTCCTAAGTATACATTTCCCACCTAACTTAAGAGTGCGCTTACGTTATTGATTTTGCGAAGTCCTTTCTTCGCAGTGTTTGGTGAGCTGTGGTTTTAACAACAGACTTCACACTCCTTTATGCCAGCGGATGTATTCAGTTCAGAAGATATGCTTACTTTCTTAAAAATATCTAATTTACTTAGAGTAAAAATGGAGATATGCAGTAAGTTTGATATTGCCCATTACTTCACATATTTTAATTTATTGAATACCACTGGGATAATACAAATTTAATACTTGGAACATTATTTCATAACTATTTTTTGAACTTTAATTTTTCTCATTCAGCCAGGTTTTCTTTTTTACATTTTATTAATACCAAAGTGAAAAATGGCCTGTGCTTATACTACAAGGATCTCATGTGAACTCAGTCTTGATTGTTCAACACAGCAAGAAAATTCACTTTCACAGTCAACAAGTCATCTTACTCAGTAGAACACAAAGTAAATGGTTTATAACTTCAATATTTGCAAGGAAAATACAGTACAAATTACTAAAAAATACTAAAATATAGAATTGTGTTCAGGCCTCTCTACTACATCAATCGCAGCAGTAACCTGAAATTTCAAACTTTTAATAAAAAGTTCTTAAATATAAATTATATGGCAAATGTACAGTACATTGCTTTTTTCAGTCTTTTTCCAGTGTTTTGCAGTAGAACAGGGTTCCTACCATCATCTCCCTTAGGTTTAAAAAAACCGAAACACAGTCAGCTACAAGGCCTCCAGCATCATGAGTGTGAGTGATCTGAGTCTGGAATACCACTGTCTCTGTAGCTTCGGTTACTACTGCTTTCACTGTGATTGTTTTTGTACAGATTCATTCCATTAGGAGGAAATATGGTGTGTATTACAAATTCCTCCTTTGAGATTGGTTCATTGCTTATTGGTAACATCTGAAAAGAAGTCTCCCTGATTTCCAGGATAGAGTTGTCCTTCTTAGTGCCAGCTTCCGCATAGTCATCCTTTCTTCTCCTCCCTTTGCTGTATGCACAGTTCCTTGAGAAGAGTGATCCATTCCTATGAACATACCAGCACACTAAAGCAAGAAGGGCAATGGTCACCAGGGCCACAGCCCCACCAATGATGGCAGCCAATGGTAAATTGGGGTTTTTGTAAGGTTCTTTCTCTTGCTCTCGATTAAGGGTGGTTGTAGGGTTGTACATTCGAAGGGGTGCAGTTTCAGTCTCAATACAAACGGGGGCTTCATCAAATAGGTAGAGGTTACTGGTTTCCATGGGAACCATGCAGACTCGATAGGGCGAATCAGGCTCCAGGGCTGTGACTAAGTATTCATTGCGTTCCCCTGTTACAATTGTTTCTGTTATAGATCCAAATGCTGGGCTATGGCCCAGTTTGAGCCAGCTGAGTCTTAAAGCAGTCATAGGTAGGACAAGTTTCCAAGAGATATGAATCGTGTCAGAGGTGACGGATTTCACAGTAATTATAATTGTTTTTCTTGCTGGACTCCCTGTGGTTCGCTGATCTTTAGTGACCTTGGGGTTCTTAATGTCTGGTTGTTTGGTCACTGGAGCTGGCCACTGTCCTTGAGCAGGATATACTGTGTTGGGTATTGCAGTGGTTATCTGAATGGTGCTTACAACTGCACTGTCCTTACAATCAAACAGTTCTGCATTAAGGTCCTTGATAGCCATCCCCCGAACTTTTTCTGGGGCTTGGCACATAAGCCCACGCACATTGACCTTCATAGGTAGTGATTGTAACCAGTCACGTACCCATTTCATCTTGCACCCACAATACCAGGGATTGTTGCGAAGAATCAGTTGGGTTATATTGTCCAAATCATCAAAGATGCCCTGAGGTAAATTACTTAGGTTGTTATTGGACATGTCGAGTCGATACAGCTGCCTTAGATAAGAAAAAGCATTTGGGGGCACCCGATTGATGTGGTTATCTTGAAGATAAAGCTTCCTCAGGTTTGTGCCTGGAAGGTTTACTGGTGCAGCAGTCAGGGAATTCCGCACCAGTGACAGTTCTGTTAGGTTGACGAGGTTGAAGAAAACTTTATCACCTAAACCGTGGTTGTTCAACAGATTTCCATCCAGAACCAGGCGTTTTAGGCTAGTGAGACCTTGAAGAGATGGTGATGAAATAGTGGATATGCGATTATCATCCAAGCGTAATTCTTCTATAGTCCTGGGCAAACCCCAAGGGATTGTGCTAAGGTGATTACGGGACAGGAAAAGCAGTCGGAGATAGTTGCTGTCTCGGAATGCCCCTTCTTCAATGCTAACGGCAGAGACTGAGTTGTCATCTAAATGTAATTCTTCCAGATAGGGAATTTTTGAAAGTGAATCATAAGTGATAGTCCTTATGTTATTTTCTTGCAAATGTAACTCTTTTACATACTTTGGTAGGTTGGTAGGAAATTCATCTAAACTGTTGTGGTATAGGTATATTCTTTCTACTTTTAGCAAGTTTTTCAAATCTGAAGGAATTCCAGCGTTATTTATTTGGTTGTTCTGAAGGTAGAGTGTTGTAGCATCCTCTGGTATTCCTGTTGGAATGGATGTCAGAAAGCGGTCATTACAGTAAATGAAACCTGCGTCGCAGCGGCATACAGATGGGCAGGATTTAGCCATAACTAAGAGAGGTGCCACCTGAAGGAACAGTCCAATTTTAGTCCAGATGAGGAAGATGCTCCAGGCTGAGCTGATCATGGTCAGCAGTGTTGAGGTCTTTGTACACGGTAGCATCAGAGCCCTAAAATTGAGTGAGTTCAAAGAAAGACAGAAAACAGTCAGGTCATGATACTTGTAATAATATTCAAAATAGATGTGGAAACTAAAATGTCTGTAATCACTTTCAATTTTTTAATTTTTTTTGCATTCTTAGGGTTTATCACTAGCTTACAATGAACACAATCATATCTCTTTACCTTAAATGTTTGTAGTATTAAATTAAGGAGTATCATGTTCCAAATCCATTTGATTTTGAAATGTTAAATATAATTAAAGTCACTGAAAATTCTAAAGCATTTTCATAATACTTGATATCAGTTCTGTAGCCAGTCATTGACCAACCTTATCAATTTTCTAATTTTTTCTTAACATTCATAATGAATTGACACATAGGAATATTTGTTTTACTTTAAGATAATAATGTTACTGTTTTTTAAAAAATCAAAATTTGATATCTACTGTACAGGTATAGAAATATGTAGTAAAACATTCCGTCCTCCTAATATTCAAAGGAATAGTCAGTTAATACTTCTTAAGACCTGAATCCTACTAAAGCCATTCATTTGTTTTGATTATTGATGTTATTTTTCTTTGATTATTAATATTAAAATTGTTATACTGGTATTTCTAACAAGAAAATCAGAAGGAATCTTTTTAATCTATTTTAAGGGAGGAAAAAATACATAGCCAACACATCCAGCTAACCTAGGTGGAAAGTTCCATTTCATATTAAACTAGCTCTTTCTTTTGTTCCCATTTTTTGTGTTTCATATTACATAGCTTAATGGCTATCTAATAGCCATTTGTTGAGCTCATCTGTACTTTTATGTATTAATTAGCCTTTATAATTTCAGGCATGAAAATAAAACACTTTAATATTTTTCCTACCTTATTAAACGATGTGAATAAATTTTGCGTGAGTGAAAATCCAATGCACATATATTATTTTCCTGATGAGGGGCTGGGACTTAGAAATTCTTGTTCAGTCCTTGGAAGTATTCTTCACTGTTTATTCAAGTAATCCTATGCCGCACACACCTCCAGATCAGGCTCGCTGTTGTCAATGAACATTCCAGCTGTGGTTCAGCATGGTGGGCAAGCTCATTAAAGTAAGGACCAGAAACAATTCAGCTTCCTGTTACTATGTAGAACACATGGCTTCCTATGTACCTTTTTTTTTTTTTTTCTGATAGGTTTTCTTTGTGAAGGTTCCTTTTGTGTAGCTTAATTCCCTTAGTAGAAATTGCTCTCTTTGAAATTCTTATTGGCTCTTCTGTGCAATGTGGTCAGAGATAGTAACTTCAGATCCTCATGAAGAAAACAATTCATGATGCTAAGGCCTGAATAGTAATAGGTTTTTCAGTCAGTTATCCCCCCACCTTTATTCCTATCCAGGATTATCCAAGTATAAACTTTGTACAGTAGCTATGTCCTGAGGTATGATTACCTGCTGTGAAATAGCTATTTCCAGCTTTTGCTTCTTGCTGCTTTCTCAGAATATCTGGTGCAGTCACGTTATACAAGAACAGGTATTCTTTTTAAAGAGGTATAGAAAACTTAATTCAAATATTCTTCATGAGGAAAAAAGGAAGTATACTAGATTTCCTTTACATTTCTCTTCCTTAAAATATACTGGATATGAGCATCTCCTGTGAAAGCAAAAGGTTTTAATGAACTATTAATAATGAACTTTTAATATGAGAGATTGCCTAGAAATTTAATCTTATTCTTTCTTTAAGCAACATAGCTTTCCTCATCGTAGTTGGTGAAAAGGATAAGATGACCTGTTTGTTTTTTACAATTTTTTTTTCCATTTTACAATTGTTCTTCCTAATTTTACTATACAAATAAAATAGGAACTGAAACTGAGGTTGTCATCAAACAGATAATTTCTACTGTTAACTGTTAATATCACTTTGAATTAAACACAGAATCAAAGCTTCATTCAAGAACCAGTAAGTGCCTTCCATGGCTTTTGAATTCAGGTCAGACTGCTGTTTAGAAATTCACTTTTAACTCTTAGATATAAAATGATAAAATGTTTGAAAAGAAGAAAACAAGTATATGTCAAAGAGGTGAGCAAATACATAACAAGGATTTTGATAGAAATGCCATGATAACTTTTAAGAGATTTCTGAGCATGGTCTTATAAAGTCATATGATCTACAATTTAAAGAGTTGAAAAGAGTTTGTTTTAAATCTTTTGGTTTCTTTGGTGTCCTGTTTAATTCTTCTATAGGCCTCAATTTTCCTAGTTGTAGAATGTGAACTTCATTACCTTCTTCCTTAGAGGTATTTCTGAGGATTAGTTGATGATCTTGAAACTCTAGTTACTCAGGCATTATTGCCAAAAGATAGCATAGAAGTTTAGGTTACTATTAGTTTTTTAGGAGAATACAATTTAAATTTTCTTTTAGCAAGATGAACTTGAAAATGTGTATTTGGAATAGAAAGGACACTACGTCAATCTGTCTCTTTAGAATGACCATTAAAATATATCAAAATCTGACAAGGCATTTCTCTCTAGGTTCAAACATGAACATGCCAATTTCCAGTGAGTGTATTTGTCATTTCTGAAAGAAGACTTAAGGCTTAACCAAAGAGATTAGTGATTTTAATGATGACTGCTTTGCCCATTATCTAATATGCTTGAAGATTTTTTTTGGGTGGAGGTGGGGAAGTGGGTTGCATCAGTATCTTTTACGCAGGATTACCCACTCAGAGGCTTTCTGTACATGTAGGGAACATTAGGGTGTTGGGAATATTTGACCCTGAAATTAAGGACTTACGCTAGAAACAATTTGCTTCTCCCCTAGCAATTACCTTGCATCCAACAAGGATAGCATCTGTTCCAGAATTCAAATGCTACTGCAAGTGAATGTTAAATAAGGCCAATTTGTGTTTCTGGGTGTTTGAAAATTCAGTTTCTTCTACTTTGCCACCCAATACCAACATTATCATAGAATGCATTAACAGAAAGAAACTTAAAAAAAAAAATTACAGATACAGTTAATTTATTATTTAAGCAACTTGAAACAAAAATAGCCATTTGTAGATGGATAAAGTAGTTTCTAGTGGATATTGCAAAGTGCCCACAGAGGAAAGTTTAAATGATTTATTGTTTAAAGTAAGGTTTTACTGTGATGCATTTAAGGCTTTGCTCATTATTGTTGAATTTCAATAGTGTATTTTCTTGAAAACTTTTGCTTTTGTGGAATGTGAAAATGAAAAACCAAATTGTTGAAATTATGATTACAAAGTTATTTAAACAAGTATCTGCTGTAAATGTTATCTGAGCTGGAAAATTATTCAACATTTAAAATGTGGTTAATTTAAGTTTAGGAAATAATTACTTTTGTTAAATTGTATTAGAAACGAATTAAAAACTATTATAAAAATCACTGGTAAAAACCTGCTTAAAATTTTACCAGTAGTCAGGCATTTGTCACATACCACAACACACTCTAAATTTGAGGAGATGAATCTGATGGAGGAGTTAAGAACTGATTGTTCCTCAAGCCAGGATAGCCTAGAATATGTCCAAGATGATCATAATGATAACTAGTGATAAAGCTTATATCTAAACTAAAAATATTTTATGAAATCAAGCTCTAAGAATATGTATTGATTTTCACATTTTTAACCCAGAAAAAAAAAAAAATCCAAATTGGTGTGAAAAGAAGACTAATTTGTTTATTTTTCTGGTTTTACATCTGTAAAACTGCTTCCTTTGCTCTGTTTGATATGCAAACCTACATTGCCATTAGTACAATAGTGGTAATAACGTGAGATTAACTGAAAGCCTTAAATCTCATTAAATTCTTAAAAAATGTCATTTCTCTTCTCCCCAAATTGCATTAAAACTAAAGGCAAAACTGAAAAGCAGGTTTCTCTGGAGAGGGTCCTCTTTTAGAAATGAAGATTTCCTCACAAATTCGTACTTCTTTTACTTAACCTCAAAACCATTCAATTCATGATTGATTGTGTTTTATAGTTTATGTTTTATATCTTTTCCTTCCCTTTTATATTTGAAACCATAGTGCTAGACAGTTTTGTTTTGTTTTGCATATTAAAGGTTACAATAATCTATCTAAGATAAGTGATGCTGCCCTCAATGCTTACTTTCCCTTTTTTTTGAGCTGGTTCTACATAGTCACGCACATAGAGAAGCTATAGTTGATTGTGAATGATAACAAGAAAAATGAGACCCAGTGGTATGGACACTGTGGCCAGGTTTCTACAACATCAACTTCAAAAGCCTTTATGTCTGCATAGTCTGGGAAAGAGGCCATTACTTCTGAACAAAAAAGGAATCGATCTTTTAGAAAAATATTGTTATTAGGGTATCTTGAGGAAAAAAACATAAATGGACCCTTGGCTACACAAAGAAATGTTTTAAAACTGTTTTTTAGTGGAATCATTACTACGTAAATAGCATTTAAAACTGTGATAAAAAGAACAACATAATCACCTCCTGGATAAGTCAGATCTTTAACAGGGATCTTTCTCTTCAGTTTCTTTTGATACACAAAAATTGTGGAGTTCAAAGAAAATTGCATTTATAATGTAATCATCAGGTCTGTGAAAAGCCTCTAGTTAAGTTCCATGATGTAAGAATGTATTAAATAGTAAGGATGCTTTCGTTTTGAGATATTTTAAGAAAACTAATATAATTTAAGAAGTTTTATCTGAATAGAAAACTGGTATTTACATACAAATAAGAATTTGAGGCAATGCACATGTTGATATGATTTCTTCTCTGCTACTACAATATTTTAGAGGTGGGGATGTTTGAAATTAGAAGATATTCTCATATTTTGATCACTTAGATTAAGATTATACATTGATAATATGCTGCTTTAATGTCCTAAATCCTTTATTTGTTGCCTTTGACTTAAATTGATTTGAAATCATGGCTTATTTTCAAAAAAATCTTAAATTGAGTACAGAGTTTTTGAGATTTTAGTAAAGATTCTTCTTAATGATTTGCTTCATATAATCCTATCTTAATAATGGGAACTTTAAAATAAATTTAATCTAAAAGTAGAATTTTTAATCCAAGTTAATTGTATTATTATTTTGAACAAATCCTTGAGGTTAAAGAAAACACATGTTTAATTAGACTTATCTAAGTCTGTGACTATTTCTAAGTAAATTAGAATTTATATAATCATAGAGGTTTGGAAAGTAATTTATTTATGAAAGCTTAAATTGTTGCTTGAAAGCACAACAAAATGATCAACTTGTGAATGCTAAGTCTGTGTAAAGACAACTGGTATTTAAAATAAGCTACATATACGGTTAAATTGAAAAACTGGAGTACATCAGTTTAGTTGATAGTGACAGCAAAATGCTTTCTAAGCAGCCTGTCTGGTAGTTAAATTTTCCACGATCATCAGATTTCAGGAAAGTTCCAATTCTTTTGTTTAATGCCAGGCAAGCAGAAGGACCTCTAAGTCCCCTCTTGAGAGTCATGAAGTCTGAAGGGTTTGCTGAGCAGCATAGAAGCAAGTGTGCCTTTTCAGACGTGGTTTTATCCAGACTGTTTTCTAGTCTGAAGACGCTGTGTTTTATTTATGTAGAATAGGGGATAAAAGTTCCAAAGCAAAGGAATTTTACTTTCTCCTTTTATGTTACTGGTTCTTTTCTCCCAAAAGGTTTGTGAAAAATGAATCCAATTCTGCTTCATTTATTTTGGTTTTTAAAGTTAAATCGAGCATCCTTAAAAGAAAAAGGCAAGCTAGGATGTTATCTTTCATCACAGTGAATGCTTGTTCCTTTTGCGGTATTTAAAGCTGGACCAAATGAATTGGATAACTAAGATTTGTATGAATGAATAAGACATGAATTTAGAGGGTGGTAAAGGTGAGAGAAGAGGGCTTGGGACAGGGAACATGCTTTAAATTTGCATTGACTTTTGAGCAATTGCAGTTAAAACTGTACCTTTTAAAATCACAAACGTTTTCCCATTGCAAACTTTAAAGTTCCTTTCCCAGTGTTGCGAGTACAATTTGGTGGATGTGCTTTAAATTTCTAGTATTCAAGTTTCCATACACTAATACAACACATGTTTGGGTCTCCTGTGTGCCTAGCACTGTGCTGGTTGGTGAGAGCATCTCAACTCATAAAACACTTTTTTCTTTTCATTTCAAAGTAGGGTATTATTGATGTAAAGCAAATGAAGAGGAAGAAAATCAACAACACGTAAACTGATCAACCCACAGTCCAGTGGCACACTTTAAATATAGTGTTTAACCAAATGTGGTCTGTGGGTTTTCTTTTCAAAGTTGCCACGGTAACTTGTGCACATGAAAAGTGAAAGAATAAAGAACAAAAGCTGTCATTGTCTCATCAAGTGAGAGCAATTTCACTCTCCTCTCATTTAAGAAGACTAATACCTGGAGAGAGCTTTTTATATATTCTGACACTTAATTTTGAGTCTAAGAAAAAGATGATGCATATGTAAAACAAATGCAACTTTAGCTGCTGCTTACATTATATTTCATTACTTTTTTAATTAAAATCTGTTTTCTCTAGAGTTCTTGTCAATAGACAAGTCAAAGTGCTGAAACCTGCTCTCCTATGCAATGTAAACATGGCTTTCAAAACTTTTTTGGTGTGATGTCTCACCAAATTTAGTGATGTTGATTTGTAGTCTGAAACTAGAATATGCTTTCTGAAATGCATATTCCTATTTTGGTTCTTAAGAGGAAGAAACCTTTTTTTCAGAAGACATTTACAAACCATCTCGTTGTTGGAAATTGGTTCGTTGACTTATGATAAGTTCTGAAATGGTGGAATTTTAGAAGAAGCTGAGAAACAGCCCTTTTTATGCTCTGAAGAGGAAAAAGCAGTTTTGAGAATTAATATTGCTGAGAGATTTACTGTCGAGTTTTTTGCCCACTGGGGGGTGGTACACTCTACCAGAACACTGCTTTCAGAAGCCGCAAGTCAGATGTTGGCTGCTGCCGGCCAGTTTTTCTCTGGTTTAATTACAACAAAGCCTCCCGTTGAGAAGAACAGTGAAGGCCTCTAGGGCAAAAGGTGGGGGGTGGGAGAGGGAAAGGGGGCTAAAGGAAAAAGGAGGGAAGAAATTACAGCCTTTGAAAAATTACTGAATCTTATTTCCCTCGATGTAATTTAGGTGGTCTTCATTTGACTTTCAACAATTATTTATAATGCTATAAATAAACTGAATAAAAATATTTAAGGTGATTTAATTCAGAATTTTTAAGTTAGCTCTGGGTTTTGCCATTAATCACATTCTTTGTTTTGCAGCCCACCCACCTTCATAAAGGGGGGAAAAGTTAAGACCCACTGAAATTTTTCTTTAAATGACCAGATTTAATTTACTATTGGTATAACATATCAAAAATAAAAAGCAGGAAGAAAAAACCTTCATATAATGTTAATACAAGGCAAGTTCTCTGCTACTGATTTTTGTAAGGTTTAAAATTGCTCAAAAGAATCTAAAAAGCGAAGGGAGACTTAGGGTGTGTGGCCAAGAAAAGCACAGACAAATCTCTCCGCAGTGCACTTGCATGTTTAAAGCTGATAATTGTATTTTTCATCTGGAGACACTGAGTGTTCATTAGGATCTGGTGTCCCTAGGCAGGGGATGCTGAACATAATTGGAGTTTCTATTTGATTGGGCAGTATAGTCTAGAGAAGAAACTGGGGTAAAGATAATTAATAGCTTGCTAACAAAGTCTGACAGCCACAAGATTTCAACCAAATTTATTTTACACCGCTTCATTTAGCTCTGAAAAAGTTTTGATAGAATTGGAGGCTCCTTAATTAACACTTGAAAGCAAAAGAAACATACCTTCTATTTTGCTGCCACATTCAGTTATGACAAATTTTCTTATTGTTTTTCTTCTTTTTGTAAAAACTTTTTTTGTTGCCCAATTATGTATTTCACAAGTGTTAATGTTTAGGGAGTGTTTAGTTGAGCATTTGAACCTAATCAAAATTGATTTAAAAGGGGGTGCACAGAAATGAAAAGCCCAATTAATAACTGATGGTTAGTATTAACAAGAGCAGGGTTAATGAATTCATTACGTTTGTTCATTCAATAATATCTTTGCTGATTCCTGGATTTGATGTATTTTGGCAGTACTCTTAAAAAAATATTAGATGTGATTTTCCTACTTAAATTCATACAGTCATGTTTTTGTAACTTTGTTTTTTTATTTCAGGCTAATAAATATATGTATGTGTATAAGTATGTGTACATGTATATGTGTTGTGTACACATACATATTTGCAAACTAAGTAACATGTCCTTGATTTAATCTTCTTAGAGATTAAAACCTGCTATATCATTATTAATATTGACAGTAATGTATTAAAATGTATTTTAATGTATTTTGTATGTAAAATGTGGTAATGTATTTTGTTGTACTTTTAAAGGAATTGATTTCTTTCTTTACTCATTTCAAAAGAGAGGAGTATCAGTCATCTGTCACTTTGGGGCAGGAATAAATGTTTCTATCTGAAAACTGACACATTAATTCTTTAGGTTTCAAGCTAGTCAGGATATTTGTATGTGGTTTGGGATAAATGAAAGGCATTGCTACAACTGAAGCACTTTTCTAGTGGCTAATTTATTCATGTTGTTTCCTGCTAATAAAATAACATATATGTGCATTTTAGAACAGAAAGATTTAATAAAATTTGAAGCAGCTAATTGTTAAAGCCATTAGAGGATTTGGTTCCATAATTGGCAAATATCAAGGCTTTTTTTTTCTTTTTTCCTTTAAATTTTAAATAGATAAATTAATCAGTCAATAAATATCAACCCCCAGATGTTGAGAAAATATAGGCTTGTTGCACTTTTTACCTCTATGCAACCATTTTGTTTCAGACCTAATTCACTGAAAAAAAAATTTTTTTTTTGAGAAGATACATTAAACTACTGTTTGGAAGCTTTGCTGTATAAAAACATTTCTTTCAATATAAAAATTTGCTGTTGTAAGTTATAAGTGAGCGGATACTCTGCACATCCCACTTGATGAGGGCTCTACTCATTTTTGTTCCTTTTGCCACCCCGAACTCACTGCATACATCAGGCATCGTTTCCACGCTGAGCTTTGTTAGTTTTTCTGAGTAGGCTTTGCCAATTACTATGCTGGTCACATACTACATTTGCCCAAGCAATGTATTTTGGCGTTCTCCTGGAGCGGGGGTATGGTTTGGAAGAAAGTCTCCCCCTCCTCTGAGCTGAATTCACTAGTTGAGATTTGCAAGCCTGAAATGCTTGAAACAGCTCAGGCAGGATAGCAGTGCAAGCTTTAAAATCTAGGTGTAGCTGTTAATCTTTACAGAGGCACAGAAGTCTCTGGGAGTAGCTCAGCTAGCTGTGAGCAAGATGTATGCTTTTCATGTACTGCGTACTCATGAGCTGAGGGATTATTGATTTTCTTTCACAGTTGTAAAAACAGCAATTGGTGATCATACCACACAGTACACACCAAGTTAGCAAGACCTTTCGCTTTCTTTTGAAAAAAATCTGCCTTGTATTCTTTAATATATAACATTTAACATTCCAACTTAATGTTTTCCATAAGGCTCTTTTCAAATAGCAACTATACAAGGCAGAAAATAGCCATTAATTATTACTTTTGAATGAAAGAAGATTTTAAGAAACTTCTTGCATTTGGCTATATAGTCCAATTTTTCCTTGCTGACTCGCACACACATATTTTGCTCTTACTGGTGACAGAACAAACGTTCATATTTGGATGCCTCACAGTACCAATTCTGTGTACAGAGATCTGTACTGTGTACAGTATCATTTCTGTCTACAGAGTAAAACCAAGCAAACTTTCTGGGACAATCTTAAGGAAAAACATGGGAAACACTTACCAGGAAGACGAGAAAAAGCAATCCCATGTATACTGCCGCTCTAGCTGTAATTCCACTGACTGTGAACTGGAGTAATAACCCTCCCCCCTCTCCCAAGCTCCGCGTCCAGTCCACACAAAGCCAGCAGCAGCTGCAGGCAGAGCTTGTCCTGCTTCGGATCACTCCTACACTGAGGAGTGAGCGAGGAAGAGCATTCCAGTTTACTGCACACAGCCCACCTCCAAGTCTGAAGTTAAAGCTTCACCTCGCAGTGGTTGAAGAAGGGGGTGATGTCATAGATGGGCAGGACTTAGCCTAGCTCTTGTTCAGTGAGGTAACTGGATAATCAGACAGATGAGCTTTGCGAACGCTAGAGGGAGTGAGAGAAGCCAAAATGAGGTGCTCAGCCTGCCAAAGCTGGGATGCCATTTGGTTTGTAGGCAGGCCTTTGGAATCTCAACGTTTTCTAAAGTTTAATACAACAACGTAGTGGTAGCAAGCTTATAAAAAAAATACGAGCATGTTGGAAGGATACTTATAAGATTGTAGTAGAAAAACACAGGTTCTTTTTATTTTTAAACTATATGTATTAAAAAGTTAACCAAAAATCATTTTATTTTCATTATTGAGTAGTTCCAGTAGCATTGGAATTTTGAAGTCTTATAACTCTGTGAAGAGTTATTTGACAAATGAGTAGAGGGCAGGTTCAAATAAATAACTGATTTATTTAAGGGAATGGGAACCGGAATGCCAAAAGGTCCTAGAGGTAATGAGTAATTTATTGTTCTATATATGTTTTAGAAAATGAAACTTTTTCACATACTTCTACTATTTATCCATCTACTTTGAACCTAGGAGATATTAGACTTTTTCATAATTAGGGAAGCTTCCCTCAAATGAAAAGTTTTAGAAAAATTAAATAGAATCTTTTCCTTTCTGATATATTTTTGCTACTTTATTTATGGACTAAAATATAAACAGGGTGAGTTTGCTTATATTAAAATGATTTTATTTTAATTTTGGTACATGAATAAACACTGGACAATTGCATGTTTATGTCTAATTAGCAGAATTATAGACATTCATATTCAACTATGATTTTCATAGACTGATTTCTGCTATTTGGTCAATATTTCTTTGGGCTCATAGTTTTCCACTAAGTTCATTTCACTTTTTATTGTTGCTGGGGAATTTTGCTTTTAGATTTACCTGGAAGGCAGTTTCCTTAAACTAATATCATATGTTTTATTCTTAAAGGTTTACAGCATTGTTCTTTGTGCTTTTTAAAAAGTTCCTATGAATGTTTGTTTCTGAAGGAGGCCAGCTGATTGTCTTTCCTAGGAGTATTTGATTATAGTCTCTTCATTAGCTTCATTTAGTTTATCTGTTTTTGTGCTTCTTTGATAACAGCTTGACCTTCTGAGTTCCCTTCCAAGAATGGGTGATATCAAAGTAGAAGGTGAACCCTCGATAAGAGGTATATTGACCCCTATTGTTCTGTGATTGCACTTTTGCTGGCCACTGATGACAGACCCATTAAATCCAGGAGTTTTAGAACTCTTATGTCTGTTAAAAAGACAATTTCTTACAAATGTTAGGTAGCACAACTTAAACTGAGATGCAGCTGCTAAGTTTTTGGAGGAAAGGGAGGTGGGAATAATCTCTCACTAAATGGTGAATTTTCTTCTATTACTGCAAAACAAATACATGGATTAGCTTATTTTATGAAATAATTTTTTCTAGAGGCTCTTTTCAGATGGTAGTTGTTTATATTTAAAAAGGGGTTTTTGCTTTAGCCAAATTACTGTGTGTTTATATCCATATTTAATCAGTTTTGTCTCTATTCAGGCAGACCTTAAACAGAAAAGACAGATAAATGGGCAGTTTTGGTTATAAGTATCTAAAATATGGCATAGTGGCCTGGGAGTTAGGAGTTCCGAGGTTTCCATTCCCTAGGCTGCCACTTGTTATATGACTTTATATTATGTGCTCTGGGCTTTGGTTTTATCATATGGTGAATAAAGGCAGCGGGAATTTATTGAATGTCAATTATATACTGTTGCTTTTTTTTTTTAATATGGATTAAAATGTAGAAGACAGCAAGAGATTGTGAAAAATATAATCTACTAGAGGAGATACATAGTATATATGATCCACTAGAGCTACTGACTTTGGAGGTAAACTCTTAAGATAGCCTTCATCATCCTATCCTGTTCAAAAACATATACCCTTTTGTTGCTTCCATGTTTTTTTTTTTTTTTTTTTTTTTAATTTAATTTCCTACCTTTACCAACTGGCTAAATTCTGCCAGTGGAGGTGAATAATACTAGTAAGTACCGCCTCTGGAAAGATTTAAAGAGTTACCTTGAGTAACTATAGACTGTTTTCCTTCTTTCTTACTTAAAGGAGATTAGCTGTAATAAAAGGGTGACTGTGCTGGTTGGAGGAGAAGGAAGACAGGCAGTTTTCAGCCTGATGCCCTTTAGGCTGTGATAGGAAAGGAGGAACTGATTTTTATAGCAGAGAGGACTTAGCTCAGAGAGGAAGAATTAGTGTAGTCTAATGTTTAACAGACATGGGCCTCAGAGTCTAGCCTACCCAGACTCCATCTTGGCTTTGCTACAAATCCCTGAATCTTTCTGAGTTTATTAGCTTAGTGCCTGACTCATAATAAGTATACAGGGAATGGTAGCTGCCATTATTAAGAGGAGGGCATTGGAACACCTGGAAAAAAGGGACATTAAGAAGTAGAAAGAGGGGCGCCTGGGTGGCTTAGTCGGTTAAGCGTCCGACTTTCGCTTAGGTCATGATCTCGCGGTTCGTGAGTTTGAGCCCCGCGTCGGGTTCTGTGCTGACTGCCCCCTCAGAGCCTGGAGCCTGTTTCAGATTCTGTGTCTGTGACTCCCTCTCTCTCTGATCCTCCCCTGCTCACGCTGTCTCTCTCTCTCTCTCTCTCTCTTTCTCTCTCTCTCTCTCCTAGAAATAAATAAAAATATTAAAAAAAAAGAAGTAGAAAGAGAGTGCACAAAGGGAGGTGCACAAATTGGAGTGTGTAAATAGACAGCCATGATAGCTTTTTAACAGTCTTCTAAATTTCCCTTTGAAGTCGTTCTGTAGCCAGGAAATGGGGGAAGAGGAAGGCAAATAGGAAATCTTGTTTTGTTTTTTTTTTCTGTTGTCCTCATGCATTTCATAGCCTCATGTTCCCAGGATTTAGAATTTAGTTGAGTTATAGTAGACCTTTAGGTTGTGTTTCATTTGTTTTGTGGGCTAGTCCATGAATACAACAGTATCCATGAGAAAATACATTTCAGATTGCAAATAGCTGGATTAAAAATGAACTCCAGTAGCATATCCTAGTTGTAAAACCCTAAACTGGTCATATCAAAGGACTTTGTGTTTTTCTGTTTTAGGGAGAAGACATGAGATGTTCCTTGAAGGAGATTAGGGGAGATTGGGTTTGGAATCAGATTTCAGGCTCTGTCATTTACTTCTATATCCAAATGAAAACAACAAATCAAACCTCTGTTAGTATAACTCCCAGCTGAAAGTGACTTTAATACATATTTATTCCAGGGAACAGTTTAATTCAGGAATTCTAACCTATCTAGACTTAACATACCTTATTCATTCATTCCTCATTCATTCATTCTATACAAATTCATTGAACATCCTATAAAAGAAGCTAGTAGGGCTAAGTGATCCACCAAACCACCAACTGTGCTATTTATGATTTAATCTTAGAATGTATTAAAGTTGTTTTAAGTCTTAGAAAGAAACATTCTGGATGATTTTTTTCTACCCAACATTTTCATGGGAAGTAAGTCTTCAAATTTGGGTAAAACAACAAATAAGCAATAAACAAACGAACAAAAAAATGAACCCAGCTCAGGCTTTTGGCCTGTTAAATGCCTTAGGCTATTATAGTTGAGAATTTTTTTTATTGCAAGTGATTTAAAATCCAGGCCTTACTATCTAATCAACAATTGGAATCTCTTGGTTCATATAACTCAGATGTTCAAATGCATGATTTGGCTTTAGGTAAAGTTTGATATGGTGGCTTAAAATATGTCAACAAAATTAGAATTTCTCTTTGTCTCATAGTGTTCAGCCTTGTTCAGTGTTGGCAGACTCCTCAGGCTACATGTAGTGGACCCTCGGCAGCTCCAGGCTTTTCCCTTAGGCTCTAACATTTCCGCATACCACATTCCCATATTACAGTGTTTAAGGGAAGAGAGGCCACTACTAGAGTATCCTGTACATTACCCTGTGATTCAATTTCTCTCATTCCTGAACCTGTTACAGAAAGGTGGGGAGCATATATGGGTGAGCTTAATTAAGCCCCCTACTCAAATATATGGTTAAGAATGGAGAAGAGGGTATGGCCCAGAGGAAGATTGGCCACTGTTAGTTTGAGAAGGAAGGAGTGGATCCTAGACATCAGTTCATTTTCAGAGAGTTTGGCATGCTGAAACTTAGACATGTTTTATAAATTTATAAACTTGAAACTGCTTTTTCTTTTCTTTTTTCTAAACCAGAGTTTCTGTTTAAATTGCCAAAACATCTTTAAAAGATTTTTCTATTTGTAGACCCTCCCAAGACCCTCCCAGTTTTTTGTTTGTTTGTTTTTTGATTTTTTGTTTTTTTGTTTTTTTCCCTATCAACAGGTAGTGATACATGTCAGGGCATATCAGTACTACAACTTGACATAAGCCTATGGGATGTTAATAAAATATCTAGAGAGTGCACATTCAGCTATCTGTACTTCTGTGAAGTCAGGCCAGATGCTTAATGCACCAGTTAGAAACTGTACCACATCTTTCTGAACAATTCCAAAGGGTATTGGAGAAATAATTAGATTTTAGCAGGTCACAGATGCCTTAGTATACTAAAAGGTTTAAAAGTGCTATATTAAACTCTTCCTCTGATATTTGCCTTTTATTAGTCAACATTTAAAGTGTACCTAAAAACAATCACACATCCCTTTTAAGTATATTTCCAAAACATACTGTTCTGGAATGAGATCTGTCATTATAGGACTTGAAACAGAAATCAAAACAAAATCAAACTGGTTATTTCCCTGCCTGCCTGCTTGTCTGCCCACTTTCTGGAACACCCTTCTTTCCCTCTACCCCAAGTTAGACTGTTATACTTCAGGGACTGGGGAAAGGATGATCTAAAACAATAGTAACCACCACCACCTGAGAAAAAAAAAAATCACCCCTTTGGCCTCTCAGGAAAGGGAAAAGGAATTGTGGTTCAGAACAGGTTACCATTTAGCCAGAAGTGATGGTATGAAGCAGCTGGCAAAACTGAAAGCCTGGGGATCCCTACTTTCTTCCATCTTCAGTGCTTCCATGTATGGCCATACAGAGGATGCAGTGTGCAACTCCTTCTGATACAGGCTGTGCCCTTTATCCGTTCCTACTCCCCAGTGTCTTGTCATCTTTCTCTCTTTGTTTTAAAATTCAAAAAAGAGATTTTTTAAATGGACCTTGGAAAAAGTGGAGACTTGGATTAAGCAGACTGAGTGAATTCTCTCTCTGATACTTAGCAGGTAGCCCTGGGAAAAGAACTTCAGTTCTTCAAGCCTCAGTTCTCTCATTTATGAGGATGAAGATATGGGACCCTCATTTAGCTATAACGGACTTCAATGAAATAGTGTATGTAAGAGTTCATTACTCAATCTCAGAGAGCACTTACCAAGACAGAGCTAAAATCTGAGGATAGTTGCTTTTTATCTTCCTGGTGATGAGTGGGGCCAGGATCTATTCAAAATGCACAATCCATTAATGTTGAATTGAACTGTACATTTTAACAATTTATCCTTTGGAATGAAACAATTTGAGAAATGATTCTGTCTACTGTCCTGGATGCTCAGACCTTGAGATAATAGTATCTAAGTCTGATTTGGAAACTTAATTACAACCAAAGGACAAATTCCTTATCCTTGGAAATTATTAATCTGAAACATAGCTTTGGATAAATAGCTAACCGTTAATAAGAGCAGATCAATGTATGTCTAATTATTGAGATATATATTTACTAGGTATCATACAAGTGCATTGTCCTGGAGCCTTGTGATTCCCTTTTTTATAGCTAGCTATTGCTGTTAGTCCTGACCAAAGCTGTCCTCACTTACAAACCATCTTATTATTTCACTATTTCTGGAATATTGGTGCTAATTTTAGGTACACAAAGAGACTATCTGAAAGGAAGATTTCCTGAAATTGTTGTCAGATTTTTCTTATTTCTGGAAACCAGCACTGTAGTTCTTCTGTTTGAGATTATTTTTTTAAGGATTGCTATTTTCTTCCAGTCCAGATTACTTAGGTACATAAACATGTTTAATGTTGAAAAAGCATGGTTAAAGTAGAATAAAAAACCTTTATATTATATCTGTTTTATAAATGACTAGGAAAATCGTACTTCATTGGCATCATCTAAGAGGAAAAGATTTACTGCATTTAGTATTTCTTTTTATTTGGAAACTGCTATAAATCAATTACTTGTAAGATATTTTAAAGGATAAAATATTCTCAATTGATTAGGTCTGGATTAAGCGAATGTTTTATAATGTCATGTGTTCCAAATAAAAATAAGTTAAAATTGAGTCATGTGTTTACCACTTGGAAATTTTCTCTAAAATTTAAATCTATTTCTCTAAAATATAAATCTATTTAAATTTTCAGAGCATGATTTATGACAAAGATTAAACTATGTCTATAGTTTCCTCTGCTTTACTTTCGTCATACTTTAAGAGATTGACCTTAAATTTGGGGAATTTAATTCTTTAATTAAGTTTTCCTTTTGTTTGACATTTGAAATATATTAGAACTACATATTTACAGATGCTTTATATGTTTATTAAAAGTGTAAAAATATTGCCAAATTATACCTTAGTGAGTTTTTATTCTTAATAACTTGTTTTTACAAACAATGGTAGCATTTTAAAATATTTTAAAAAAACATTCCTTTTTAAAGTTTATAACTTTTATTCAGGGAAAAAGTTGAGAAGCTTTTTGGTAGTTGTTTAATTGTCATGTTTACATAGAGGCAATATGGAACTATTTGACTTGCTTCCAATGCACCTCCTCTCTGTTTTCTTCAGTAGCCTGAGGAACAGACTTGTCACTCTGAAGTGTCCACATGTAATTTTGTCCTCCTCTTTTTCCCCAGGGCAAGTCGGAAATAAGCTTATCAGATTATATCGTATTGACAAAGAGCAAAGCTTGTTGGCTGACTAAAGAGGAAAGGACAAGTAAAATATAGATGACAGATTTAATACCAAAAATGCTGGGTTAACATTGGTTTTTCAATAGCTAAGCATTTTTTTTTTTTTAAGTAGGATTATACCTTTTTAAAACATTTGCTTGAGTTTTACTTTATGTACAATTTAAAATTAAAAGTTTTACTTATATATGCTGTAAGTGAAGTTATCAGCATTATCATTATTGTTTTTGTCACTGTTATTATTTGCTCCTTGCAAGCAAATCTTTCTGTGAAAGCACATCTTTCATCTTATGTGCTTCTGGAATAGTTCTCTTACAGAAAGTAGCAACAACTTCCTGATAGAAAGTAAAAGTATTAGAAATGTAGAAATAAATTATTATAAGTGTTAAGTAATTATAAGGAATTTTTATATCTTGTCTTGAATAAACAAAAAAAAGTTTATAGGAACTTTTAAATAATATTTAAATATTACCGTTTTCTTGATTAACAATATTATCATCTCCATTCTAATACAGCTGGTATCTACTAATTACATAGCAGGTGCCAGTCCAAGAGCTTGTTTTGGGCACTCTGAAGATGGTATTAAGGTGGTATCTGTGGTTCTAAGGGAAGCAGATGCTATTCAGGCTCAGAAGGGCTGCAGTTTTTAATGCAGTTGATCCAGTTTACTAGCATCCTCTTTATTTTGTTTAGATTGGTTTTATTTCCAACTAAGAATCTGCATTAGCTGGTTAGGAGGAGTAAGTAAGCTCTTGGGATTCAGTAGACACTCAGAATGAAAGGGGTAAGAATGAGAAGGTAGAAGAGGCATTCTAAGGAGGCCCCTCGAGTTCAGTGTCTAATTTGCACTGTGTCTTCCCACTACTCTTCAACAAATGTTTGTTGGATGGCAATATATGTGTTATCAGTCTGGTCATTTTGGATTATTCTCTGTTTCCCAAAGAGTTTATAACCAACCTCCTCAAGTTGTTCTGTCCACTCACATATAGATTAAGGTGGACCCAGGTCATCTCATGACAGCTAGATATAGATTTCAAAGCAATCCCAAAGAAAAGGCAAAGAAACCTGTTTTTAGTCTGTGGATGAGAAGGTCAGGAGCAATTTAACTAATGCACTCTGGGCTAAAGAAAACATTCAAAATGAAACTGATAGCAGCTAAGCAGAGAAAGTTTTTGAAGAGATATTAAGGAGAAAATCAGAGTCATTGAAATGGGAATAATATGCTAATACTAGGGGAAGAGAGCCATAGAAGGTAGATTTTGGACTTTTTCCTAGTTACTGTGGTGGTAAGTGCAAGCAAAGATAACAGAGGAAATTGTCTAAGAATATTCATAATGCATGTTGCCCTCATCCCTCCTTGTATTTAATTTTGGGGAAGAATGAGGAGATTGGTAAATTATAGAGGCCAATGAGGAAGAAGAGTTCAGAGATCAGAGCAAAATAATGAGACTATTTATTATTCCAATAATGGTGATAGTGTGAATAAAGTGGTAGAAGTCTTAGCATAAAATTTGATAAAGAGGAGAAGAAAGGGTTTTCAAATATGGAGATGTTACTAATTTGAGGTATTAAGAAATATGACCTCACCCTGCTTCTTCTCATATAAGGCCTTTAGAGGGCAGAAAGTTGAGGCTTTCCCGTTGCTGCCAGTTCTAAGTTTATAGAAGAGTCTATGAGACTCCCAAGCTGTTATTCTGCATCTTGGATTGCAGTCCCTTGACTGAAGAAGGGTCTTCTCTCTATGGCAAGGAAATCATCTGCTTTAGGAGGTTGAAAGCTGACACTTGCCTAGAAAGCTAGAATGGCCCAACTAAGCCATGACTATGAAAGAGGGATATATGTGTGAGGCCATATGTCACAGTCAAATCACCCACATATCCATTAGGAATATGGGGCAGCTTTCAGAGTCTTCTGCTTTGTATCCAGATTAACATGTAGTCTAACATTGTAAAGATATAGAGGAAACAGAGTCATTCAAAATATGAAAACAGAACAAATGTATAGGTCTTAGACATGGAACAAAAATACTATGTTTTTAAGAGTTCATTGTAATTTGGGTTTATTTTATTTTGAGAGAGAAAGAGAGAGAGATAGGGTGCGAGTTGGGGAGGGGCAGAGAAAGACGAGAGAAAGAATTCGGGGATCAGACTCACTATGAGATCATGACATGAGCCAAAATCAACAGTTGGACGTTTAACCAATTGAGCACCCAGGTACCTCTGTAATGTAATGAATATAATGAAAGAAAATATTAAGAAAAATGTTATACCAGTTTAGGATGTGTCATTTACCATATAGTGAGCCAGAATCCTTTCATGCGTTTCTATTTACATTTGGCTCTTCTGAACCTGATTTCTTCTTTTGACTTGTCCTTTATAAACAAGATCCTTCATTGGTAAGCAAACAAAGTTCTTTACTCATGAATTAAGAAAAACCACTGATTGTCCTATCAGTCCCATGGATTGATTTTGGTGGAATATGTCCCAATTATATTTTTTCCCTCAGTATGTCTCATGGGATGCTTATGACTTATTTAAAGATAAATGAAGGTTTTTAAGAGAGGAGAGAGAATGACTCAGAAGACTATGCTATTAAGAACCACTTATGCATTTTGTAATGATAGGAAGTAAATTGACCAATACTGTCTATTTCCATCAGACTGGTTGCAATCAACTGTTACGATTCATCTTATAGTTTACCTGCAGCCATTAAATGCCACTGTTTAGTCATTTGTTGTGGAAAGTTAGAAAATAATGATGAGAGAAAAATAAAGGTAATGTGAATCAACATTGGGTGGTATTAAGCCAATCAGACATTTAGAACTTATGTCTACATGCAAAAAATAAAATTAGGAAAATACTTATTGTTTTATAATTTATTTGATTTGTAAATTTTTTCACTTAAGAAATTTGTGAACTTGTCTCTGCATTATCAAATATACCTCGATATCATCAGTCATAATGGGAACATAGCAACAGAGTATTCCATCTTTTGCACAGGTAGGAGTAATCAACATAACTTGTCTGTCTTGTTGGCCATTTGTGTGGTCTTCAACTTTTCAAGACTATAAGTGAAAATATGATGCAAATGCTTCTAACTAAATCTTGGTGCTCATCAGAATTGTTAAGATAACTTCTTTGAGGTAAAATTGATGGTTCATAGAGCTGGCAGTCTTTTAATGGATTTGCCATAATTATAATATTGCCCTTCAAAAAGGATGTGTTCGCCAGTCGCTGAACCATTCACAACATTGGGTAGTGTTATTCTCAATTTAGTAAGAGATAAGTTGGATCTTAATATTGTTTTAATTTGTAAACACATAAGGAGCCCATTTTCTTTCTTTTTGGGACATTGAACATTTTCTTTTCATTCCTTTCCTCCTCCCCTGCCCTACCTTTCCCCCCTTTTTTGGTAAGCTTTTGTCTATGCAATCCCTTTATTTGAAAAGTTAAACACAGGGAAATACAGAGAATAACACAACAATAGAGTGTGCATCACCTAGAACTAACAAAGATTAACATTTAATTTATTTTAATTATTGCTTTAGATTCTTAATTAAAAGTAGAATGTAAAAAAAATAATAAAGTTGAAGCATGCTTAGTTTCCTCTCTTATCCAGTTATCTCTTTCATTTCCCAGAGGCATCCACTGTTATGAATTTGGTGGTATGTTTTCAGTCTGTGTATTTATTTTTGTTTAATTAAAGTTAGGGTCAGCTTTGAGCCATCAAAAACTTAAAGTAGAAGAGGCTTAAACAATATAGACGTCGATTTCTCACCTGTATAAAGTCCAGATAGGTACTTCAGGGTGGGCATGGCTCTCTCTCCACACAGTCAGTAATCTAGGCTTCTTTTAGCTTATTGCTTTATAGTAGGTTGTACCCCTGTCTAAACAAGACTACAGAGAACAATTCTTTTACATATCTCCCACTCCATGTGGGTGAGGTTCTCTGGCTTATATACATAGAAGTAGAATTTGTGGGTCTTAGGGTTTCACTATAGGTATAGGTAACTATACTAGATATTGCAAAATTCTTTTTGTTAGAGTGATTTCAGCAGGAGATAACAGACAGTGGAGTTCAAAGTGGCTTGAATAAAGAAATCTCCCACATAACAATAAGTTTAGAGGTAGGGCTACTCTAGTTTTGGTTAATTCATTGATTCAGTGGCTTGCTGTCCACATGGTTACAAAATCACATGCAGACAAAATGACAGCCAGAGTCAATGTATCTCTATTTCTGTTCTTCTTCTTTTTAAAATTGAGGTATAATTGACATATGACATTATATTTGGGTGTACAACATTATTCAGTATTTGTATACACTGTGAAATTATCACTGCAATAAGTCCAGTTTCTCCCTTTCACCATATAAAGTTGTATAATATATACTAAAATATTATTGACTATGGTCACCATGCTGTACATTATATCCCCATGACTTATGTATTTTATGACTGGAAGTTTGTGCTTCATGATTTTCCTTCTCTCATTTCACTCACTCCCAAGCGCCCTCCCCATTGGCAACCATGAATTTGTTCTCTGCATCTGTGAGTTTTGTTTGTTTGTTTTTTTTAGATTACACATGTAAGTAACATCATCTAGTATTTGTCTTTTTGTGTCTGACTTATTTCACTGAGGATATTTTCAAGGTCCATCCATGTTGTCACAAATGGCAAGATTCTTTTTAATGGCTGAATAATGTTCCATTGTGTATATATATACACATTTTATCTTAGTTATTCATTCATCCGTTGATGGATACTTTGGTTTTTTCAATATCTTGGCTATTGTGAGAAATGCTGCAATGAACACAGGAGTGCATATATCTCCATGAATTAGTATTTTCTCTCTCTTTCTCTCTCTCTCTTTTTTTTTTTTTTTTTTGCATAAATACCCAGAGGTGGAATTGCTGGCTCATAAGGTAGTTCTATTTTTAGTTTATTTTTATTTTTATTTTTATTTATTTATTTTTTTTGAGGCACTCCTGTAATGTTTTCCATAGTGGATGCCCAGTTTACACTCCCACCAACAATGTAAAAGGTTTCTTTTTCTTCACATTCTTGTCAACATTTATAATTTCTTGTCTTTTTGATAATAGCAATTCTGACAGGTGTGAGATGATCTCTCTTTGTGGCTTTGATTTGTAATGACCTGATGTTGAGCATCCTTTCATGTGACTGTTGACCATCTGTTTGTCTTTGGAAAAATGTCTATTCAGATTTTCTGCCCATTTTCAATTGGATTGTTTGGGGGTTGTTGTTATTCAGCAGTACAAGTTCTTTATGTATAATTTTGGATATTAACCCCTTATTGGATATATGATTTGCAAATTATCTTCTATTCAGTAGGTTGCCTTTTTATTTTGTTGATAGTTCCTTTGCTGAGCAAAGCTTTTTAGTTCAATATAGTCTCGTTTGTTTATTTTTACTTTTTTTTTTTTCCCATTGCCTTTGGAGTCAGATCCAAAAAGGAAAAAAAAAAACAAAACAACAACAAGACTGATGTCAAGAGCTTACTGCCATTGTTTTCTCTTAGGAACATTGTGGTTTCTGGACTCATAGTCAAGACTTTAATCCATTTTAATTTTTGTGTATTGTATAAGATAGTGGTCCAGTCTCAATTTTTTACATGTGGCTGCCTAGTTTTCTCAATACCATTTAATGAAGAGACTGTCTTTTCTCCATTGTATGTTCTTGCCTTCTTTGTCATAAATTAAGTGACCACATATGCATGGGTTTATTTTAGGGTTCTCTATTCTTTTCTGTTGGTCTATATGTCTGTTTTTAATGCCAATACCACACTCTTTAGATCTTGATAGCTTTGTAATATAGTTTGAAATCAGTGAGTTTGATATTTCCAGCTTTGTTCTTCTTTTTCAAGATTGCTTTGACTATTTGGAATCTTTTGTCTTTCCATACAAATTTTTGGATAGTTTGTTCTTTCTGTGAAAAATGCCATTGGAATTTTGATAGGGGTCGCATTGGATCTGTAGATTGCTTCGGATAATATGGATATTTTAATAATATTAATTCTTCCAATTCATGAGAAATGAAATATCTTTCCATTTATTTGTTTCTCTTTACTTTCTTTCATCAATATCTCATAGTTTTCAGTGTACAGGTCTTTCAATTCCTTGGTTAAAGTTATTCCCAAATATTTTATACTTTTTTTGGCGTAATCGTAAGTGGGATTGTTTTCTTAATTTCTTCTTGTGACAGCTTATTGCTAGTGTATAAGAATGCAACGGATATTTACATATTGATTTTGTATCCTGTAGCTTTAGTGAATTTCTTTATTAGTTCTAATGTTTTTTTTTTTAGTGGAGTCCTTAAGGTTTTATATTTACAAAATCATGTTATTCATATATATTAACAGTTTTACTTCTTCCTTTCTAATTTGGATTGCCTTTTATTTATGTTTTTTCCTTGAGTAATTGGACAGCTAGGACTTCCAACACCATGTTTACTAAAAGTGGCAATAATGGATATTCTTGTCTTGCTCCTGATCTTACAGGAAAACCTTTCAGCTTTTCACCATTAAGTATGATGTTAGCTGTGGACTTGTTATATATGGATTTAATTATGTTGAAGTACATTCCCTCTATACCCTCTTTGTTGGGAATTTTTATTATATAAATGGAGGTTAAATTTTTCATATAGTCTTTCTCCATTGAGATGACCGTATGATTTTTATCCTTCATTCTCAACAGTAGTATATGAGTCCTTTTTTTTTTTAAATGTTTTATTTATTTTTGAGAGAGAGATAGAGACAGCGTGAGCAGGGGAGGGTCAGAGTGAGAGGGAGACACAGAATCCGAAACAGGTTCCAGGCTCTGAGCCAGCCGCCAGCACAGAGCCCGACGCGGGGCCAGAACCAACGAACCATGAGATCATGACCTGAGCTGAAATCAGACGCCCAACTGACTGAGCCACCCAGGTACCCCAGTATATGAGTCCTTAATTGTGAGGATTTTTGTTTGTTTTTGCCAATCTAATGAGTACAAAATGACACTCTTTGTTGTATTTCTTGGCATTTTTCTTCTCTCAGTTGTATACTTTTTGAGATATTTATTGGCCCTTTGGGTTTTCTCTTCTGTGAAATACCTGATTTATGTTCTTTGTCTTGTATTCTCCTGAGTTATTTGCATTTTTCTTACTGACTTGTAGCAGTTTTAAAAATATGTTCCTAATGATAATTGTAAAGTTGCGTTGGAAGTGTCTTCTGCCAATGTATGGCTTATCTTTTTTATCTTTGTTTTAATAAAAAATGTTTTCATAACTTAAAATTTATACTTTTTGTGTCTAATTCAGAAAATAATTTTTTATAGCAAGGTATACAAATATTATTTTAAAGTGTTCTTTATCTTACTGAATTTTAACTGGTTATGAACCTTATATGTAGTGTATACTAGCAGTTTTTAGTGTGATGTGGGGACTCTTCCATAGGATCTGTAAGATGAAAACTATTTTTATGGTGATATTAAGATATTATTTGTCTTTTTCATTCTCATCTTCCATTTGTGTGAAGTCTCATAGAGACTACATGACCTGTGATATCCAGAAAATTGAAAATGCCAAAGCAAAACTAGGAACCCAGTTGTCTTTTATGTCAGACATTAATGTGATTTGCAGAGATGTGAAACAATGCTGCTCTTCTGAATAAGTCTTATGTTTGAAAAATAGCTTTTCTCCCCATAAAATAAGCTATTTAAAAAAAAATAAAATTTATTTTTGAGAGAGAGAGAGAAAGAGAGTGTGAGCAGGGGAGGGTCAGAGAGAGAGGGAAGTACAGAATCTGAAACAGGCTCCAGGCCGTGAGCTAGCTGTCAGCACAGAGCCCAACATGGGGCTCGAACCCACGAACTGTGAGATAATGACCTGAGCCAAAGTCAGATGCTCAACTGACTGAGCCACCCAGGTGCCCCTAAAATAAGCTTCTTAATGTAGATGTACATTGAGTTATTGTTATTTTTAAATTTATAAGTTTTTTGGGGCACCTAGGTGGCTCAGTCAATTAAGTGTCCAACTTCAGGTCTCACAGTTTGTGAGTTTGAGCGCAACATTGGGCTCTGTGCTGACAGCTCAGGAGCCTGCTTTGAATTTTGTGTGTGTGTGTGTCTCTCTCCACTTCCCCTGCTTGTGTGCTCTCTCTCTCTCTCAAAATTAAATAAGCAATTAAAAATATTTGAGATGAAATTCATAAGTTTTAAAATTTTTTTTCAGTTTCTAACATATTAAACAATGAGAACTGTAACTTACATAAATAAAAGCTCTTTGAAGAGCTTAATAATTTTTAAGTATATAAGGCAGTCCAAATTCATGAACTGTTTCTATATATGAACAGTAATTTTTTTTTAATTCATTAATTTCCTTACCTCATACCCTTGTGTCAAAAATGAGAACAGTTATTTCATTGTCTTAGAGAAAATATGATTTGGAAGACAGTTCTGTTCCCATAGACATCTATGTATTAGTTAAAGTGGGGTAAAGGTAATTAATTAGAATTGTCTATAGTTTTTATTACCCATCTACTGCAGTCATCCATTAGCTCAATGGGTATTGTAAAATTATAGAAAGAACATAAGTTTTGGTGTCAGACAGATCTAGATTTGGATTCCCAGCATGGACCCTCTGTTACTTAACCTAGTAAGTCAGTCTTCTGACTGTCAAGTTTCAGCTTCTTGAACTGTGTTTCAGAAGAAAACAATACTTAATTTTTAGTGTTGTCAAACAGATTAAAAGTTCATATAGAACCTAAATAGATGCCATGAACAGAGTTGCTTCTAAATAAAAAGAGGCTGCTACTCTCTTAGTGTATTGTTTTAGAATTATTATATCAATAATTATTTTTTCTTAAGATCCCTTTGAATCCCTCACAAGTAATCAATAAAATGAAAATTAAAAGATACTATTCATGACCTATCACATTATAAAATACTGTTTTAAATGATAAATAATGTAGGATAGAATGAAGTATATAACTGTGACTAGGAGTATAGCATGGTAACTTTCTGCAGATATGTATCAAGGACCTTAACAATCTGTATATTTTCAACTAAGTAATTTCTACTCTAGGAAGCTATCTTAAAGAAATTGTAAAAAAAAAAAAAACTGTTCATTGCAGAAATATTTATAACAGGAAAGAAAATGGACTCAACCAGATGTCCATCAAATAAAATGTGAATTATGCTAGATCTATTGAGATGATCCTTTTGTAACCATTTAAAAATGATTTCAGAGGTTTTTTTTGAAAGACACAGGAATAAGCTGATTATTTAATTTCAGAAAATGAGGATATAAAACTGTACATTTCAATGATATTAAAAACAAATGGAAATATTCCCCATACCATGGAGTTATTGTGAGACTTAGAGATTACATTTAAAACTCTTATTAACAGTGTTACCCCATAATAAGTTCTTACTGTTTCAGTTAATGTAGCTCATACTATTAGTTTAAGTGGATCATTATTGCCTCATAAAAACTGCTCAAAACTTAGTACCCTAAAATAAAAACAATAATGTATTTTGTTCATGAATCTCAATAATTAAGAGTTGATCTCTGTCCGTGTGGCATCAGCTGGGGTGGCTGACCTGAGGACTGGGGGAGTCTACTTTCTTTTTTTTTTTTTAATACTTTTTTTTTAATGTTTTATTTATTTCTAGAGAGAGAGAGAGAGAGAGAGAGAGAGAGAGAGAGACAGCGTGAGCAGGGGCGGGTCAGAGTGAGAGGGAGTCACAGACTGAAACAGGCTCCAGGCTCTGAGCTGGCAGTCAGCACAGAGCCCGACGCGGGGCCCGAACCCACGAACCCACGAACCGCAAGATCATGACCTAAGGGAAAGTCGGACGCTTAACCGACTAAGCCACCCAGGCGCCCCTGGGGGAATCTACTTTAAATATGACTCACTCACAGAATTGCTACTGACTTCTCCTAAAAGCTCAGTCAGGGCTGTGTGCTCTTGGCCTACTTCACCAAGTGGGCTTCTTCTTGGACTGTCCAGGCTTCTTTTTGGACTGTGTAGTCTTCTTCAGGGCATGGTGCTGGGATTCTAAGAGTAAGTGTCTCAAGAGAAGCAGGGAGAAATGCATCACTTTTTAAAACCTTCTTCTAAGTAGTCACTTAGTATTATTTCAATTAATCAAAAATCTATCCAGATTTAAGAGGAAGGAACATACATACTCTCCATGGGAGGAGTATCAAAGTCACATTGTAAGAAGAACATTAGATGTTGCAGTCATCTTTGAGAAATACAGATTTCCACAATGATAGTCTACCAACCTATTAGATAATGTAAATTCTTGGCATTCTTAACCACCAGGAGCAGCAATCTGAGGTATCAAAGTCTGTGTATCAAAACAATCTTAATATTTTTAAACATAATGCAGATTATAGGTAACTATTAATTTCTTTTTAATAATTTTCTGTTTTCTTCATTTTTATCAGTATTGAACTCTTATTAGTATAATAAAAATTTTTAATGTAAGGATTAACAGTTTTGTAGTGTATAAAGATATTGTGTATTCTATTAATACAAAATTTCTGTATAGAGTTTAAGTCAAAGTTGAAAATCTGTTAAACTCCTTTCTCATATTTGGTCATATTTCTAGTAGCAGTGACCTCTAGAATAAAAGAAAAGAAAGAAAAAATGATTCTATTCACAAGTATTTCTAGGTTAAATGAAGAGGTTCCTCAGGATAATCTTCAGTTGCAAAATATAACTTATAAAAGTATAAAATGTGGTTCTTACTGCCATGTCCTTAGAACTGTGGGTTGCAAACAACTGATGAGCTGCTGCTGGCTTTTACTGATGGTGAACTTGGACAGAGAGCAATTGCTATTCATCTCTCAGGTAAGGCACACAGTAAATATGTGAGTACATTTGATATTGAAAAAAGTCATGCAAATAAACTTGCAAAGAAGGCAGTGCTCCTGAGATTTTGGGAAACAGCCATTTTGTCCAAAATCTGCCCTGTTCTCACACAAGGCCATTTCCCTGACTTAAATGTATCTTATTCTTAAAGATATCAGGCATAGTTCTTTGAAATATTTAAGTTATCTTTACAGATGTGATATATTTCTTCCCCTAAAATGGGAAAATTGTTCATTTTAAAAAGAAAAGACCATTTTAAGTTTGAGGAGAAAAATAATGAAATATGGAAGTAAAAGATCAGTTTCAAGAACAATACTTTATAACAATTTAGTTTACATTTAAGTAGCAGGTATTGTTACATACATAGAGGACGTAGTACAGTAAAGGAGTAAACAGTGAGCTGAATGTCATACTGGGACTTCAAAGGCATTAATAAAACTTCTCAAGTACATTAACTTAGTATTGGGGACAGTTTATAAGATAGCAGATTTTTGGCTTAATGCAATTTTCATTTGCTGAGCATGTATTATGTTCCAGGTCATTTCCTAAGCACTTTACTTATATTAATTTTATTCAACACCTTGTGAGGTAGTTATTGCCATTATCCCTCTTCTACAGCATAGAACAAAGTGGTTAAAAACTTGCCCGGTGTCACACGGTACTTCAGTGAGGCTTCATGTCCAGACGGACTGGCTCTTATTTAGAGTTTTTACCCACTGCTTCTTACTACCTTACAGATGATATTTTTTTAAGTTATATTGTTTGGAAATTTTGCATTAGATGATTTTAATTGTGCAGTAGTTCTTGGAAATTTTTGCATTAGTTTAAGAGAATGTAAGTAAGCATTTGCAGGAGATTCTTACAGAGTTCGTGTACAAAAACCAAGGGCAAACCAGTTCTCAGGAAAAGAGTTTAGGCAGTAATCATTAAATTGCTCAACTTTCTTTATATCTGGAAGTCAATTCTAATGTGTTCAGAATCTGGAGGAAGGTTTGATACCTTGCACTATTTGTAACAAGAATTTGGGTGAGTCACTTCCTCTCTCCTAGGGATATTAGCACCTGCCCTACCACCCTCAAAGGGTTGTTAGAACAAATGAATTATTGTGGTTATCAAATTCAGTTGCAAGGTATCAAGTCCTCTTTACCATTAGTTACTGCTGTGATCAGGCATCATTTCTTCTAGAAAAGCATTTCAGAAAAACTACTTTTAGGGTATCATATTTTGTAGTTTTCCCTATATTTGATACAAGGTATGTCAAATGTCTGCTTGGTGCTTGGCTTATGTTGGACTCAATAGAGTCTAGCAGTTATTACTTAATTCTAGCAGATGTCCTTGATTTGGGGAAGCAATAAGAAGAAAATGTCCCTTGGACACGTTGGAAGCTGCTGAACTAAGATCTGAAACATGTGTCTTCTTGGCCTTTCTTAGTTGGCAAGGGCTATAGTGATACTGATGACATTTGGGAGATCTTATTCACTTTTTCAGTTTTCAGTAATAATAATCCCTCACATTTATACTATCTATTATGTACTCATGTGCCAAGGCTGATCTATATATGGTGGCTCTCAGAGGACTGTTAAGTATTCTGAGGTCATATCCAGGGTTAATGAAATGGGGTGTTATGATCACTGCTTCCAGGAGGGAAGAGTATTTGCCATCCCTAGACTATCCTATAATGTTTTTCAAATACTTTTGATTCTTCTTCATAATACCCTCAATTGTAGCCCTCCATATTTGTCAGGATTTATAGTATTCCCTTATGACACAAGGAAATGGAGACTCTGGCCCCTTTTCTACTATCTCTCTGTTTTTCTCCCTGGTACATGTCGTCATGGCTTTGTATATCCCTTCTCAGTTCTGAACCCGTGCCTTGAAATCTAGCATGGATCTGGTCACATGATGACTCATATATTTTGTATGAAATTAAATTTTAGTGAATTAAAAATATACTCAACTGAATGATACTTAAGGATAAAAACCTCAAACTTCAAAACTGAAGCTCTTAGCACTTATCTTATTCTTCCTAAAGATCTGATATTTCAGTTTATGTAGGTGAAAAGAATACATAGAGTAATTTAACTGCCTGGTACGGTTCTTAGTCATTTTTTTTTTTTCCAGAATGGTCTGAGGACTAGGCAGCTGTCTAGAAACTATGAAGGATTCTGAGCAGGATGCCAAAAAAAGGAGCCAAAAGCTAATCAAGTGACCATGGGGACTAGGGGAGAAAAAAGCTCAGTAGATAGGAATGCATACTTCTTTCTACTGAGTCTTTCTGACATTTAGTCTACTTATGTTTTGTCCACAGCTCACCTTAACCTTTTATTTTCTTTGTGTGTGCCCAGCACAGGTTTATTTTCTAGATCCCCTTTATTGACACTGCTGATTTATCTGCACATTTCACTTCCTTTTGTAGCTGCTTAATAAAGGTCATGTTTATAACTTTAGTATTGATGATGTGCCCAGCAGGCCAGTTGTCAACTTCTGTAATGTTCTGTAGAATCCTTTTCAAAGACAGAATCCTAAGATTCCATTCTGGAGTATCTGAGTTTTCATAGCTTTAAGTAATGACTTGGTGTACAGAAATATATACTGTAGTAATAATAACTTACTACATACCGGCCACTGTCATAAAATTGATCTTTTTAAAATGAACAATTTAATGGCACATAGTACATTCATAATGTTCAATCATCACCTCTGTCTAGTTGCAAAACATTTCATCACCTCAAAAGGAAACCTATACCCATTAAACAATTATTCCTCATTTCTCCTACCTCCCCCAGCTCCTGTCAACCATCAGTCTGTGATCTGTTTCTATGGATTTGCTAATCTGTATATTTTACATAAATGGAATGATATGTTTTGTGTCTGTCTTCTTCCAATTATCATAATGTTTTTGAGGCTCATATACTAACATGTATCAGCATTTTACTCTTTACTTTATGGCTGAATAATACTCGTGTGTGTGTGTGTGTGTGTGTGTATGTATACCAAACTTAGTTTATTCATTCATCTGTTGATGATCATTTGGGTAGTTTCTCCTTTTTTGCTATTATGAATAATGTGTCCATAAACAGTGTATAAGTTTCTGTGTGGACATAGTTTTCATCTCTCTTGGGTGTATGTACTTAGCTGCAGAATTGCTTTGTTGTCATAATTCTGTGTTTAACTTTTTTAGGAGTCACAATGGTTGTAACGTTTTACATTCCCACCACCATTGTATGAAGATTTTGATTTCTCTACCCCTTTGTCAACACGTGCTATTTTACTTTTTTGGTTATACCATCCTAGTGGTATGTGAAATGGTATCTTATTGTGGATTTGAAGTGCGTTTTCCTAATGACTCCTAGATGTTGAGCATCTTTTCTTGTGCTTGTTTGCCATTTTATATCTTTCTCAAATTACCTACTCAAGTGTTCTGCCCATTTTTGATTGGATTATATGTCTTTTTGTTTATTTTTGACTTGCAAATATTTTGTCCCATTTTGTGGGTTGTCTTTTTACATTCTTGATATTCTTTGATGCAGAAAAGTTTTCAATTTTGAGGAAGTTCCATTATATTTATTTTTTTTCTTGTTTGTGCTGTTGGTGTCACAGCTAAGTATCTATTGTCAAATTCAAAATCATAAAGATATACTCTATAGTTTCTTCTAAGACTTTTATGGATTTAGCTCTTATATTTGTTTTACCCATTTGGACCTGAAGTTTATATATGGTGTAAAGTAGGGTCTGAGTTATTTCTTTTACAAAGAATAACCACTTGTCCCAGTAACATTTGTGGCAAATATGACAAATTACCACATTTAATGGGGTTGGCAGTCTTGTTGAAACTCAGAATAGCCATAGATGTTTGGGTTTAATTCTAGACTGTCAGTTCTGTTCCATTGATCTATAAGTCTGTCCTATGCCGGTACTATACTGTTTGGATTACTGTGTTTCGAAATTAGGAAATATGATTCCTACAATTTTATTTTACTTTTTCATTGCTATTTTAGCTATTTGAGGCCACTTTACAATTCCATATGAATTTGAGAATTTACTTTTCCAATTATACAACATAGAAGCTATTGGAGTTTTGATAGTATGTAAAAAAAAACATTAGAATTTTGATAGGAATTACATTGTAATTATAGCAATATTATAGTATATTGCTATCTAATAATATTAAGACTTTTTTTTTTGAGAGAGAGAGAGAGAAGGCATGAGCAAGGAAGAGGGGTCAGGAGAGAGGGGAGAGGGAGAGAAAGAGAGAGAATCTTAAGCAGTCTCCACACTCAGCACAGAGGCCAGTGTGGGGCCCAGTCCTACAACCCTGGGATCACAGCCTGAGCCAAAATCAAGAGCTGGATTCTCAACTGACTGAACCACCCAGACATCCTAATATTAAGACTTTCAATCCATTAATACATTTCATATACTTATTCCATGGGATATCTTTTTCTAGTATTTTCATTTTTAACCTATTTGTATCTTTGGATCTAAGGTGAATCTCTTGTCGCAGCTTATGGTTGTATGATGTTATTTTTGTTTTTTCAATCTATCCTATGAAACTCTGACCTTTAATTGGTGAGTTAATCATTTATATTTATGGTAACTACTGATGGGGAAGGGCTTTCCTTTGCTATTTTTCTATTTGCTTTCTTTTTTTTTTTTAATGTTTTTTTTTATTTCTAGAGAGAGAGAGAGAGAGAGACAGCGTGAGCAGGGGAGGGTCAGAGAGAGAGGGAGTCACAGACTGGAACAGGCTCCAGGCTCTGAGCTGGCAGTCAGCACAGAGCCCGATGCGGGGCTCGAACCCACGAACCGCGAGATCATGACCTAAGCGAAAGTCGGATGCTTAACCGACTAAGCCACCCAGGCGCCCCTCTATTTGCTTTCTGTATGTCTAATAGCTTTTATTGTTTCTCATGTCTTCTATTATGCCTTCTTTTCTACTTAGTTTTTTGTAGTGTGCTATTTTGATTCTCTTCTCATTTTCGTGTGTGTGTGTGTGTGTGTATCAGTGGTTACCATGGGATTAAAATTAAAATACTATATTTATAAGAACCTAGTTTGAATTGATATCAATTTAGTATTGATAGCATATAAAAACTTCTCCTGAACAGCTGTCACTTTTATGTTGTTATTGTCATTGCAAACTACATCTTTTTGCATTGTATGCCCATTACTAACATAGATCATAATCATTATTTTATGTATTTGTATTTTAAATCCTGTTGTAAATAAAAGAGGAGTTACAATCCAAAAATATAATAATACTGGCTTTTTCATTTGCTATGTAGTTACCTTTACCAGAGCTCTATTTCTTCATACTGTTTCAAGTTGCTGTCTGACATCCTTCCTTTAAGCCTAAAGGACTCCCTTTAACATTTCTTATCGGAAAGTTCTTCTAATGATGAACTCTCAGCTTTTGTTTTTATGAGAGTGACTTAATAGTCACATAAATATGACTATATATAGAATAGTGTATGTGTGAATATATGTGTGTGTGTGTATTTTGTCTTTATGGTCAAATCTATATGTACACATATATAAAGATAGGATATATACACACGTACTCTTTTAATCCTCAGTTTTGAAGGACAATATATCAAGAAACAAATATAAGTTTCTTGACTGACAATTCTTTTGGCGCTTTAAAATATTTCTTTTTTCTCCCTTGTGGGTTCCATGACTTCTGATGAGAAATCAGCTGTTAATCTTTTTGAAGACCCTTTGTATGAGTAATGAGTTGCTTTTCCTTTGCCAGTTTCTATAGAGATTCTTTTGTTGCCCTTGCTTTTTGACAACTTGATTATCATGTAGTCTCTGTGTAGAACTCCTTGCATTTATCCTATTGGAGTTCATTGAGGGTTTTGAATGTGTAGGTACATACATTTTACCAAACTTGATAAATTTTTAGCCATTATATCTACAGATACTCTTTTTACTCTTTCTTTCTCTCCCCACTACCTAAAGTTTCCATTATGCATATGTTGGCATGCTTTATTGTATCCAGTGTTCTCTTAGGCTTTGTTCATTTATCTTCACATTCACTGATTCTTTCTTCTGCCTACTTAAATTTATATTTGAAAGCCTCTAGTGATTTTTTTTTCATTTTACTTATTATAGTTCTCATTTCCAGAATTTGTTTAATTTCTTTTTATAATTCCTGGCTTTTTTTTTTTTATGTTACCTATTTGTTTATATATTATACTCCTGTCTTTTTTTTTTTTTTTTTTTAGCCCTTTGATTTATTAAGACAGATGATTTAAAGTTTTTTGTCTATGAAGTCCTATGTCTGTGCTTTCTCAGGGACAGTTCTGTTAACTGCTTCTGTTAGTAGACCATAGTTGTTTGTTTCTTTGTTTCTTTCTCCTCCTCCTCCACCTCCTCCTCTTCCTCCTCCTCCACCTCCTCCTCCTCCTCCTCCACCTCCTCCTCTTCCTCCTCCCTCCTCCTCTCCTCCTCCTCCTCCTCCTCCTCCTCCTCCTCCTCCTCCTCCTCCTCCTCCTCCTCCTCTTCTTCTTCTTCTTCTTCTTCTTCTTCTTCTTCTTCTCTTTCTTTGTTTTGTTTTCTTGGCATGATTTTATTTACAGTTTTTTAGTTGAAAACTGGAAATTTTATTATGATGTAGTAACTCTAGAAATCTGATTCTTCCCCTCTCCTTGGGTTTATCTTTATTGCTGGCTGTAACTACTTGTTTTGTGACTTTTAGATTTAATTTTGTGAAGTCTACTTTTTGTCAAATGCAATCTCCGAGGTCTATATTCCTTTAGCTTTTGTTCAGCAAGTGTTTTGCCAGAGATTAACTTAAATATCAGTCAGCAGAAAAAGAAAAAAAAAATGAGAGAGAAGAACAAGAAAAAAAACAATCAAAACAGAAAGAAAAATAAGAAAAAGAAAAGATACTCCCCCATAGACAAACTTTTCTAGTATATGCAGATTGGCTTTGGCTTTTGCTGGGGCTCTTCTTCAATACTGCCAGGCCATTTCTCATCTCTGGATTAGTCTTAACTTCTTGTTTGCACTGAACACACAGAACAGTCAGAGGTAAAATCTTTGATTTCTTTTTAGGTCTTTTTTGGGCATGTGCATGGCTTTTCAAATTCTCCAGTATATATGACTGCTCTACATGCCCTATTTTCGAAAAAGGCTCTCTCCCCAGCCTTTTCTCCCTGTCTTTGGTTGCATAATCCTTTGTTTCAGGTAGTTGTGGGTTGTTTACCTTACAATATTTTCAATCAATTCTTGTCATTTTCCCACCCTAAGTGAGTTCCCAGTTAGGCAAAACAGTTCATTTCAGTGTATTGTTCCTCCAGCTATGCTCTGAAAGGTTAGAGTATATAAATACAATCCTATGCAAGTAAGGCCTCTGTTTCTCCTGGAACCAAGGACTAGGTCACACATGAGGGAAGCTAGCTGCCATCTTTCAGACCACTTTGAACAAAGAGGAAAGTGGGATAAGGGTAAATAGTGCAAATCTTTTCTGGCATTTTCTAGTTAGTTTCCTTTGTTTTGATTCAGTCCTGACTCGTTGTATAAACCTCAGAATATTTCCCAGAATTCTGACAAAGTTGATTCTGACAATTTTGCTTGATTTCTTGATGATTCTGTTGTGACTTGTGGAGCTGCCTACTCTGCTATATTCACTGATATCACTTGCAGTTATTTTTGGGGCCTTAGTTATCACATGACATGATATGTACTATTTCTTGAATACAATAATGACATGCATATCAAGTCCTATTTCCCACTTATTTACCCCCCAATTTAATTATGTACATATATATATTTTAGAATACAGACATTTCATGTGCTTTACCAAATCCACATCCTCATTTAAAAAAGTATCTAAAATGCAGTTGATAAATACTTATTGCAGAAATGCACTCCGTTGTTCCCCACGTATTTTCATACTGAATAAACTGAAAGATCATTCAGAAGTAATTGTTGTATAACTTAAAAAATATTTTTGGCTACTGAAAATCAATTTCAGTTGTTGGCAAAAGTAAGATGTTGAACAGAATGAAATACAAACTCTTGTGAAGTTAAAACCAGTCGTATTATTGGTTGAGGAATTTTATTTTAATGTTTGTTTATTTTTGAGAATGAGACATAGTATGAGTGGGGGAGGGGCCAAAGCAGAAGGTGACACGGAATATGAAAGAGGCTCCAGGGTCTGAGCTGTAAGCACAGAGCCCTACGGGAGGCTTGAATTTAAGAGCTGTGAGATCATGACCTGAGCTGAAGTTGGATTCTCAACCAACTGAGCCACCCATGTGCCTCTGGTTGGTAATAAAATAATTACCATAGAATTTTTAAGGGTATAATTATAAATAGAAATGAACTTTTCTCAGCCATTTTGAAAATGTCATTTTAAGCTTTAATATTAGATTGTTATTCAGTACTTCATAAACTAATGTGGTTAAGGATGATTTGAGAGAAAGTATTAAAGTATAAGTTGTAATTCAATTTTCATGTTATATAGTCTAACTTAATTATTAGAAAGCAGCAAAGTCACCTAAAAAAGCATTTCCGTGTTGAGGGTTATAAAAAAGACTGTTAAATAATCAAAAGTGTACTTTTTGATGAAACTTCAGGATAGAAATAGTGAGACTGAAAGGACTTCGAAGGTAAAGTTTTATTTTGTTGGGTTTGTGAAGACAGTGAATACTTGAAACAAAGTGTTTTTTTTTTTAACCTGATTCCTTTTTTAAAACGAAGAGAAAATGTACATAGAGTTTATGTCTTAGTTAAAGGAAGTGGAACACAAAAGGCTACCTAAAGGATGAAATTCCTATAGTTTTCTCAGCCACTAATATCAACTGCTCAGAATGTAGGTTTAATTAAATTTGCAAGGCTGGGGTGGGGACAGGACAATGGCCTGCTTTAGGGACAGAGTATCAGCTTTAACTTTTAACTTTGAATTTCCTGGTCTCAATCCATTGGTGTCAGTACCTCAGTGTTATTTAAATTCAGGATTTTCTATTTAATTTCCTTTCAAGGGAGACTTAAAAACCAGTTTCTTTTTTGCTAGAAACTGCTGAAGAATCTCCCTGGGCTTTATTAGGTAAACAATAGCATTTTCAGTAGAGGAATGCAGCCTATGTGGTAGTGTGTTAAAACAGTATAGCGTAAATGTATAGATGAAAATCGTAAAAATTAAACAACTATTAGATTATTAATGGTGTCAAATTCATTTATATACATATTGAGCTCAGTGGGGAATTACTAATTGTAAAAGAGATTTTTTAAGGATACTATTTTTAAATATAAAAATATTGAATTTTGTCTTACAAGAAATATTTTCCTTTCATGTCTTATATTAACTACAACTTCTGCTCTCATATTTTGTGACTTTGAGAAATTTATAATAAGCTTTTTCATATTGAATATGGAGTAATTTCAGCCTAATCCAGCTTTTTGTAAGCTTTAAAAATAATAACTTTGATCATATTTCACCTGCATTTATCTAAATACATGCTTTTTCTATTCTTAATAATGTTTAAAAAGTTGGTTCTTTTCTAATTATTGATTTTATTTTACATATTTGATTACTGAGCATTTACTATATTGAGATAATCAGAAATGAAGTAATAAAATAACCCAATAAATAAACTTTTAGAATCTTCTTGGTATATCTGTGGTTAATATATACATATATATTATGTTATATTTTATATATACATATTATATATAATATATATGAAATTATATGAAATTATATATTTCATATATATATATTTTAATTTTCAAGTAATCTTGACAACCAGGGTGGAGCCTGAACTTACAGCCCCAAGATCAAGAATTACATGCTTCACCGACTTAGCCACCCAAGCACACTATGATTATTATATATTTTTAAGGGGCCTTTGCCAATCTCCCTTCCACTATAAGCCTTTTGCATGTAAATTGCCTCTTCCAGGATTACTCTTCCTTTTTTCTTCATCTACTTAAATTCTTCTCATTCTTTAGATTTTAGCTCATACTATCTTAAACTATTTAGAATAAGCAAAATATGGATAAATACATATCAAAAATATATGCTGCATAGCCAAAGCAGTAAGCAGAGGAAAACCTATAATCTCAAATGCATCTATTACTAAGCAAGGGTAGAAAAAATTAACAGGAAATAGAACAGTGTAAGCATGAAGAAAGTAAAAGAAGTGAACTAGATAAGAGTGAAAGCAGAAAAAGTCAAACCAAGCAGTTGATCAAAGACTGACAAAATTTACAGATATTAGCAAATCTGGTTTTAAAGCAAAAATAAAAACACAAATTAAGGATGCAACTGAGAATCTGGATGAAATGTATTATTTTCTAAGAAAAGATAATTAATTACAAAATTTGATTCAAGAGATTTAGAAACCTAAGTAGATTAATAACCATAGAAGAAATTGAAGGAGCAGTTGTTCATGTTTCTTTTTATATATCTTAACCCCTTAGGGTTGATTTATCATGATTATTCATGACAGTAGAAAAGTGTACAGTTGTCAAATTTTAGAATTTGAGTCCGATCGCCTTATGATTCCATCCTATGTCCCAATTCCTCCACGGAACTTCCCAGAAGAAGGTTCTAACTTCTGTTAACTATGCAGTTCATTTTCATGATTCTTTTTTTGTGCACTATTTTAACCCCTATGTATGGAAACAGGAACAACCAGAAATGTTTGACATGTAGCAGATAGTTGAGTCTAAGTGGAATCCTTAACTCCAGGACATAGGATTCCAATAATTTTCTTGCATTCACATTTAGGATTTCTTTTTTTTTAAATATATTTTTAATTTTTTTAATGTTTATTTATTTTTGAGACAGGCATATCACTAGTGAGGGAAGATCAGAGAGGGAGACACAAATTCAAAGCAGGCTCCAGTCTCTGAGCAGTCAGAACAGACATGGGGCTCAAACTTGAACTGTGAGATCATAACCTGAAGTCTGATGCTCAACCAACAGAGCCACCCAGGAGCTCCACACTTAGAATTTCAGTAATGCAGGCACTCCACATCTTCCTAGGCTTTTTTGTCTGTTTTCCCTTCTTAATTTACTGGTTTGATACATTTTGTTTCTGCTAGTAGTCACTAAATTAAATCTATGCCAGCCTTTCAAAGTCAGCAAAAACAGAACTGAAACCAAAGTTAGCACATGTATAAGTGAAAACTATTGGCCAGACTTAAGAACATTAATGCCGATATTCTAAATAAAATATTAGCTGGTTATATCCAGTAGTGAGTGTATTTTTTTAAAAAAATGATACATTATGACTAAGTATATTTTGAGACAGTTAACAGAAACAGTGACTGTAACATGAAAATGAAATGTCCTTAGGATATTTGGTGTCTGTATAAATGTATATGTAAAAGCCCTTGGACCTTGTGTCTTTTTTAGTAGCAGACTTTTAGCCATTCTTAGTTAAAGCTGATCAGATTTTAAAATGTAATATATTAGAGAAGGGAAGTGTATTGAGACCTTTGTTTTTCTGGTTTAGTCCCTCCCAACATTACTCCCAGCTCCCAGTCCCCCTCTATCTCTCCTGCACCTTTATTTCTTATTTACATTAGACTTCCAGTCTGTTGATAATAGATTTCTATTTTTGGAAGTTTCCATGAGATATTTCTTCACATTACTATCCACTGATTCTTTAAAAAGTTTTCAGCCTAGGATTTATTTTCATCTAGTCCATACCCAGACAGACAAATGTAATCAAAAGATTTCACTTTCTGTTTGTTGTATATTCTTTACTATCCATGCCCGATTCTACCATGGCTTTATAACTATGTGCCAGTGTAGTTTATTTAGAAGCATTCTCTTCCTGGGGCATACTGTCAAATTTCATTTATAGTGACCCGCACTTGAATTTTATTTTATTTATTTATTTATTTATTTATTTATTTATTTATTTATTTATTTTTTAAGGTTTTTATTTATTTCTAGGAGAGAGAGAGAGCGTGAGCAGGGGAGGGTCAGAGAGATGGAGTCACAGACTGAAACAGGCTCCAGGCTCTGAGCTGGCAGTCAGCACAGAGCCCGACGCGGGGCTCGAACCCACGAACCGCGAGATCATGACCTAAGCGAAAGTCGGACGCTTAACCGACTAAGCCACCCAGGCGCCCCATTGAATTTTATTTTTTAAGTGTTCAAATCTTTTGCCTTTCCAAAGGCTCCTTCAAACCTTCTAAAGACTCCTAAAGTCTCTTAAGGGACACATGGGAGAAAAATTGCTGGTATATTCTTTTGAACAGATATGTAGGTGATGGATGAGAAAATAAAGCACCAAGTAGTATCTAGTCTTTCAGCAGTTCTGCTTTCTGAGACTCCAAACTTTCAAATGAAAAAGAAGAAATATGTAGTGTGCTTTCTATTCCAGGTGTTTATATATCTGGTAACATTTGCGTGTGTGTGCGTGTGTGTGTGCATGTGTGTGTATGTTGTGGGTATGTGTGTGTAATTTCTTTCATTTTAAAATATGAGCTGAAATATATTTGAATTATACCTTCTCTCAGATTCTTTTGAGAAAAATAGACTATTAGATATAAAATCATGGCAAATGTAACTTATGTATACAATTTGTGTAGGTGTATGTTTTAAAATTGAGCTTGTTGGAGACTATTTAAATCTGCTTTGCTTATATGGAAAGCCCTTGCTTACTATTTTTCTGCAGAGCTCCACCTCCACACACACTCATAACACACACGTGTATATATATACATATATATGTAGTAAACAAGTGAGTAATTTGTTTAGAATAATTAGCATAGAAATAATCATGGCCTCAGGATAAATATCCATGAGGCAATGCCTCTGAACCTGCCTTTTTGTGGAAAAGGTTAATCTAGCTTATTATTGGTGTAATTAGAAACTCTTGTAAACAGAGGTTCACAGTTTCTATGTGAAGTTCTGGTTTAATTATGCAGCGAGAGCACACCTAAATACAAGGAGTGTTCATATTTAGGAGGAGTAGCCACCGCTCTGTGGTGTTAACACTAGCTCTATATTTTTACATGCTTGTTGTTTTTGTTTATTAAAGGTTTTCCTTAGAGAATAATATTGTATGTATACACAATTTTTATTTAATATATATTAAAGTAAATGACTGGGCATTTGTTCACAAGAATGTCCCTGTGTTTTAAAAAATGATTTTATAATTTTGACATAGTTAGAGTAGGAATTTGCAGAAGAAATTATTCACTTGTGATTGTGTAGACTTTGATAATGGGGGTATATTGTATTATGTCTATAAAGTATAGGGTATATTACTGAATGCTTAACACTGATTGTACTTTTATTTCCAACTTCCTTAGAGTTTAATGAATTGATTCCTTTGCCTGTTTCACAGCTTCTACTATTCTAAAAACTTCAACAGATCAAAAAAAAAAATTTAACTAGTTTCCTTATCACAGAAAGCTTTAGCACAATTGACCTGCTGACCTTAATTCCCAGGAAACTGTCACATTACTTCTTTACCCCTTTGTCTAACTTAACAATGTGACCCAAAATACTGCAGAGCTTTAAAGTTTCTCAGCATTGTAAGGTCAAGCTTTGGTCACCATAGTTACAGTTTAGATCTGCAGGTCAGAGGTCAAATAGATTAATGATGTCAGACACATCTTTAAATGATTCTAACACTACTTCACCATGCGGTTAAACAGCTGAGCATATTTGATATGACAAAGGCATTCTTCAATCTTGCTAATAAGATCTTTTGAGACATCTGATAGAAAGGCATTTTGTATAAGAATTTGCAGCATAGGACTGTGGAATAGGCAGTGATAATTGTTATTAGATTTATATCATCAGATTGAGATTAAGAAATAAAATAGGTTAAATATTTCAGATTGCACTTTCCTGCACATTTTCTGTGTATTTTTTTCCTCTGCAAACCTATATGTCATCAATCTAATTGATCATCTATTTTTAAAAATAGGTATCCTCACTTCCCTGTTCATTTGTGGTTAACCATGAAAATGAATAGAAAACACAAGCTTTTTGATTAGGTGTATATACTTTTTGCGTGAATGTATTTTTGTAGTATTTTTTTTTTTCTTCTGATTTGGGAAGTATGCGTTTAAAATAGTTATATTTGTTTAGAAAAGTATATTTCAGAAGCTTTCACATTAGAGATCAGGTAAATTCTCCATCTGTGTTTTATATCCAAAAATTTTTTTTATGGCCCCAGTGTCTCTATTTATAAATATTGGGATGCTGTATTCAAATGTTTCTTTTTTTTTTTTTTTTTTTTTTTTTTTTTGTTCCAAGAGGAAATTGTTCTCTTCATTTTAAATCAGAATGGAAGAGGGAGAAAGAAAGAAAAAAAAAAACACTATTATAGTGAACACTACTGCTAAAATTTTTAAATGTTATTTTTTTAAATAAACAGTACTTTGTAAATAATAATTTTAAATAAAAAAATCACAGAAACATGACAAAGCAAAAATATTAAGTAAGATGAGATTAAAATTAGTATTACAATATATTTAAGTGAATTAAAAAATAACCAGACTATAACTTAAAAATGTGAATTACACTATAAATACCTTTTAAAAGTCTCTAACAATATGGAATTGTGTAGCCAATAGACAGAAATATATTTAAGCAACATGCTTAGGTTAAATTAAACCTTAAAAGATGCCTTGTCTTGGAAGGTTTTGTTTCCCTTGTGTATTTTGTGCAGCTGTAAGATTTTAAGCTAGCTGGAGCATTTGCTCTTGATTTCATACTATAAAGGTAGACAAAGGAGAAAGTTAGGGGGGTTGGCAGCTGAGAGGTGTTAATATGGAATTTAATAGCAAAAACGAGAGGGTTATAGCTTTTTTAGGTGAAATGGAGATTGGCAACTGGGAGGAGGAAATAAGTCTTGGTGTCTGAGAAGAGCTGCTAGTGCAGTAGCTTGTGAGTTTCACATGACAAGCTAGCTTTTATGGGAATGAATGGATTGTCTCCTGTTTTGCTTTAAATTCAAAGAAATTGTTTTCTTATAGATTTCATGGAAACCAACTACTCAGCAAAGACATTAATTGCTGACCTGTTTGGCAGCACTTACAGACATTGGTTCAACGAACTGATGGAGTATTCTGTTTGGTCATTATACCAGGAGAATGGCAAATCAATATTTAACTACCTTTTGAAGAAGCCATATCATTAAAGCACTGGTTTTGTATAAAAATGTTTATGTGCACATATGAGAAGTGTCCTGAAATGCAAAAAAAAAAAAAAAAAAAAAAAAAAAGAAAAAAAAGAAAAAGAAAGGAAAAAAAAAGAAGGCTTATTCAACATGTAGAAAAATTATAAGAGATTATAAGTCAAATAAAATAGGTTGAGTTCTGATCCTCAGAATCTGAAAATATCATTCTATTTCTGTAAAACTTGATGTGAGCCTTGCTTTTAGCTTTCTTGTTCCTGATACTTATGGGTAAACCTATCAATACTTAATATCCTAATATTTGTTTATCAAAACTGTGGAATATGGTGTATTTTATTATCCTTCTTTCTTAAAGAAACTCATTCCTTATCTACTTCTTATGCCTTTTTATTTATTTTAATTTTGTCAGTTTACACATTTACACTGTAAATGTGTGTCCTGGTCAGAATTGTACATGTTTTGCTGCAATAGCTGCTTAGCAGGCTTTACCCATGCTGGTGCACAATAAAGTCACCTGAGCACATTGCCCAGGCCCACCCGAGACCAGTTGAAATAGCATAGTGGAAGGAATGGATGCTTTGGAGCCAGACTTCCCTGAGCTCTGGCTCTGCCACTTAGTAGCTGTATGCTGTTGGACAAACTACCTCACCTCTCTTTGTTTCTTTATAAGAGAGAAAAATAATAATACTTAACATGAAGCATTTTGTGAGGATTTTATAAAATATTAATATGACTTCTGGCCTCATCTGTGGTATGTAGGAAACATTCCATAAAGCATAATAAGTTCTAACAAATAATAGTCTCTCTAGCTTCCTATAGGACCTCGAACAGGTCACTTAACCTTTTTAGGCCCACTTCTTTATTTACAGAATGTGGATACCACACTGACCATCTCAGAAAGTACTTATGAGAGTCAAATTATAGATGTCTGTGAAAGAGCTTTGAAGATAGAGAACTATGTAGTAATGTAAGATAGAGCTTTTATTTCAATTGTTAAGGCTGCTAGTTCTAGCCTCAAAGAAAACACCATGAAAATTTGAAACTGTTTCAATTTGTGTGAGGCATCTGATACTTCATTTATCATTTTCTCAGAAGGTTCCCTGGAATGCTCCCTGGAATGAGTTGCAGATTACACCATGGCTCCTGTGTCATTGAATACTTGGAGTGATGATATCTATGAAGAAGAATATTTTCACCACCTTGTCCTGTCACTGTTTGACATTCGTCTTACTGCTCTCCATCACATAGAGTTAATGCAGATGTGGAGATTTTCCTTGGCATTTTCCAACTCTGTATATCCCCCTCGGCTACAAAGACCACTTCTTTAGGAAAGATAAATTACCTGGAAGTCATTCCCTCCCCCCTTTCTGAGCTCATCTTGTTATTTTTACCTGAGGGTCTTTGAAGGCCAAGAAAAGAGTTAAATGCCAACCAAGCTGGATTTGGCTAGAGTAGTACACCCCTTAGCATTTTGCTTTACTCAGTTTGTATTTTTTTTTTTGCCCTTAGAATGTTCTTTTATATTTATAGACTTCTTTTTTTGCAACAAATACAGCCTTATTGTTTTGTTAACTCCCTTTTCCATTGATCTGCATCATGTATAAAGTGCCGTATCAACTATTGCTGCAGCTTAGTAATTACCTTCAAGTCTATGAAACAACAGCTCTATAACTGACCCAAAGTCAGGGCTCTAAGTGATTACATTTTCTTATTTTCCAGTGGTATTGAAGGTCAGTCCATGATGTGCATTTATAGAGTACAGGTTGTATGACAACTGTTACTACAATATAATAATCTTGTTTGCATTTCATATTTTACATAGTACATGCGGCAGTGGTTCTCAAACTTAGCATGCATCAGAATTACCTGATAGGCTTGTTGAAACACAAATTGCTGGGCCCACTTCTAGAGTTTCCTATTCAGTAACTCTGGCATGGGGCCTGATAATTTACATTTCTAGTAAGTGTCCAGTCTTTGCTGCTGCTTCTGTTCTGGGGATTACAACATAGGGAACCACGGATGCAGTGAGTGTCAGTTGCACTGCACAGATCCCCTCCTGGAGTAAGGCACTCCTTCCCAACTGCAAGGAGTCCTGACTTTGATGTTTCCCAGGCCTGTCTGTCAGTTGCCCTCATCTGATGGGTACTGATTCTTTTCTTTTCTTTTTTTTTTTAATTTTTAATTTTTATTTTATTTTTGAGAGAGAGAGAGAGAGAGAAGGAGGGACAGAGAGAGAGAGGGAGACACAGAATCTGAAGCAGGCTCTGAGTTGTCAGCACAGAGCCTGACATGGGGCTCAAACTCACAAACTGTTAGATCATGACCTGAGCTGAAGTCCACGTGTAACCAACTGAGCCACCTAGGTGCCCCGGAGCTGGTTCTCTTAAGGCTACATTCCCCACTCTACTTGCATCTCACATAAAATGGTAGGTCAATGCAGGGATTACAAAATCAATCCTTGCCTCAGTTCAGGGTAACTGAGGGGCCATCCCAGCTCCAGAGATCCTGTGGGATGGGCTGAGTCCTTCGTTGCAATTATATATCACAGCCCAATTTTTCTCTCTGCCTCATGTTTCTTCCTTTACTCTCAAGAGCATGTTCTGATTAACCTTTATCTAAAAGTCTGTGTCCACAGACTCTGGCCTGCAGAAGTAGATAATAAAATCATATTGTAGTTTTGAAGTACATATCTGACGGTAATTAAATATCCCAACTCATTCTTGTGTAGGAGCATAAGGAAATTTGTTGTGGCTTATTGGGTGATTCATGAGGCTAATAGCCATCTAATTCACCATTAGAATCACCTAGGAGGGTAGTACCAAAGTTTTTGATTTCTGATTTAAAGGTTATATCCATTCTCCTTAACTATTTTACTACCTTTCCCTTACATGTCAGGTCCTCTTAGGCTAATTTGGTCCATGTCTTCCTTTCTATTCATCTGCATTCTAGTTGCACAGGTTTTCCCATGATTGCCATTTTTCATCTCTATTTGCACCATTTCATCACAGCAAATGTTTTTCAAGAAGCTCTTGAAATTTCATGTCTTTCATAATGCAGGCTGTTGTTCTTCAATGGGTTAGAAGTAGTATAACTCTCCCTCTCCAAATCCACCCTAAAGTCACCAGATGTGCATCTCTCCAAACACTTTCACTACTAATAATGACTAGCACTAATGTTTCATATGTGATCAGCACTCAATTAAGCACTCTAAACATAATAACTCTTATAATCTTCATGGCACCCTTTGAGAAAGCTACTGTGTTCATATTTTAGAATAGGAGAAACCAAGGCATGAAAACATTAAGTAACTTTCTAGAGTTATGTAATTGAGAAGCAATGAAGCCACAATTTAAATCCAGGAAAACTGGTTCCAGGACTTGTGTTCATCACTTGTGCAGCATTCTACAAATATTTACACCTTCTGTGTTATCAATTGGCATTTATGTTATACTTTTTCTCAAGCTGACATAATTTTCAACAGCTTTATTGAGATGCAATTCGTATACTATAAAATGCACCCATATGAGAGTATAATTTAACGGGTATTCATATATTACAATATTAATTTTTAATAATTATAAAATAGAACAAACAGCCATTTAACAATTTTCCCAGTTTTATTGAGATATAATTACACAGAATATTGTGTAAGTTTAAACCATAGAACATCATGATTTAATAAATGTATATATTATGAAATAATTGCCACAATAAATTTAGTTAACATCCATCACCCCACATAGTTGCAATTTTTTTCTTATGATGGATTTTAACATCTAGAGGTGTAGCCATTTTCAAATATGCAATATTGTTAACTGTAGTCACCATGCTGTACATCATGTCCCTAATCATGTAATTCCATGAACTAAATAGGTTTTTGGAGCTCTGGCTTTGATGAAAGTGGTCATCAGTTTTCAATAATTAAGCTCTGGTGATAAAAAGGAATAATGTTTTGTTTTGGTACCATGTATACTATAATGGGATTGATCCTGGAAAGGTTAACATGGCTTCTTGTCCAGGGTGACCCGCAAATTTGTTAAGTATTCTGTGTTTTGTTGAGAGGCGGCAGCCTTAGGATTTCCCAAACTCTATTCAGCCTTAAACCACTTACAGAATTTTTGCTGTAACTGAGTAATCCTGTACTATTATTAGTGCCTTTTTTGTTATTTTGCTTTAAGTTCTTTTTATGTTTATTTATTCTTGAGAGAGAGACAGAGAGAGACAGAGATAGAGACAGAGAGAGAGAATGAGCTTGGGAGGGGCAGAGAGAGAGGGAGACACAGAATTCTAAGCAGGCTCCAGGCTCCAGAATTCTAAGCAGGGCTGTCATCAGCCCTATGTGCGGCTCAAACTATGGACTGGGAGATCATGACCTGAACTGAAGTCAGACACTTAAATGACTGAACCACCCTGGCACCTCTGTTATGTTGCTTTAAAAGAACCCTACATTTAAAAGGAACATTTTAAAGGATATTTAAAAGGATATTTGTAATAAAAGAAAAAACATATGTTTCACATGAATACATAACTACTAACAAAACAACTGTACTTATGTTTGCTATTTGAAATCATCTCAAAAAACACTGTAAACAAAGACCCCACACTCTCAGGGACACTGCTCCAAGTTGAAAGAGGAATGTGATGTACCCTTGGAAAGGATAAATTTATAGGAAAAGTTTGGGGAACGGGGAACCCACAAAATTTTCTTAAAATCTGGGATTAAGAATGTGTAAGTGATTTTTATATTTAAGAATAAAAATAGGGGCCCCTGGATGGCTCAGTCAGTTAAACATCTGACTTTGGCTCAGGTCATGATCTCACAGTTTGTGAGTTCGAGACCCGCTATCGGGCTCTGTGCTGACAGCTCAGAGCCTGGAGTCTGCTTCAGATTGTGTCTCATGCTCTCTCGCTCGCTCGCTCTCTCTCTCAAATAAAAAATAAATAAATGTGTTTTTTTAAAGAATAAAAGTGCATACCAGTGAAGTGACCACCATAGAAATCCATATACTGTATTTTTCCTACACTTCGTCATTGTATGGAAGTGGTCTGTTTACATATCCGCTGCCTCAACTTAAGTCTTCTAGCAGGAACTTGGAACTTACCACTTTTTGTAACTCCATGACCAGCACAGTACCAAGTAAATAGTAAACTCTCCATAAAGTTTGTTTAAAACACACACAAAAAAAGCAAAAACTGTGCCTTTTGTTCCTGTATACACACAGAACTAGTGAGGAAAATGATATAGTTTAGAAACATTTGGATTTTGATTTTTATCTTTGTTATTAATTTGCCTTAGGCACTTGAACTCAACTGCAAGAGATTGGCCATTTGTTAAATGAGACGACTGATGGTGCTACCCGTTCATTCCAAAGAGATGGAAAGACTATTTAAAAGCCCTAAAATGACATAAGATGGGCTATAAAAATCAGTTTTCCTGATTCATTGTCACAGTTCATTTAAATATAAGGTTGACCAAATATTATAACTTGTAATTAGGAAATTATTATTGGTTAGAGAAATGGTGACTATCTTTTCTAAACACTTCAGAAACTTTATGTATCAGCTATAGAGATGGATCCTTCAATTAAGTTGACTGTGTGACAGAGGGGGAAAAAAAGGAGGCTATTATTAGAAATAAAAACCAACTTTTCATTAAGTTCAACTTTTATCTATTAAAGAAGTAATCCAAAATTATGGCCTCCAGCTCCTTCTTTATTTCTTATGTATATATTTAATAGAGAAATTTAATGACATATTTCCATTAAATCTTTTATCATAGTTTTAAATTTAACATATTACCAGGTTTTGGAAATATAGATACAAATCTCTTTTAATTTTCAGATTTTATTCATATTAACTATTTGTTTCTTAAGCTTTAGTGATTTAAATGTTTTATTTACCCATTTGTTTATGCTTCTTAGAAGCCTAGTCTTACAATAAGAGAAGGCTTAAAATGCCAGAATATGCTGCTAAATTAAAAAAGAAATGTCCATTGTATTTCTCACATTATTTAGCACCGATGAGTATAGTCTAATTGATACTTATAGGATTCAAATTCATAAAAATCAGAGATTTTAAGTTAGTGATATTTTATTAGAGGAGAAAGCCACTGAAAATTAATAATCAAATGATTGTCAGGGAACAAAAAAGAACTGCTTATCATTTGAAATTATTAGTCTAGAGCTTTCTTTAACTTAAAAATGGAAAGTCAAGGCTTTTAACATTTTATAATTTGTACCAGGTGTAATTGGCTGTAGTTGGCACCAGGAAACTAAGTGATCTGAAGTTGTGGTAATTTAAACACAAATGTTTTGTTTCCATCTGAAAGAAGAAAGCTTTTTGATGTCACCTGGTGTGGATATTTATTGGAGAAAAGTCCTCTGCCAGGCTACATTCCCTTGCAGTTGACTTTTAAATATGGTGCCAAACAGGAAATATCATGAGTGATGTGACCATCTGTCAAGTGTGAATGGAGTCAGAGCAAGTGGAAAGAATCTGCACAAAGCAAGGCAAATGCATTGAAGTACAGCTTGAAGAATTATAAACTCATGAAGCTGTGAACCCAGGGTGTATAATGTTTATTTCACATACTTGTTACTGTGTGACTGTGTCCTTTGTAGCTCTTGTCACAACTGTGGTAATTTTCACTAAGTAAATCTAAATAACATCTCATTTCATTTTCAGATGTGCTTTAGAATAACTGGAACTAAACTTTTAGGAGTTCTCTTTTGAAATCCTTAGTTTTTTTCCTAGCTAATAAACCAGTTTTCATAGTAATTATAAATTGGGAATGCAGGTAAGAGGAAGGAAGAAACACAAAAGGGTGCTTTATGTAATCCCACTCCTCTGCTCTGTTCAAAGGTGTCAAAAAGAAATCAGGGATTGTTAAAACTCATACTGAGGAATTTTAGAAGGCATCATATTGGTGACAAGTTACAATGAAAACTTTTCATTATAAATGCTCTCAGCTAACAGTATGACATCTCATCTTAGTAATCAGTAGAGAAAAAGTTCTTTCTGGCAAAGTGTATTCTAAAGTAATTTTCTTCTGAGATGGAAATGTAGACAGAGTAATCATTTAAGTAAAGCTTTAGGAGTAAAATGATACATCTATCATTTAGTTATACATGTTATATATGTTTTTATTGAAATGTAGATGGCTATACCTTTATCAAATTACAGTTTTATTATTTCATTGCTGTTTACATTAACTTCCATTAACTCTGTTGTGATTCATAGTTTAAAAAGGGCCACAGAAATTACTTTCATCATTTCACAATTTTAAAATAAGTATCAACATAAGGCTATCCTGTTCCTTTAATGGATCAGTTTAATCCTTAGTAATGTAACCCTTTAAGGTCTACATGTCACAGATAGCATTTTTGCTTGAAGAAAGTAAACAGAAAAGAACTTTAAAGTTTTTAGTATCTGTTTCCTTTACTGATTTTAATGGACCTCCAAAACAATCAAGGGCAGTGGGTGGCCTTTTTCTGGCAGAGCCAATTTTTAAGTGCATGTGTTCCTTTTTCCATGTTGACTTTTTTTTTTTTTAATTTTTTGAAAATGTTTTATTTTGACTGAGAGAGAGAGAGAGACAGCGTGAGCAGGGGAGGGTTAGAGAGAGAGGGAGATACAGAATCTAAAACAGGCTCCAGACTCTGAGCTAGCTGTCAGCACAGAGCCCAAAGAGGAGCTCGAACCCACCAACCATGAGATATGACCTGAGCTGAAGTCGGATGCTTAAGTGACTGAGCCACCCAGGTGCCCCAGTTTCCATGTTGACTTCTTACCTGGAGGATATGTGCTCTCTTTTAATTATATTTGGCAAATCAGCTTATTGAAATGCCAAGTAATGTGATGTTGCTTTTCAGCAGTCAGTTTGAAAATCTTCCCTTTACCAGTTTCAAAAGATTTAAAAACACAAAACATACACATTCATGCTTAGATACACACTGCATATACCAAAGGACTTGTAAAGGTGTGCAGCTTTTGTGGTATTGATTGTGTTACCTGCAAATTATTGAAATTAACACATTGTTTACTTATACTTTCATGTATATTTATTGAATGCGTGCTCTCACATAGCTAGAACAGCTTATTTTTGTTGGGCTACTAATAGGCCCTTTGCTAAGTGTATTCCATTCCACATATATTATTTAGTCTTCACCACACCCCCTAAGATGTGTATTGTTTCTCTCCATTTGCTGAGAACATGAAGACAAACACATGCCTTACACAAAGACATATTCCCAGAGGGTGTTAGCTTAATGACTGAAATTCTCATCTATCTTTATATAGAGCCATGATGAATAGTAGCCTGCTATGAAATCTATCTTGTAGAATTCATAGTTTCCTAAAATACTACTGTGCGATGATTGTTTTATCTTCTTTGAATTCTGCCATACTCCTCCTTCCAGATTTGTCTTTCCTTTTTCTGGTGCCTCTTCTCAGTCTCCTATGTTTTAAATGCAGAAGCGAGGCCCAGGCCAGCAATGGTGGCTCTGGTTGATATCACCAAGAAGGTCTGGAGGAAAAAGGAGTTGAGGATAGAAAACCAGGGAAGCACCAGGGATATGATCAAATTTATGCTTCTGGGGAATGAATATGACAGCAGATAAACTCTACTAAGGAAGAGTAGATATAGCAGTAAATTGCCACTCCAATTCAAACATTTTTTTTAGGATTCTCCTGCTGACAGTCACTTGAGAAGACAAGCCTTGAGAAGTCCATGACAATTCTCTCAGTGATTCTTAGCTTTGCCTTTTGTTTATGGCTTCATCATTTATCATACTCTTTCCCTGAAACCGTTTTTTATTGCCTTCTAGCACTGTCTTTTGGAATTATCAATTCTCCAAGTTTGTCAGCCACTCTATAAACTAGAACTTTGGTGAAGAAGATATTATTATATCTGTTTTATGTAGGAAAACAAAACAGAATAGTCAATTTCTTAAAAAGTAACACAGCTAGAAAGAAGCAGCAGAGACAGGATACATGAGTGTCCATAAGCCTAGGACTTTCTTTTAAAGTACAGTTGCCCTTCAATGAGGTTAAGTTTTTTTTTCTTTTCTCAGTAGAAGATATTATAAGTATTAATTGACTGGTGTAGTCAACATCTAAATCCCCTTCAGGTATTCACAGGATATTGCAACAAAGTGGATTTTTCTAGTAACAGGGGCTATCTTTCTTAAATGCCAGCTACTTTTGATTTTAAGTATATTTGGTGCAGATCTTTTAAAAGTGTATGTCATACTTCCCTGTTTGTTTAACATGTAACAACAAACGGGTTACCATTTGTTAATGACTTTGTGATAACAAGAAGATCATTTACTATACTTGATTACTCCACAAGGTCTGTTTGCTTGTTTATTAGATGGATCTAGATTGTTATGCTGCCTGAGTCCTTACATCTGCTTTTTATAATTGGTCAGCCACTGTCCTTTATGTAAAATTGCCATTCTTTTAAAAATATTTATTTTTTAGCACAGGTATAATTAACACTGTTATATTAATTTCAGTTGTACAATATAAATGATTCAACAATTTTATACATTATTCCGCCCTCTTCATGTTAAGTGTGCTCTTAATCCCCTTCACCTATTTCACCCATCCCCCATCCACCTTCTGCTGGCAACCAACACTTTGTTCTCTGCATTTAAGACACTGTTTTTTGTTTGTGTGTATCTCTCTTCCTTCCTCTTTCTTTCTTTCTTTCTTTCTTTCTTTCTTTCTTTCTTTCTTTCTTTCTTTCTTTCTTTCTTCTTTCCATGTATGAATCAAATCATGTGATATTTGTCTTTCTCTGAATGATTTATTTCACTTAGCATTATATTCTCTAGCTCCATCCATGTTGTTACAAATAGCAAGATTTTATTATGTTTTTAATGACTGAGTAATATTCCATTGTATATATTTACCACATCTTCATTATCCATTAATCTATGGATATACACTTGGGTTGCTTCCATATCTTGGCTTTTATAAATAGTACTGCAGGAAGCATGCAGATGCATTTTTTATCTTTTCAAATTAGTGTTTTTGTATTCTTTGGGTAAATACCTAGTAATGGAATTATAGGATCATATAGCAATTCTATTTTATTTTTATTTTAAGAGAGAGAGAGAGAGAGAGAGCGCGCACAAGTGAGTGAGGGGCAGAGAGAGGAGAGAGAAAGAGAAAAAGAGAAAAACGAGGCTTACCTGAAGTGGGGCTCACCCAAAGTAGGGCTTGAGCTCATCCAATGTGGGACTCTTAACTCACAAACTGTGAGATCATGGCCTGAGCAGGAGTCAAATGCTTAATGACTGAGCCACCCAGGTGCCCTTCTATTTTTATTTTTTGAGGAATTTCCATATTGTCTTCCACAGTGGCTATACCAGCTTGCATTACCACCAACAGTGCATGATGATTCCTTTTTCTCCACATCCTTTCCAACACTTGTTTCTTTTGTTTTTAATTTTACCCATTCTAACAGGTGTGAGATGATATCTTATCGTGGTTTTGAATGCATTTCCTTAATGAGGAGTGATGTTGAGCATCTTTTCATGTGTCGCTTGACCATCTGTATTTCTTCTTTGCAGAATGTCTGTTCATATCTTCTGCCCATTTTTAATTGTATTATTTGTTTTTTGGGTATTAAGTTAGAAAACTGCTTTATATATTTTGGATATTAACCCCTTATTGGATATATCATTTGCAGATATTGTCTTCCATTTAGTGGGTTGTCTTTTTGTTTTATTGATGGTTTTCCTTGGTGTGTAAAAGCTTCTTATTTTGGTGTACTCCCAATAGTTTAATTTTGCTTTTGTTTCCCTTGCTAAAGGAGACATATCTAGAAAAATATTTTCATGGCTTATGTCAGAGACATTACTGCCTATGTTTTCTTCTAGGAATTTTATCGTTTTAGGTCTCACATTTAGGTCTTTAATCCAATTTGAGTTTATTTTTGTATATGATATAAGATAATGATCCAGTTTCATTCTTTTGCGTGTCTAGTTTTCCTAGAACCATTTGTTGAAGAGACTTTTTTTCCAATATATATTCCTGTCTCCTTTTTCATATGTTAATTGAGCATATAATCATAGGTTTACTTCTGGGCTCTCTATTGTGTTCCAGTGATCTGTGTGTCTATTTTTGTGCTAGTACCATACTGTTTTGATTACGATAGCACCGACCTGCCATCCTCTGAGAGGCTTTTGTTGGTGATGGTGGAGAGACTGCTGTCCAACCAGATGTCTGACCCTAGTCTGTCTGTTGGAGTTGCAGTGACCCTGAACTACCAGGCTTTGTCTCTGTGCAGAGCCCTGTGAAGTTTTTGTTGATGGTGGGGCCAGCAGTGAAATCAGATGTCTGCCCCAAACCCACTGCCAGCACTGCTGTGGAACTGGTATGTGTGGTTATCTTTCCGTCTCCACAGGGCAACAGTGATTTTGGAGTGGCACTGGCCACTGTTGGAGTTGCTTGCTCAAGAAGATGATTGTGATGGCTTTGAATGGACGCCTGCCAAGGTTAGGTTGAATGGAGCAGTCAGCAGGATAATGCGGGGGCAGGGCATGAGACGTGAGCAAGCTAGGTGGTGAGTGTCCCTGATGGTTCCGCAGTTGCCTACGTATGTTGGCTGGAGGTGGGGAGAGAAATGGCACCCACTCCTATTTTGGAGAAGTCTTCTAAGGATCCCTGGCCCTCCTGCACATATTCTGGTGTTAGTAAATTAATCTCCTTCTTATATGCCCCAGAGACTTTTCAAACTGCTGCTTCTGTGCTGTATCTCCTTAAGGGTGTTTGTTATGCTATCTCTCTAAGGTTGTTTCCTGTTGTCCTCTGGGTCTTTCAGAGCCAAGCCTGTTGATTTTTAAAGTTACTGGTGCTAAGTCCCACTGATTGTAAAAACTCATGAAGCTAAGCCCCTCTGGTTTTCAAAGCCATGTGTCATGGAGATTTGTCTTTCCAGTACAGGCCTCCCATGTGTGGAGTGCTTTCTGTAGGGCCTCTTCCTCTCTCTTCTCCATACTCCTAGTGTCCCTCTCTTTTGTGGTTAGCATTGCAGGTTAGTTTGGTTCCTGACCATGCCTCCACATTTCCTACCATTTTCAATGTGACCTCTCTATGGTTAACTGTGGAGAGCCTGTTCTGGCAGTCTTTGGATTGTTTTCTGGGTTATACTGATGTGGGAGTGTTTCCATGAGACAGTGAGCTCCGGGGGATCCTTATATTCTGCCATCTTCTCTGGAAGTGTAAAACTGCCATTCTTCAGCAACTCTTGTCTCACCTTTAATTTGCTGTTCCTAGTTAGCATAACATTGGGAAATAAATATTGTGGCCCAAAGAACTATAGCTTTAGCAAGAGTACAGGGTCTGTGGATGAGGGAAGACCTGAGTAACTCATGTGTGAATGCAGGTTACTGTACGGGTTTCAGTAAATATAAGCACTGTGGAGGGGCTGCTTTTGACCATCTTTTGGGTTGTTGGCTGGGTTCTAAACAGTTAAAACTGCCAGAAAAGTCACCTCTGTGTAAATGGAGTGCCACTGAACCTTTTTTTAAAGGCCTGGATCCCTCCTCCCCTTTCCCCGACCTGCTCCAAATATTAGGACAGGCCAATAACTTGAAACAAGTAGGGACAAATCTATGCCATCAAAAAACAATGTGCTTTGAGGAACTTTTAGTTTATTAGGTGGGTTTTCGATGGCATTTGGATTAGATTAGCAACTTCGCTGCTGATGAAAGTAGGAGGTTAGAAATATGCTAAGAAATGTCAGAACATTATGTTTAGCCACCATTAGGCCTGTGTCTTTTATACTTAAGATGTTGAAAAGCAATAGACAGAGTAGCAGTCTCATTTTGGAGAAGTAACTGATAGTACCTTCTTTGCAGGAAACCATGGATTTGTTTTATTGTCATTTTTTCCCTCTTCCCTTAATTAAAGTGAAAGTCACATAACATGAAAATCATTTTAAAGTATACAATTCAGTAGCATTTAGTGCAATTTTAGTGCTGTTCAACCACCACCTCTAGTTTGAGTTTTTTCATCATCTCCAGAAAAACAAGCCATACCTATTTCAGTATTCACTCTCTATCTTTTCCTCTCCCCGTTCCCTGGCTACCATTTATCTGGTTTTTATTGCCATGGATTTACTTATACTGGATATTTCATATAAATGAATCATACAATGTGTGACCCTTTGTGTCTTGCTTCTCTCACTTAATGTAAAGTTTTGTGAGGCTTGTTCAAGTTGTGGCATATATCAGTGTTTCACTCCTCTTTATGCTTGAATAATATTCATATATATCACAATTTGTATATTTATTTGTTGAGAGGCAGTTAGGTTGTTTCTACCTTTTGGCTATTGTAAATAGGCTGCTATAAATATTTGCGTACAATTTTCTTTGTGGAGAGGTGTTTTTATTTTTCTTGGAAATATATCTAGGATGTTAATTCCTATGTCATATCATAATTTTTTTTTTTAACTTTCAAAGGCTTTTGTGTTAGGTTAGAAGTTGCCTCACAGAATGTGTTATGAAGTGTACTGTCCTATTTTTTGAGAGTTTGAGAGAATTGGTGTTAAATCTTTAAGTATTGGTAAAATTCACCAGATAAAACCATCTAGTTCTGAATTTTTGTTTGGAGGTTTTTGATTATTGGTTTAATCTCTTTACATTTGATTCTCTTTATTCATAGCAATTATTTTTATGAAGTCATTGCAAATTGAGTTAGAGAATACTGAGCCATTGCTTCTAGTGGTAGTACAAGATTAGGTTTCTGGGAGCTTCTTGTCACAAATTTTTGTCAACCAATCACTACATAACTTTGTTTTATGTGTGTGTATGTCTCTCTCTTTGTGTGTGTGTGTGTGTGTGTCTTTAAAGACAGCTATTTAATATTTAATTCTTAAAGATAATTATATACATTATTTTCTTTTGATAATAAATTATTAGTCAATAGAATTTAACAGTTTCTGAACCTTGGGTAACATGACTATAATTTATTAAGCTTTGAGCCTCAGAACAATGCTTTCCACTATAGTTTTTGTTATTGGTTGTCATCTCACAAATCCACAAATTTAGTTGCTTTTCCATATTTCCATAGCTTCATCACACGCTCTAAATATTACCTTAGTCTCACTAGAGTGCACTGACAAAGAGTTTGACAAATATTCTTTACCTTTTTCTGGATGCACCATATTATTGATTCATTAACATTGAACTCATAGCCAAAAGACTGTAACTGATGCCTGAATACCAATTTTCTCCAAAAGGCATGTCAGAGCTTTTTTGTCCTTAGGAATATTAGCCTGTACTTTAGCACCATGTTTAGGCTATTTTAATTCTTTTTTCTTTAATGTTTTATTTATTTCTAGGAGAGAGAGACAGCGTGAACAGGTGAGGGCCAGAGAGAGAGGGAGTCACAGACTGAAACAGGTTCCAGGTTCTGAGCTGGCAGTCAGCACAGAGCCCAACGCGGGGCTCAAACCCACGAACCGCAAGATCATGACATAAGCAAAATTCGGACGCTCAACCGACTAAGCCACCCAGGCGCCCCTGTTTAGGCTATTTTAAATAGTGAAACCCTAGCAAAGAGCACAAATCTGTAAAAAAAAAAAAAAAAGTGTAATTAAGTATACCAAAAATGATACTGAGTATGAGAGCTTGAACAAGAAGGCAGAGCTTTTTTTTTTTCTTTTAACGTCAGCTGTGAGTGTACATATTAGACAACTGGAGTTTTTTTTTTTTTTTTTTTTTTTTTTTTTGCTATTCTACACATGTGCATGAATGACTATGAAAATGCTAATGAATATTGACGTAGGGGTTACAAATGGATTTCAGTGAGCAGGTGAATTTGCAAATAGGGAATCCATGAATAAACAGGTTTGACTATTTAAAAAAATTTTTTCCTGTATCTTTTTTCCCCTCTCCTCACTGTGGGATCTTCATGATGGATATATTGATATGCTTCATGGCTTGTTGTTCTTTCAGTGCTTTGGCTTTGTTCATTTTGAATAAAAATAGTTTTCATTTCTGTTCCTCAGATTAGGTAATTTCAGTTGCTCTACCTTCAGGTTCACTGGTTCTTTCTTCTGCCTGGAAAAACCACTATTGAACCCTTCTAGAAAATTTTTTATTTGCTACTGTGTTTTTTAGCTCCATAATTTCTATTTGGTTCCTTTTTTGATTGCTGTATTTATTGATGTTCCCTACATGTTCATACCTTATTCTCATGATTTCCTTTTGTTCTCTGGTCATGGTTTCCTTTAGCTTCCTAAACTTAAGAAAGCAATTAAGTCTTTGTACAGTTAAGTCCAAAGACTGAGCTTCCTTCATGAATGGTTTCAGTTGTTTTTTTTTTTTTTTCCTATAAACAAACCATACTTTTCTGTTGTTTTACATACTTTGTAACTTTCTGTGGAGAATTGAACATTATGAATAGTGTAATGTGGTAACTGTAGAAGTCAGATTCCTTCCCTTCCCCAGGGATTTTTTTGTTACTTGATGAAGTCTGAAGTCATCCATTTGTGTAGTGAATTTTCTGTTTTGTCTTTATTTTTCCCCTCCAAACCTGTATTCCTTGTTATGTGTAGTCACTAAATCTGTGTTGCATGTTTTGCTAGTGATCTTATGGAGAATTCATTGAAAGCCTGGATCCAAAAAGGAAAGATAAAAAAAATTGTTCTTTTTCTCTAAAATTTTTTGATAGATGCTACTACCTAGGAAGCTGCTTTAGCCCAATAAGTTTGGAATAATGGCCAGCCTCTGTGATGGTCCATCAGTGACAGACAAATCAAAATACACAACCCCAGTTTTGTTGGACAATGCCCTTATTTCCTGACACCAGTAAGTTGCATCAAGAATACTCTCTGATCTGCCCATGGCTTCTTGCCACTGGGCTAGGGGCTGGAGGATGATAATTGCCATGAGAAACACCAAATTTGAGAAAATTTATCAGCAACTTTTACTACTTTTTCATTCAACCTCCCTTGGGTGCTACCTGTGTTCTGCTAGACCTCAGAGTACTGAAATAGTTTATTATAACAGTTCTTGATACTTTAATAATTGTTTCTGTAGATTGATTTATTCCTGGAGCATCCTACTCTACCTCATCTGTGATGTTACTTCGGTCCAAATTTTAATTTCTTTTTAATAGATTTTTGTAAATGAATTGTTTTAAGTCATTTGGAATTTCACAGTAAGTAGCTAAAGTCATTTAATAGCAGAGGCGAATTAAAATGGGAAAATGGACATAAAACAAAACATTTGTTATCATTATGAGTTTTTCTTTTATGGAGCTTACTTAACTATTCTTCATAAATGGTATAAATTAAATGGTGTCTGGAGTTTTCTCATTTATGAAATGACAGTTTCAGGTTTCAGAGTTTTAAAACTTGATAGACTTAATTTGAATATACAGAAGGAAGTGGGGAAAATGTGCAGAGATAGAGGAATATTATGCAATTTACAGAAGAAGCTATAATATGGGAGGCTTTCTTTTGTATGTATCATTGATAGGATGATGGTACAGGCATACTTATTTTTCTAAATTAAATATACGTTATAATAATTGAATAAATATTTAAGGAATATTTCCAGATAATACATAGCCCATGATTATTAAACAGCTCATTTTTAAGCTAAGCCTAAATTTGCTTTTCTATATTCCTATATAAAACATTGTTAGATAAACTCAGCACATGACTAAAACTCTTTAAAATATCTCTTCTTGGGGTGCCTGGGTGGCTTAGTCGGTTAAGCATCTGACTTTCGCTTAGGTCATGATCTCACAGTTCGTGGGTTCAAGCCCCGTGTTGGGCTCTGTGCTGACTGCCAGCTCAGAGCTTGGAGCCTGTTTCAGTCTGTGACTCCCTCTCTCTCTGACCCTCCCCTGCTCATACTGTCTCTCTCTCTCTCTCCTAGAAATAAATAAAAATATTAAAAAAAATAAAATAAAATATCTCTTCTTTAGTAATGGATCTAGAAATCCATTGATTACACACTAGGCATTCAATAACTGTTTCATGATGAGGAAGGCAAGAAAAAATATTCTTATCTGTGAGGCTATTGTATTACAGAATTACAGTATGACTAAATGAGTAAAATCTGGAGAGGAATTACTTCTTTATGTAATCTAAAGTGCGGTAAATAAGGAGCTTTTTAAGTAACTATTTTTGGCACTAAAGTAAGGAAAACTTTTGGCAGTGAAGCCAGTTTTGAAAAAAAGATAAATGGAAATATCTATATTAAAATCTGATTGAAATCTGTACTTTTCAAATCAAAACATTCTTTTGAAGCTTAAAGAAATTTTCACCCTTAGGAATGTGACTTTTCTTTTTTTCCTCAGTAAAAATAAACCTTCCTAATACTTCTTTAAATTTTTTTAAATTGTTATTTTTCCATAGGAAACATTTTTATATTTTATTAATACCACACAAAACCAAATTAGACTTTCTAATGCAGTTACAAATAGAAACTTAAATACCTTCAGTTAGGTAATTGGGCTTGATATATTTAGTGTTACATAGTTCAAAATTGTACAAATACAAATAAAAATGTTTCCCTCATTCTTTTGTTCTTCCCTCCCTCACCCCTCCTTCCTTCCTTCCTTCTTCCCTCTCTCTCTTTCCTTCCTTTTTTCTTCCCTTTTTTCTTAAGGTATGATATAATGTGGCTTGCATGTGTAAATATATACAATTTGATTATTTTCTAAACCTTGTGTGATTTCAGAGCATTATTCTAACTCATTTATGTAACTCAGAAACTGATTCCATTTAGTAATGTAGTGGGAGAGCTTTTAGTATTACAAGCCATTGAAATATCATTTAATATTCTGAAGTTGGACTTTACCTTGTAATACATAAGACTTAATACCCAATGTCAAAATATATAAATTAAGATCAGAAGAACTGTTAAACAGTTTTAAAATAATTATAGAATACATTTCAAGTCATCAGATACATTTTATGATTTTGCCAACAGTTAAATATTAGACCAAGATATATCTTCATTTTGTCTTAATATTATAAAAATGGCTTGATTATTAGACATAAAAATGATTTTGTTAGAACAATTATTTAACTCATTTATGAGAAAAAATAAGATAAAGTGATTTCTTGTGCTGCAGTCTTGACATCTTATGAAGTTTGTTGGTGGTGATAGTGATGATGATGATGCAGCCATTTCACACTGTTATCTGTGATTTGTGCACATTAAAAAGTTTTAAATGTATGTTCCCTTCTTGTTGATAAATCTTTCTTCTTATGCTGTAATTTACAGATTTGAGTTTTTAAAGTCACATTGAGGTGTTATTAGCAAATTATAATGCTCATCTTGGAAAGCTTGTGCATTTTGGTAAATCAAAGTAAGTATTTTCAATTTTGCTAATTCTTCTCTCTTTAATCTAGGATTAAGCTATTTAGGGCTGATGAGTAAAATTTAAATTTGGAAATTAGGGGTCCTGGGTGGCTCAGTTGGCTGAAGGCATGACTCTTGTTTTTGGCTCAGTTTATGATCCAGGGTTGTGGGATAGAGCCCTGTGTCAGGCTTTGCGCTAAGCATGGAGCCTGCTTAAGATTCTCTCTCTTCTCTCTCTCTCTCTGTCTCTCTGTCTCTCTGTCTCTCCCTCCACCCCCTCCCCCACTTGCACACTCTGTCTAAAATAATAAAATATAAAATAAAAATTGGAAATTACATTGGCTTTTATAGAGAGGAAATACTTCATAAAATTAAAAGCAGTGAACCAATGTAAAATACTTTTCTAATATGCAAATACATCTCATGAGAGTGGCCATTTTGTACCTGTATTTTAATAATGGTTCCAGTAAAAGTGTAGTATATATTTGTTGTTAAGATAGGTATACATTAATGTTAAGACAAAAGGGTGGGAAGATAATTGTGTAGTTGAAAAATAAATTCATTTGTAAATTAAATTTTACCCAGTTAAGTTTACTTTACTTTGTTCAGTAAAATTTCATATTTGTTTTTGAAAGAAATTGTAGAAAATAAATATCTTTATTATTATTATTATTATGATAATTATGATTAACAGTAATCATTAAGGTGGCAAAAATCACCTTAATGATACAAATTGGAGTAAAACATTAATGACTTTTCCATTATCTACTGATATTGATCATATAGATAATAGGTTCCTTTGATTATTTTAAATTTTTTTTAATGTTTATTTTTGAGAGAGAGAGAGCAGAGGAGGGGCAGAGAGAGAGGAAGACACAGAATCCGAAGTAGGCTCCAGGCTCTGTACTGACAATGTGGGGCTCAAACTTACTAGCCCTGAGATCATGACCTGAGCCAAAGTTGGAAGCTTAAAGGACTGAACCACCCAGGTGTTCCTAATTATTTCTTACAGGGAATGTCTCTATTGGAAGATTCATTCTTAGATTTTTTTCAATTATTCATTATATGTTACAGAAAACTCTGAGTATAACATGTTTTCATTAGGAACATCTTAAGCTATTTGGAATGAACTGAACCTGGGAAATACTTGAGTTTACTTGAACTAATTTTGTTAGGGAAGGCACACTTATTAGGCTGGAAAGTGGCATAGTGAATTTGGTTAAGTAGTCTGCCAAGAATCAGAATTTCAGAGGGTTCAGTCTATCTCTATTATAATGTTTGATGGTTTTAGACCTCGTTACATGTGCATGAGTATTAAAATATGGCTAGTAAAAATTTACTTAAAGTAAATTACATACAAGATAACAAATATGAAAAAACAGAATATAGACTATATCTTTAATAATTTATTATATCAATTATACGTTGATTGATAATATTTTGGATATGTTAGATTAAATAAAATACTAAATTAGTTTCATTTGCTTCTTTTTACTTAATGTGACCACTAGAAAATTTACAATTTCATATGTGGCTAGAATTTATGGCTTGCATTATACTTCTTTTGGACAACATCGCGTTAGATAGTCTCTTAATTGCTAGACTGCAGTTTTCTTACTAGATCAGTGAAGGAATTAGACTCAAATGATCTTTAAGACTTTTTGTAACTTCAATATTTAATTTTTTCTCCTTTAGTTTACTTAGGTTGCTACCTCTATTTCCAAAATATTTACATTACACCCAACTATATTTTGCCTTGAAAGACAAAGCAATATAAAATATCAGCATAGTGTTTTCCCAAGCATTTGGGAAGATTTGATATCTAGTATATATCAGTCACTCCATTCGATACTTATTCTGAGACAGATAAGCTAATTTTTACTTAATGGAATTCAGATATTCTTTGAAATGTTTAATATCAAGTGTTCTGTTCTTAAAGTAAATGTATCTGTTCAACCCTGAGGGAGCTCATTTTACTGCCATTACGCATTTTTTCCTGGCATACTCAGAAACCATGATAATGGAATTTTGCCTTATTGTGCCTTTGTGCATATAGTTTATCCTCAATAAACTTCAGATAATTAATGTAAAATAGTTAATAAAAGATAGTTAAGAGATAATGAGCCGGTGTGTGATAAGACTTTATTTGGGTCATTTCCCTAATTTGTGATGCAGGTAGTTTTCAACTACTATGAAAAGTCAAAACACATTAGTGGTTTACTAACATAGCTAATGATTACAAGACAGTTAAAATACATTATTCATATGGGTTGATGGATTTTAGGTCAAGGAATTGTTAAAAGTATATAATTCTGAATGTTAGAAATGGAATCATCCATCAAACTGTATTGTAGATGATAATTACTTTTTAGTGCATAGATTATTTTAATTTTTTAAAGTTTATTTATTTATTTTGAGTCAGCAGGGGAGAGCCAGAGAGAGAGAGAGAGAGAGAGAGAGAGAGAGAGAGAGAGAGAGGGATGAGAGAATCTCAAGCAGGATTCGCTCTGTTAGCATGGAGCCCGATGTGGGGCTGGAACTCATGAACAGTGAGATCATGATCTGAGCTGAGATCATAGTGGGACACAACCCACTGAGCCACTCAGGTGCCCCAAGTACATAGATAGGTTAAAAATTAAGTGGAAAGGAAATGTGTAATTATAGATATCAGACTCAATCACTACCACCAACACTAACTAAATGAATAACTGGTAGAATTACATCTCTATGTTTCAATTTATAGACCTATTAGCCTCTCAAAGTTGTAGGCATAAAATAATATACAGTGTGTGTGAATGCCCTCTGACACCATGTAAAAATGTAAGATATTTGAAGTGGAGCTATAGTTTTGCCCTAAGTATATTAAATGTGTCACACTACTTCCCCATACCAATCTGCAGGGAATACAGATATATATTTTTTTAATCTAGAAAGCTTTACCCCTTGCCTATTTGTACTGTCCATTCTCCGCTTTTATTCTCCCCAGCTCTACAGTAGAGCATTTATCTCTAGTCTCTGGATCCTGATAGAATTTTGTCTTGGCTTTCTTATTTTGATGGCAATTTGGATAAAGATCTCCTCTTGTGACCCATGTGTGGATTTGTGCCTTCCTCCAGACCTATGCAGTATAGCTATGGGTCCGAAGCACTTCTGTAGCTTATCTCAGTCCTGTGTTCTCCAGACTAGGCCTATTGTATTGATGAATTTGTAGGACACTAAAGAAGGCTCACTGACAGGTTGAATCTAAACTCACTGTAGGTGAAATAACATTGGATTGAGATCTGGATATGTGTTTGTTTTTCAAAGAGCAAATTTTTTAGATCTAAGAAAGTGGAGAGGTAGAAGGCAGAGGTTATTGTTAATAGGCAACAGAATACTTTCCAGTTTGAAAGTATTGTTAGGAGAGCTGATTAAATAAAAGATATGGTCTGAGATAGAATACATATGAAACACATTCGGTTCACAAGGTTAGGAAATTTATGAAACAGCAAGTTAACATGGATGTTGAAAGCATGTCTGATGTATGCAGTCCATGTATTTCAGAAAGGAATGGAGGAAAGGCAAACTGAACTGAATGTCAGGAGTCAGTAACCTAGTATGCAAGTCCCTTATGCTGTAACTCTAATTCATTTTATAGACTTCTTTTCACCTTCTCTCCTTAGCTATGCCAAGGGTCAGAAAATTGAATATAACCTGTATTCCTCAGTATAGTTCTTTTTCCTCATTTTCACATTTTATTGCCTTATTTCCTCTGCCTTGAATCTTTCACTTCCCCTGGCTGCAAGCTCTATCATACCTGATCATTAACACTCATCTGTGCAAACCTTGCTTCTATCTTTCTCTTTGTCTACTTCCTCCCCCCCCACCAAGAAAGAAGTGAGTCTTCCTCTTAATTCCTGATGTGAATATAATTTATTAATTTTGTAGTCATATCTTAGCATTATTACTGCTGTCTACATATCAGCGGAGTTATGTTTGTGTCCCTTCAAAATTTGTATGCTGAGGGTTTTGATATTAGGGTAGTGTTGGTCTTACAGAATGTATTAGGAAGTATTCCCTCTTCAACTTTCTGCAGGAGTTTTGTAGAATTGGTACTATGTGCTGTTTAAATGTTTGGTGGAATTTACCAGTGAAGACATGTGCTTCTGGAGTGAGGTGTGTGTGTGTGTGTGTGTGTGTGTGTGTGTGTGTGTGTGTGTGTGTGTGTGTGTGTAAGCTTTAATTTGTAATTTTTAAAATTTAAAATTTAATTTCTATGCTGTCGATAGCACTATTCAGATTCTTTATTTGTTGGTTTGTTTTTTGGAGGAATTTGTGGTAGTTTGAGTTTTTCAATTTGTCCATTTCATCTATATTGTCACATTTACTGTCATAAAGGTGTTCATAATATTTCTTTATTATCCTCTTAGTATATGTATAATCTGTGATAATATCACTTTGCTTAGTCTTCATTTGTTAATATTTATTCTGTTGTTTTTTCCTCATCACTGTTTACAGATTTATTAATTGTATTGATCTTAAAGAAGCAGATTTTGATTTTACTGATGTTTGGGTTTTTTTTCCTGTTTTTTACTTTATTAATTTCCATTCTGATATTTATTATTCATTTTCATTGGCTTACCCTGAGTTTCATGTACTCTTAATTTTTGGTTTCTCAATGTGGAAAGTAATCATTTGAGACCTTCTTTCTTTAGGTATTTCTATAGGTACTTAGGGTTATAAATATATTTTTAAGTACTACTTTAGCCACATCCCATAAAGTTTAGTATGCTGTATTCTAATTTTACTCAGTTGAACATATTTTCTATTTTCTCTTTTAGTTTTATCTTTGACCCATGGGTTATGTAGAAGTACATGATTTAGTTTATAATTGTTTGGAGAGTTTTCCCGATATATTTGTTACAGATTTCTAATTTAATTCTGTTGTAATATGAGAACATACTTAGTGTGACTTCAGTCCTTTAAAAATCTGATGAGGCTGTTTTTATGGTATAAAATGTCTATCTTGATAAATGTTTTATATGCACTTGAAAAAATGTATATTTTTGTTTTGTTGCATGGAATGTTCTCTAAATGTCAGTTAAGTTTGCTAATAGTGTTATTCTATTTCCTTACTGATTTTCTCTGTATTTGTACTACTCACTGAGAGAATGGTGTTATAATCACTGGCTATCATTGAAGTTTTGTGTATTTATATTTACAGTTTATCAATGTTTGCTTCATGTATTTTGAATCTTTTATTAAATGTATTAATGTTTAAGATCATTATGTTTTCTTCATGAATTGATCTTTTTATCATTATGAAAAGACCCTCTATTTTTTTTATTTTATTTTTTTTACAAATAGTTTATTGTCAAATTAGTTTCCACATAACACTCAGTGCTCATCCCCACAAGTGCCCTCCTCCATGCCCATCTCCCTCCTCCCCACCACATCCGTTAGTCCTCAGTTTGTTTGTCAGCATTCAAGAGTCTCTCATGGTTTGCCTCTCTCCCTTTCCCCCATCATTTCCGCCCTTCTTCTCCCCCTTGTTCCTCCGTCAAGTTCCTCCTAATCCTCCTATACGTGCAAACATATGATATTTGTCCTTCTCTGCCTGACTTATTTCGCTCAGCATAACACCCTCAAGGTCCATCCATGTTGCTACACATGGCCAGATTTCATTGTTTCTCATTGCCATGTAGTATTCCATGGTATACATAAACCACATCTTCTTGATCCATTCATCTGTAGATGGACACTTAGGCTCTTTGCATGTTTTAGCTATTGTGGAGAGTGCTGCTATGAATATTGGGGTACATGTGCTCCTGTGCCTCAGCATTTCTGTATCCCTTGGGTAAATTCCTAGCACTGCTATTGCTGAAGACCCTCTATTTTTGATAATGTTATTTTTTTCTGAAATTTGTTTTATCTAAATAGCAACTCCAATTTTCTTGTATTTTCTTGTATTTGTATTTCTTGTATTTCTTGTACATTGTGCCATTCTTTTAACTTTTTTGTGTCTTTTTATTTAAATGAGTCTTATTGTAGTCAGCATTTGGTTGGTATTGGTTTTAAAATCTAATGTAACAATTGCTTATTTTTAAATGACATACCACTTTTAATGTAAATATTGATATAGGAGGATTTAAATACCGTCTTGTTTCTTTTATATTGTAGGCTTATTAGTTATAATAAAAGTATAACTTTTTTTAGTGGTTTGTAATGTATATATTGAACTTATTCCCGTCTCTCCTTCTAGTAATAGCATAATAATTCATGAATATTATAATAATCTTAAAACAGCATATTTTTGTTTTTCCCCTTTTGGCCGTTGTGCTATTTTTGCTATACTATCTATCTTTAAATATATTATAAACCTCTTAATTCATTGTTATACATTTTCCTTTAAAGCGTCAATTATCTTTTAAAGACATTTCAAAAACAAAACAAAAAAAATCTGATCTATTTATCCACATATTTACCATTTCCAAAGCTTTTCATTCTGGCATTTCTTTCTTTCTGTCTGAAGAATTTTAACATTTCTTATAGTGTAGTTCTGCTGGTAGTATATTCTTTCAGCATTCAGGAAAAAAGTCTTTCTATCTGACGAAATCTTAATTTTTTTTTTTTTACAAATAGTTTATTGTCAAATTAGTTTCCACATAACACCCAGTGCTCATCCCCACAAGTGCCCTCCTCCATGCCTACCCCTCCTCCCCCCACATCCACCAGTCCTCAGTTTTTGTCAGCATTCAAGAGTCTCTCATGGTTTGCCTCTCTCCCTTTCCCCCACCATTTCCGCCCTTCTTCTCCCCCTTGGTCCTCTGTTAAGCTCCTCCTAATCCTCCTATACGTGCACACATACGATATTTGTCTTTCTCTGCCTGACTTATTTCGCTCAGCATAACACCCTCAAGGTCCATCCATGTTGCTACACATGGCCAGATTTCATTGTTTCTCATTGCCATGTAGTATTCCATGGTATAGATAAACCACATCTTCTTGATCCATTCATCTGTTGATGGACACTTAGGCTCTTTCCAGGTTTTAGCTATTGTGGAGAGTGCTGCTATGAACATTGGGGTACATGTGCTCCTATGCATCAGCATTTCTGTATCCCTTGGGTAAATTCCTAGCAGTGCTATTGCTGGGTCATAGGGGAGTTCTATTGTTAGTTTCCTGAGGAACCTCCACACTGTTTTCCAGAGGGGCTGTACCAGTTTACATTCCCACCAACAGTGTAGGAGGGTGCCCGTTTCTCCACATCCTCGCCAGCATCTAGAGTTCTCTGATGTGCTCATTTTAGCCACTCTGACTGGCGTGAGGTGGTATCTCAATGTGGTTTTGATTTGTATTTCCCTGATGAGGAGGGATGCTGAGCATCGTTTCATGTGTCTGTTGGCCATCTGGATGTCCTCTTTGGAGAAGTGTCTGTTCATATCTTCTGCCCATTTCTTCACTGGGTTGTTTGTTTTTCGGGCGTGTAGTTTGGTGAGTTCCTTGTAGATTCTAGATATCAACCCTTTATCTGATATGTCATTTGCAACTATCTTTTCCCATTCCGTTGGTTGCCTATTAATTTTCTGGGTTGTTTCCTTGGCTGTGCAGAAGCTTTTAATCTTGAGGAGGTCCCAACAGTTTATTTTTGCTCTTAATTCCCTTGCTTTTGGGGATGTGTCAAGTAAGAAGTTGCTGCGGTGGAGGTCAAGGAGGTTGTTTCCTGCTTTCTCCTCTAGGGTGTTGATAGTTTCCTGTCTCACGTTCAGGTCCTTTATCCATTTTGAGTTTATTTTTGTGCATGGTGTGAGAAAATGATCTAGTTTCATTCTTCTGCATGTTGCTGTCCAGTTCTCCCAACACCATCTGTTAAAAAGGCTGTATTTTTCCAATCGGATATTCTTTCCTGCTTTGACAAAGATTAGTTGGCTGTATACTTTTGGGTCCACTTCTGAGTTCTCAATTCTGTTCCATTGGTCTATGTGTCTGTTTTTGTGCCAATACCATACTGTCTTGATGATGACAGCTTTGTAGTAGAGGCTAAAGTCTGGGATGGTGATCCTCCCGTTTTGGTTTTATTTTTCAGGATTACTTTGGCTATTCGGGGTCTTTTGTGGTTCCATACAAATTTTTGGATAGTTTGTTCTAGTTTTGAGAAGTATGCTGGTGCAATTTTGACTGGAATTGCATTGAATGTGTAGAGTGCCTTAGGTAGTAATGACATCTTAACTATATTTATTCTTCCTATCCATGAGCATGGAATGTTTTTCCATTTCTTTGTGTCTTCTTCAATTTCCTTCATAAGTTTTCTATAGTTTTCATCATACAGATCTCTTGTATCCTTGGTTAGGTTTATTCTGAGGTATTTTATGGTTTTTTGTGCAATTGTGAATGGGATCAGTTTCTTGATTTCTCTTTCTGTTGCTTCATTGTTGGTGTATAAAAATGCAACCGATTTCTGTACGTTGATTTTGTACCCTGCAACTTGGCTGAATTCTTGGATCAGTTCTAGTAGGCTTCTGGTGGAGTCTGTCGAGTTTTCTATGTAGAGTATCATGTCATCTGCGAAGAGTGAAAGTTTGACTTCCTCTTTGCCAATTCTGATGCCTTTGATTTCCTTTTGGTGTCTGATGGCTGATGCTAGGACTTCCAGCACTATGTTAAACAGCAGTGGTGAGAGTGGGCATCCCTGTCGTGTTCCTGATCTCAGGGGGAAAGCTCTGAGTTTTTCCCCGTTGAGGATGATGTTAGCTGAAGGCTTCTCATAGATGGCTTTGATGATGTTTAAGTAGGTTCCTTCTATCCCAACTTTCTCGAGAGTCTTTATTAAGAAGGGATGCTGTATTTTGTCAAATGCTTTTTCTGCATCTATGGACAGGATCATATGGTTTTTATCTTTTCTTTTATTGATATGATGTATCACATTGATTGATTTGCGAATGTTGAACCAGCCCTGTAACCCAGGAATGAATCCCACTTGATCTTGGTGGATGATTCTTTTTATATGCTGCTGGATTCGATTTGCAAGGATCTTGTTGAGAATTTTTGCATCCGTATTCATCAAAGATATTGGCCTGTAGTTCTCTTCTTTCGCTGGATCTCTGTCTGGCTTGGGAATCAGTGTGATGCTGGCTTCATAAAATGAGTCCGGGAGTTTTCCTTCGCTTTCTTTTTTTTGGAATGACTTGAGAAGAATTGGGATTAATTCTGTTTTAAATGTCTGATAGAATTCCCCAGGGAAGCCATCAGGTCCAGGGCTCTTATTTGTTGGGAGATTTTTGATCACTGATTCAATTTCTTCACTCGTTATGGGTCTCTTCAGGTTTTCTATTTCTTCCCGTGTGAATTTTGGTAGTGACTGTGTGTTTAGGAATTTGTCCATTTCTTCTAAGTTGTCCAATTTGTTGGCATATAAGTTTTCATAGTATTCCCTGATAATTGCTTGTATTTCTGAGGGGTTGGTTGTAATAAGTCCATTTTCATTATAATTTTGTCTATTTGGGTGCTCTCTCTTTTCTTTTGGATAAGTCTGGCTAGAGGTTTGTCAATTTTGTTTACTTTTTCAAAAAACCAACTCTTGGTTTCATTGATCTGTTCAATTGTTTCTTTGGTCTCTATGTTGTTTATTTCTGCTCTAATTTTTACTATTTCTCTTCTTCTACTGGGTTTAGGGCGTTCTTGTTGCTCTGCCTCTAGTTCCTTTAGGTGAGCTGTTAGATTTTGGACTTGCGCTTTTTCTAATCTCTTGAAATAGGCCTGGAGAGCAATGTACTTTCCTCTTAGGACTGCCTTTGGCGCATCCCATAGATTTTGAATTGTTGTGTTTTCATTTTCATTTGTTTCCATATATTTTTTAATTTCATCTCTAATTGCCTGATTGGCCCATTCATTCTTTAGAAGGGTGTTCTTTAACCTCCATGTTTTTGGAAGTTTTCCAGACTTCTTCCTGTAATTGATTTCAAGTTTCAAAGCATTGTGATCTGACAGTGTGCATGGTATGATCTCTATTCTTTTATATTTCTTGAGGGCTGCTTTATGTCCCAGTATGTGATCTATCTTGGAGAATGTGCCATGCGCACTTGAGAAGAAAGTAAATTCCCTGGCCTCAGGATGTAAAGTTCTAAATATATCCGTCAGGTCCATCTGGTCCAATGTATCTTTCAAGTCCATTATTTCTTTAGTGATTTTCTGTCTGGTTGACCTATCCATTGCTGTAAGCGGAGTATTAAAGTCCCCTGCTATTAGCACATTCTTATCTAGAAGCTTGTTTCTGTTTGTGATTAATTGTTTTAGATATTTAGGTGCTCCCATATTCGGTGCATAGACATTTATGATTGTTAGTTCTTCCTGATGGATGGACCCTGTAATTATTATGTAGTGCCCTTCTTCATCTCTTGTGATTGTCTTTAATTTAAAGTCCAGTTTGTCTGATAGAAGTATCGCTACTCCGGCTTTCTTTTGATTTCCTGTAGCATGATATATATTTCTGCATCCCCTTACTTTTAATCTGAAGGTATCTTCCCGTCTAAAATGTGTTTCTTGTAGACAGCATATAGATGGATTTTGTTTTTTAATCCATTCTCCTACCCTATGTCTTTTGATTGGAGTATTCAGCCCATTGACATTCAGGGTTATTATTGAAATATGTGGGTTTAGAGTCTTTGTATCCTTTGTAGGGTTCATGTTTGTAGTGGTGTCTCTGGAATCTTTGCTCCTTGCAACCTTTCCTTCAGAGCATCCCCCTCAGGATTTCTTGTAGGGCTGGCTTCGTGGTGACAAATTCTTTCAATTTCTGTTTGTTTGGAAAGGTTTTTATCTCTCCTTCTATTTTGAATGACAGGCTTGCTGGATAAAGGATTCTTGGCTGCATATTTTTACTGTTCATCACATTGAAGATCTCTTGCCATTCCTTTCTGGCCTGCCACATTTCAGTAGATAGGTCTGTCACCACTCTGACGGGTTTCCCTTTGTATGTGAGTGCCCTTTTCTCCCTAGCTGCTTTCAAAATTCTCTCTTTGTCCTTGTATTTTGCCATTTTTACGATGATATGTCGTGCAGAAGATCGATTCAAGTTACGTCTGAGAGGAGTCCTCTGAGCCTCTTGTATTTCCACATTGACTTCCTTCCCCAGGTCGGGGAAGTTCTCTGCTATAATTTGTTCCAGGACTCCTTCAGCACCTTTCCCTCTCTCTTCCTCTTCTGGGATTCCTATGATACGGATATTGTTGCGTTTGACTGTGTCGCTGAGCTCTCGAATTCTTCTTTCCTGTTCCTGGATCAGTTTGTCTCTTTTTTTGTCAGCTTCTTGTTTTTCTAGAATGGTGTCTTCTAAATCACTTATTCTCCTTTCTGCCTCTTCAAGTCCGTGCATTGGAGGCCTCTAATTTATTATGGATCTTATTTATCGCATTTTTTAATTCTTCATGGCTATTTTTATTTTCCATTCTGTCTGTAGCCATAGTTTCTTTGATGTCGCCTATGTTTTTTTCAAGCCCTGCTATTAATTTCACCATTATTATTCTAAAATCTTGTTCACTTATGCTGCTGATATCTGTTTTGAGCAGTTCATTAGCTGTCATTTCTTCTTGGAGTTTCTTTGGAGGAGAGCTCTTTCGTTTCGTCATTTTAGTTAGCTCGAAATCTTAATTTTTAAAACATATTTCACTGAGTCTAGAATTCTAGGTTACAGTTTTTCTTTCTTTCAGTATTTTAAAGATAATCCTCTACAGTCTTATGACTTGCGTTGTTTCTAATGAGAAGTCTGCTCTCATTCTTATCTTTGTTATTGTACATGTTGTAGTTTTTCTCTTACTCCCCTTAAGTTTCTCTTTATCACACTTATCAAGTAATTTGATTATAATTTAGTTTGGTAGAGTGTCATTGTTTTGCTTGTGCTTATGGATTGTTGAGGATTTTGGTTCTGTGGGTCTGTAGTTTTCATAAAATTTGAACAGCTTCCTTTGTTATTTTTTCAAGTCCCCCCCCCTTCCTACTCAACTTCTCTATATATGCATGTTAAGATATGCAACTCAATATATGCACGTTAAGATATTTAAAATCTTTCTGCAGGTGACTAATGTTCTGTACACTTTCTTTTTCATTTCAGTCCTTTTGCTCTGTTTCATTCAGAATAGTTTCTGTGCTATGGTTTCAAGATAATATTTCCTTCCATTTTATCCTTCTATTTAATCACATCTACTGTTTTATTTTAATCTTGTATATTTCTCAGCACCAGAAATTTGATTTTTAAAAATCTTATGTCTTAATATATTCAGCATATTGAATATAGTTTTAATGATTCTTAATACCTTATCTACTAGTTTTATCATCTATGTCATTTCTAAGTCTTTCAGTTGACAGATTTTTGTCTCCTCTTTAAAGCTGGATTTTATGTGTATATGTATGTATCTTTTCATGCATTGTAATTATTGATTTGATTGCAAATATTATGAAATTTACCATGTTGGTACTGAATATTTTTATATTCTTTCATATCTTGACTTTTGTTCCAGAATGTATTGATGTTACTTGAAAGTAGTTTGACCCGTTTGGGGTTTGCTTTTAGTTTTTGGGGAGCAGGACCAGAGCAGACTTTCTTCTAGGACTAATTATATCCACTACTCAGTTTAGCATCCTTTGGTACCCTCCCTGATGTGTTTTAAATCATGAGATTCTTCAGTAATGGGTAATTGGAACATAAACTTTTCTCAGACATGCATGAGTACCAGAGATTATACCTCTCAGGTTCCATGATATTCATGTGCTGCAGCAGAAAATAAAGATTTATTATCTGTAGATCATGTATCTCTTCTATGATTTTTTTTCTTTTAATATCCTGTTCCTAAACTATAGTTCCTTTGACATTTTGGGTACTATACTCCATTTCTTCAACTCAGGAAGACTGCCGGAATCCATCTTTGGTCCCTTTGTCTATTGTTGCCATACGAAAAATGTTTTTAGGCAGTTATTTAGGGAAATCCTAGGGCTCATTTAATTTGTTTTTCTTCTCTCAGGGAACACTGTTCTATACTGTTTTATGCCCTATGTCCAGAAACTATTGTGTAATGTATTTGGTCTAATATTTTTAGTTGCTTCAGACTAGAAGGTGTATCTGGTCTCTATTATTCTATCTTGTCCTACAGTATGAGTGATTTTACTATGTTAAAGTATACTATGATTAATAATGATCTATAATGATAGTATCTATTAATACTTACAATAATGAAGGTCAGTCTCCTCTGGTGTGTTAGTGTCATACATTTGACATAGGATATTATTATTGTGATGATATAGACTCTATTCATATAGGTCTATACAGACTAAATGATTTGGCTGAATTGACCAGTCAACTTAAACCCTTATTAATTCCATCAAAAATTAATTTTCCTGCTCTTTCTTCAAATCAATTAGTCACTTTATTGAGGTAACTAAATTGAGCAGATTTCTGAGTATAAGTATAATCTAGTTTTATTATTTCTGCCAAGAGATAGATAGAGATGGTATAGACTACATTTTCCACCCTAGTGGAAAGTAAACTAAGGTGTGAATAGCACAACTCTGATTGATGTGTCAGTGCTTAAAAATACAATATTTTTAAAAAGGTCTATACAGTATCTTATATAAATAAAAAAGCGTAAGGATGGAAGTAATCAGAGAATACTTAGAAGAAGGAACTTTTTAAATGAGATTGTATCAACTAGTTGGAATAAAACAGATGCGTATGTTTGTGTGAGTTGTAGGGTGGGTAGAGACCTAAGGAGAACCTTATAGCTAAGGAGGCATAAATAATTACTTCTTTACCCCCCACCCCCACCCCTCGGGGAAACTTCCAAGTCTGCCGTAATACAGCCTACATGTAGAGAATACCCAAAGACCTTTACAGAGCATTCACTCAGTGTTATTTGTGATTATGAAAAGTATGGTAATGAGGTACCTGGATGGCTCAGTCAGTTAAGCATCCAACTCTTGATTTAGGCGCAGGTCATGATCTCACAGTCATGAGATCAAGCCCTGCATGGGCTCCATGCTGGGTGTGAGGCTTGCTTTGGATTCTCTTTCTCCCTCTCTCACTGCCCCTCCTCTGCTTGTGCTCTCTCTCTCTCTCTCTCATAAAAATAAAATAAATTTCATTCAATTAAAAAATATGTAGTGATTCAAATATCCATAAATAATATTATAGTTCTTCTTTGAAATATCGCATCATATACCTATTTGTGTTCATAGATATAAAAATTGTTATAATATTTTTCCAGGAGAAAAAAAGAAATTGAAGAAAACTGTGTTTGCACATAGTTTATTTACACACTTTTAGACTGTGTACTATAGGAGAAATACAGTGTTGGGAGAGAGGGTAATTTTTACTTTTTATTTCATGCCCTTCTTTACTGCCTGGAATTTTTCAGTTTGCATATATTACATTCAAATTTAAATTCAATATTTAAAAATCTAAATACAATTAGATTAAACTTTTATATTTTTTGTTAATCATAATATAAATCTAAGAAAGTCATGTATATTCTTCTTGGATATATTCTGACTTCTTTGACAGCCGACCATCCAATCAGTGCTTATTTTTATTGATTCAATCCAAGTAAAAACTCAAAGTGTTCCTTCTTTTTTCTTTGGAAGTGCTCACCTGTCAACATTGATGTGTATGACTGTAGAAAGGCATCTCATTGTAGTTTGTTGCTTCAAAAGTCTGTTTGTCTTTTTTTTTTTTTTTACTGAATATGAACTTCAGTCTGCTATCATATACTGTACTTTATTTCCATCTTTTTTTAATCTAGATTATGATTTGCTTTGTTTCCTTCTCTGCTAAAGAATGATACTGAACATGTATGGGAGAGGATATGTCAATACTTTTACTTCCTGCTCTGGGTCCACAAATCAAAGTGACATTTTGAACAGCTGTTACCTTTTCTGAACAGGCAGCTAGGCAATAAACTAGAGATTTTCTGGTGTACTGTAGATCCAGTCAATTATTGTAGTATTTGTAAGATATAGAAGTATTTTCATAATACATAATATATTATCTATTTTTATTGCACAAATAGTTATTCTGCAAGTGCACATTATAAGTTAGACTGTAAATGTGTGCGTGTACATGCATATGTGTGTCTCAGGTTCAGTATCCTCTGGCCTTAATTTTTGTTGCCTGGAGTTAAAAATTATGAACTCTGAGGGTCAGCGAGTGTCTTAAATTGGTAGGTTTTTCAAAAACAGCTATGTTCTGGTTGTACTTTCTGCAATTTTCAGCAGCATTGAAAGTATGACCCCCAAAAATGTTTTGGAATAAAATGTGCCCAACAGGATTGTGTTTGTCCTATTCATTTCTGCTCATGCTTAATTGTTGCCTTTTCCTGATCATTGTAAGCATACTGCTCTAACTGTTCTGGCTCGGGCCTCTAGATGAAGCATTTTATGAGAGTGGTGGTAAAATGAAAAGGAGAACTCATGTAGGGAAAGCGTGTGTGTGTGTGTCTATGTTTCTGTGTGTGTGTCTGTGTATATGCACTCACATACACTGCAAATGTTAAATCCCAGAAATGTTTTAATAGTTCATAGGTGATTTACCTTAGTTATGGATGGGTTAAATAAGAACCTAAGGTGATGCTTTAACAAAAATGAACACATGATGCCCTTTTCCTTACTGTCTCTTTAGGGATTTCAGTCAGCCAACAACCATAAACAATGACAACAACAAAAGACCCAAATCCTTTTTTTCAAGAGGTAAAATGAGTCTTGGGACCTTCTGTCTGACTATGTTATAATAGTTCTTTTTAGAAACCACAGACGTTTGGCTGTTTTCATGTCTCGAGAATGAGAAAGAGTCCACATTCTGAGAAGAGGCAGCTCACATGGGTATGTAGACACTCAAAGGCATTAAATGCCATATATATAGGGATGCCTGGGTGGCTCAGTTGGTTGAGTGTCTGACTGGCTCAGGTCATGATCTCAGGGTTTGTGAGTTTGAGCCCTGCATGGGGCTCACTGCTGTCAGCACAGACCTGCTTCAGATCCTCTGTCCCCTTCTCTCTATGCCTCTCCCCGCTCATGCTCTCTCTCTCTCCAGAATAAATTTTAAAAAATCAAAAATTTATAAAACGTAGCTAATATATATGAATACTTCAAAGTATAAAGTTAATTTTTAATTCACAAAGCATCATTCCCTCTTTAAATTCTCTTTTTTAAAATGACAAGATGTTAAGGACATGTGTATTTTATTTTGGAATATTAAAGAAACTCTTTTATATTAGAATTTTCTCCAGTTGAGAAAAGTGTAGAAATCTGTGTTTGTTTAAATTCCACTAGGAATCAAAATGATCACTTCTAATGAGTTCAAAAAGAATGCTTATCAAGTTCGTTTTACGTCTGTCCCCAATTCACATTACCAAGACTACATGATTTTCAGTAACTAAGGAAAATGGCAAATTATTTATACTTATAACGATAAGTTTAGACATGTCTTAATGTTTTTGACAGAAGCAAAGCATTCACCACAACTTCCAAAATGATTTGATTGGCTTTATTTAAAAAAAAAAAAATCAAGACATGGTATTCTTTTCTAATAGTTTAAAGAATATAAACGTGAGGGGTCCCTGGGTGGCTCAGTTGGTTAAGCATCCGACTTCGGCTCAGGTCATGACCTCATAGTTCATGGGTTCGAGTCCCACTTCAGGCTGTGCTGACAGCTACCTCAGAGCCTGGAGCCTGTCTTCAGATTCTGTATCTCTCTCCCTTTCTAACCCTTCCCTGCTCATGCTGTCTCTCTCTAACTCTCAAAAATAAATAAAAAGCATTAAAAAATTTTAAAAAGAATATAAATGTGAAACTCTTCAATAAATGATCAGAAGTTAATACACAATTTTTGATGGAACCATACATCAAATCACTAACATTAAAGGTTGAAATAAAATTGCAGTATGAAAAATAATTTTTGTTTTGCAATTCTAAATTAGAATCTCTCTTTTTTTTTTGCCTATAAAAACAGTATTGTATCCTCATATAAGAGAGTCAAATATCCTTTTTATTGGCTATTAGTCCTCTGGAATTAAGTATCTGGTTGTCCAAAATTACACAAAATGACAATTTACCTTAAAGTAGTTGCAGGTGGGCGTTTCCCCTACCTTGGAAATATAAATCTATTAAGAGAAATATACAATAAACCTGGCCTCAGAGATCACATAGATAAAGCTCTAACAAATATGAAGTTAAAACTGAAATTCATAAGAACACAGCGGACCCTAAGGATGTCAGGTATTGGAATAATTAGATCTAGAATAGAAATACAAATGTGTAATATAATTAAATAAATAATTGAAGGAATTGAAATGCAAGTTAATTAAAATAAGCAGTTAAATTGGAGAAAACAAGAATAAACAATTACTATAAATTAAATGTATAATAATTGAAACTATATACTTGAATGAACACGTTTAATAAGTGAATTAGTAAAATATAGAGTTGAAGAAATTACCTGTAATATGATAGAGATAGACACAACACATAAAAGAGATTAAGAGACATCAAAGATAGAATTAGAATGTACATGTAACCAAAGTTCCAGAGTGAGAATCTAAAAGAATGACATAGAGGTAGTATTTGAAAATATAATAGCTAAGAATTTTTCATATGTGAGCTGAGAAGTCCATATATACAAAACAAAATAAAGCAAAAGCAGTCTAAACCCAGAAACATCATAGTGGAACTGAAAATCACCCAAGAGAAAAAAGATTCTTAAAAAATAACTTAAGTGCAAAGACATATTACCTAACAAGAATTAGAATGACTCTTGGCTTAGCAAAAGCCATAGCAGAAGCAGAAGCCAGTGTGACTGCTATCTTTAAAATGAGTAATACTTTTAGCATTGTTTACAAAATGTAAGTTTATAACAAATAGGAAGACAAAGAGATCTTTAGAGCATCAAAAACTAAAGAAACTTCAAAAGCGAGGATATGAGGAAGGTAGACAATTTCTATGTATTGAAAATATAAAATCAAAATAGAAATATTGAGTAAAAGCACTTGTAAAATATGTGAGAAAATCTATATATTCACTGTATTTTAAAATATATCCATTCTGGGCCAACTGGGTGGCTCAGTTGGTTAAGCATCTGACTTCGGCTCATGTCATGATTTCACGGTTTGTGGGTTCAAGCCCCATGTCAGGCTGTGCGCTGACATCTGAGAGCCTGGAGCCTGCTTCGGATTCTGTGTCTCCCTGTCTTTCTCTCCCCCTCCCTCACTTGTGCTCTGTCTCTCTGTCTCTCAAAAGTAAATAAATGTAAAAAAATAAAAATATGTCCATTTTTTGTAGTCTAACAAAGAAAACTAAAAAAATTGGATAGTGACATACATAATAAGAGAGATAATTATTGATAAGGCATTCTAATGTCTGAGTATTATTTGGAAGGAAAATAAGCATTATCATTTAATTTTATATTTAAGTTAATTATTTATGCTATAACTTCTGGTTTAACAGTTGAAATAATAGTGTACATAAATTTTAAACCAAAGTTTAAAAGGATATCAAATGAAATGAAAAAAAAATTCAATCAATTCAAAAATGTTTAAGAAATTAAGAGAAAGCAGGGCAGATGAGCATAAAATACAGCTCTAGAGATAAGCCCAAATATATATTAATAATAACAAGAAATCCTATGGAATAAGCCCACTGAATAAATAAAAAAGATTGTCAGAGTAGAGGCACATTTAAAATGTAAGTATGTTGTGGGGTGCCTGGGTGGCTCAGTCAGTGGAACATCCAACTCTTGATTTCAGCTCAGGTCATGATCTCAAGGTTTTGTGAGTTCAAGCCCCACATGGGCTCTGGGCTGACAGCTCTGAGCCTGCTTGAGATTCTCCCTCTTTCTCTGACTCTTCCCTGTTCGCACACACTCTCTCTCTCTCTCAAAATAAATTAACAACTTAAAAAAATGTAAATATGTTGAAAGTTAAAAGAAAAATAGAGGAAAAGAAAGATACAGCAGACAAATATCAACTAAAGAAAGATGGCATAGCTATGATTATATCATAAAATAGATTTTAAAGCAAGCATATTACTAGAAATAAAGAATTCTAAATTTACATAGATCTAGTATGAAGTTCAAATATAGAAAAACAAAATTTCACAAATCCAAGGCCATATTGAGACTTTTAAACACATCTCTAATAGTAATTCATATACCCAACTGACATAATTGATTAAGAATGCAGAAGATTTGAAAGGACACTAGGGACACTAGGGTGGTTGGTTAGCGTTTGAAGTTACTTGATAGTTAATACAGCACAGATGGTTATTTAGTAGGGAGACTTTAACCAGAAGCCCTTTTTATAGTTACCAAAAGGCTTTAAAACATCTTTATGTCTGGGGCACCTGGGTGGCTCAGTCGGTTAAGCGTCTGACTTCAGCTCAGGTCATGATCTCACGGTTCGTGGGTTCGAGCCCTGCATCAGGCTCTGTGCTGACAGCTCGCTCAGAGCCTGGAGCCTGCTTCAGATTCTGTGTCTCCCTCTCTCTCTGACTCTCCCCTGCTCATGCTGTCTCTCTCTCTCTCTCTCTCTCTCTCAAAAATAAATAAAATATTAAAAAAAATATCTTTATGTCTGATTATCAAGGAAGGATTTATTGATGGATATTCGAAATGATATTTTAAGTGAGGTGGTATCTCAGTGTGGTTTTGATTTGTATTTCCCTGATGAGGAGCGATGCTGAGCATCGTTTCATGTGTCTGAGTGGCTAAAATGAGCCAATCAGAGAACTCTAGGTGCTGGCGAGGATGTGGAGAAACGGGCACCCTCCTACACTGTTGGTGGGAATGTAAACTGGTACAGCCCCTCTGGAAAACAGTGTGGAGGTTCCTAAGGAAACTAACAATAGAACAATAGAACTAACAATGGGCAAAAAGCTGGGACTTCATTGATCTTACAGAACAGCTTGTGATTACTTACAAATTCATATTTGTATATATGGTGAAATACATTCTCAGACCTTTTATTTGTAAAACCATGCACAGTTATAGTTTTATTGGAGGTGAGACCTAGTTATAACCAAAGATATTTATATTTTAAAAAAGTAATAATTATGAAGAATCTAATACATACAAGTTAGATCATAGCACCATGGTTCCAATTCATCCACTTAAAGGTCAAAATCCAAAATACTTGAGTCATTAATATGGAATTTTTTCTGGTTGATTCTATCCAATAAAATTGACTATTTTTCTGAAAAACTTGAAATCATTGCTGCAGATGGTTAACTAGGTGATTTTGACTGATAGAAAATGAGAAGATTTATGTTAAATCTGGAAAAGTACTTGGAGGTCATTTTCTTTTATAGAATTATAAAGACCTTTACTTCTGACATATCTCAAGGGAAAAGCCCCAACAGTAGATAGAAAATTTTTCTTTTTCAGCTAAGATTAATTTTTATTTGCATTGTGGATAGCTGTAAAAATTCTATAGGTCTCTCTGAGATATGAACTAATTAAGTTTTTCATATATCTCCTTTAACAAATGGAAGAGCTAAAAATTTGGTCTTGGTTTAGGAGTACTTTATGTTCCTATTAGTAAGCCAAGACAGAGAGTTGGTAGAGAATAAGGTACATCAGTAGAAAGAATGGCAATACGTATGGTAAATTATTTTTAGAACCAGGATAATACTAGATTACGTCACATTGTAATTTTTTTATCTACTAAAACTGTCATACAGTTGTTTTTTCTTCTTCTTTCGAACTCCTGCAACTTTTGCCCCTTACCATTGTGGGGTTAGCTGTCATGCTCTTATCTTTCTGACTAAATAGATCCTACATTCCTCAGGGATAGGAAGATGTTTTCCTTGGCTTTTCTTTTTTTTCTTTCTTCCTTTCTTTTTATTGTTTTTGTTGTTGATATATAATTGACATCCATTGTATTAGTCTCTGAGTTATATATTAGTTTTTATAAAGTTTTTGGCTTTCTTATATGCCCAACCTTGCTAGTCCTTTGCCTTTGCATGGTAAATATCTAGTAAATATTTGTTAACTGAGTAATGCCCTCAAATCTATGCCTAAGGGGTTTGCCGTCATCTCAGTAGTCATTTGGTAAATACTTGAGTGTATCACATATTAATCATTGACTTTTCAGAAGCAAAGGGACTGTTTTTATGACTTTAGCCTTAAATTACTTTTTGTTTCCTGGTACCTAACAAAGAGCCTTCCCAGAATGGGTCTTTGTACGAAATCATTGAATTCAAATGAGGATTCTGTTATTAAGAGAAACAGTAATGCAACCTTGGAGATGGTTTTACAAGACCATAATGGCCTGCAGACTTTTTTTTTTTTTTTTTGCCACCATAGTTTTCACTAATCCTTTAATCAGGATCTAGGGATAGTACTACATCTAGGGGCAAGAAAAACAACAGTAAAAAAATAGACCATCAATTCTATTCAATGTAGATTTAAGTTTTATTTAAATTCTTTCTTGCCCTGCTTATTTTTGGCACCATCCTCGTTTGCTCTTAGTGTTTCATCTGTAGATCCATACTTATTTATTTGGCAGGTATAATCTGCCATTCCTTCTCATCCTCCATCCTTTCACAGCAATTCTTACTTTGTGTCTCTCCTATAGCTGATGTTAACTCGGTTTCGTGGCTTCATAGGAGGCTTTATGCCCCCCCTCCCCTTTTTTAAATGGGCTGTCTTTGATTACAGCTTGTCAGTATGGTCTGACTGCTAACATTGATTCCCAGCAGTCAACAGCTTTGTCATATTGTTCAAGAGTAAGTTTCGATGTGTCATTTTAATAGACTAAAAAGCTATTCTCAGTAAAATCAAATTCCTCTGGGAATTGTTAAGGATGCTTTCAAAATGAAGAAGATTTGTAATGTTTTGAAGATTTCTCCAGGGAGGCATCAGGTGATTACGTTTACTGAAACTGCCAGTGTTTTAGCTGAATTTTGTATTCTGAAAATGCATTTTAAAACTGGCTTTCCTTTATTTTATTTAGGCAAAACATGATTCACAATAATTAAGCTTTATGAGCTTTTTCATTTAGGCAGGTAAGAGAACATTTTTATTTTTGTTTTCGACAGAAAGAAAATATTTGCTGTTTCTTTGCATTTCTATGTATGACCCTAACTAAATTCAGGGTTGGGCTAAGACATCGATGTCCCCATTCAGGCTAGACATGTGGTGTTTCTCCAAACTAGTATTATTTAACTGTATGTTATGGTGGTGAAAAGAACAGGCTCTGAAACCATACTGTGTGGGTTCAAATCCCACCTCTGCCATTTACTGGCTATGTGACTTTCAATATTAATTTCATTGTGCCTTAGTTATTCATCTATAAATTGGAGAGAGTAATAGCACTTTTCTTTATAGTTTTGAATGAGAGTTAATACACTTATAAACTATGTGTATACTTCATAATATGCATATCTAATATTTAGGTCCTAGTAAATATTATTTGTTATTCTTATTATGCCATTGTTTTTGGTCTTTTGTCATTGACAATGTGCAACATTTATTTGGAGATACTTTCAGCCTTACATGTGCGAAGGATGTAGAAGTGAACAAAGATTACATTATCCACCTGGCATTTTATCTCTGACACCAGATTTACATACACTAGTGAACAGACTTTAAATTTTGCATTCTGTGGTATGACAGCCCTCTATGATATGATAGTATTTTGCTTACCTGGACAGCCGTCTAGTTAGGCCATCCTTAATCACCCTTGATTATATATATTGCCTTAGGTTCAACTGCTAGGATCTCAATTCCTTCTTCAGAGAGATGCAGGACCTGGAAAGACTCCAAAAGAAGCCAAGTGAGCAGACACTACTAAGCATTCAGGTATCTATATTGGCCCACTAGCCATTGACATAGCAATAGAGAGCTTTTAGCTGAATAAGGTCTAAATCTCTGTGTGGACTTGTTTTATAGGCACTGGCTATTTCAGATTAAATAAGATTTGCCTCTAGCGAGAAACTTGGTTGATTCCAGAGAAAGCTTTTATTTGCCACAGATGCTGGCCATCTCATCTTAGGACTCTTTGTAGTATATGCCTCAGACTCCTCAGTTCAGTCAAAATAACCCTGTCCATCCTCTTTCTGTGTCTTGGCTAAACTACTGTATGCTGAGCCTTAAGACCTGCTACAATTCCTGCCCATGTCATGTATGTCTAGAGCTTAGTCATGTTAGTACAGGGTGTGAATTTTAAAACTTCTTTGTCCTTTTGACTAGGTCTTACTTTGCTTACTTAGATCTTATTGTTGCCAGGGCTTGCCCTCTAGGCTCTGTTTTTCCTTATCCCCTGGTGCCATGCCAGGCTAGTGATGGACCCTCAATAAATGCTTGTAGAATGTAACTGTTGGATCCCCCACCAGTGGAAAGGAACCTGTTTAATTTGTCATGATCATGCATTTGGCTTTGACTATAACTTTACTTCTCAGTGTTCACTGAGTCTTTATAAGTGTCAAGCATTGTGTTTCTCAACCTATATTCAGAATCTCATTTTATCCTAAAAGAAACCCTGAGTATTTTATTATCATCCCTGTTTTACAGATGAGGCAACTGAAACCTAGAGAGATTAAGTAAGTTACCTATAGTCATCCACGTCAAGTTCTTATTGAAAATAAGATTCAGGGGGGCCTGGGTGGCTCAGTCTGTTGAACGTCCAACTTTGTCTCAGGTCATGATCTCATGGTCTAGTCCGTGGGCTCGAGCCCTGCGTCGGGCTCTGCACTGACAGCTGAGAGCCTGGAGCTTACTTCAGATTCTGTGTCTTCCTCTCTCTCTGCCCCTCATCTGCTCATGCTCTGTCTTTCTCCATCTCTCAAAAATGAATAAATGTTAAAAAAAAAGAAAAAGAAAAAGAAAATAAGATTCAGATCCAATTCTGAGCAGTCATGAATAAGCTCTACTGTGTTGCCTTGTATTCCATACCAGTTGGAAAAGAGGATGTCACTAGGAGTCAGCTATCCCATAGGTAGACTCTGTATTTCATCCAGTTTGACTAAGTTCCTACCACACTGGATGCCCCTGCTCAAACTTGGTGGGATGCCTGAGCTGCTCTTGCTCAGATTCTCATGAACTTGAGGCTTGTGTTCTTATGGCTTGGGTTGGGGAAGGTTTTATTCTCAGAATGCTCAAGAACTAAACAAGTATATGGGATAGAAACTTAAATTTCCCGTTTCTTTAGGAGAGCTATAGACTCTCATACCTCCAAGGCATTCACCAGTTCCCATGAAAGGAAGACACCAAGATTTCCAATTGCAAGTACCTACCACTAGTTGCATTAGGGCTTTTTTTTTTTTGATCCTGAAGCCAGTTAGCTTGGAATGAGAGAGGAAGCACAACAAAATTGTTGGGGAGTTAATATCCAGCAGCACTCATTCAATGACTGACAAGAGTTGGTGGATAAAGACTTAGTTTCTCTTAAATATTAATATGCTTAAGAATCATGGAAATTGTTTAAAAATTATTAGATAAGAAATTTCATAATTTGCATTCCTAACAAGCTTCCAGATTATGGTAATCCTTGAACTACACTTGGAGTAGCAAGGCCCTAGCTCCCTTGCCTTTTCTTTGGGATAAATATGAGGTTTACTATATACTGCCTTCCTTTTTTTTAAAGATTAAATTTCTTTAATTCATTATTTTTGAGAGAGAGACAGAGTGAGAATAGGGGAAGGGCAGAGAGAGATGGAGACACAGAATCTAAAGCAGGCTCCAGGCTCTGAGCTATCAGCACAGAGCCTGACATAGGACTAAAACCCATGAACCGTGAGATCATGACTTGAGCTGAAGTTGGACACTTAACCGACTGAGCCACTCAGGTGCCCCTGTATACTGTCTTCTAAGTTTCTTAGCAGAATTAAGCTTCAGTGGCCCATAAATGTAACTGGCTAAACATTTAATATTTAATTATCTCTTTCTCTTTCCTATCTGACAACTCCATGTTTCTATCCATGCTCCCTGGCATCAGCATTCAGATAAGTACTTGCATTCTCATGCTTATTCCAATATCTTCTTCTAGTAGAGCCCAAATTAAGCAGATGACTCTTCCAGCTTCTAGAATAGACAGTCCCAACAAGGTAGTAGACTTGTGGCCAGTGCTCAAGACTTTGGCTGACGTGAGGTCATCTGTACAGATCTGTTCCAGGAAAATCTCAGTGGACATGAGGTAGCTCAGGTTGAGCTAGCCAAAACTTTGCCTGTATTGATCTGAAAGTATTTACAGATGAGGGCATAGCTGGCATTCTTCCCTTGGGGATTTGCCAGGGCCTTTTTGTGAGAGAAAAATACTGTCTCTCTAGAAAATCTAGGGCATGTGCTCACAATATGAACCACAATTTCTAAGCACTTAGGTAATTTTTCCCTTAAGAGTAGAAGAAACAAAAGCAAAGATCCCAATCCCCAACCCTCAGAAGTTTATCATCCTCTTGAGGATTCATTAGGGATAAAGGTTAAGGAGTGATTAGTCACCAGCATGCTTTCATTCTGAATTCCTGTTCTCAAATGAAGTCCCTTTAATGAAAGTCTTTTTTTACCTGTCTACTTACTGCTGCACCTCACTCTGGTTCTCATTAGCTCCAAATTTAAACACGTCTCCTTCTGCAATATTCTCCACGGCATACTCCCATGATGCTAAAAGGTGTTAGACCTTTCTGGGAGGTCTGAAGTTAAAGGATAGGAATTACTTAAAGAGCACTGAAAATTAAGTGTCACTAAGATATGGAATCACTGTGAGTCACTATCATTATCTGTCACTAAGAATCAGTATCAGAGTCAGTAAGGTTTGACATCCATTTCTGCTGCCAGGCTTTCCATGCTAGTGGCTACTTCTTCTGTTGACCCCTAGGACCCATTTTATGTCTCATATCCCCAAAATCCAAGCTCTTCCCTGCCAGAGCCCTCTTTGTAGTTGTGCAGGCTGTAGACTGTATAACTCCAGGGGGAACAGCTCATATAATGTGTGGTAGGAATGGCATCCCCTGAAGTTTGTGCAACTTGGCACCTCTGCTTTCTCTCAATCCTAAGAGACTCAGGTCCCATCCCTATGAAATCAGGGGCTTTGTAAAATTTTATCAGTTTAGTATACTTTTCTTTCAACTTCTATTTTCCAGAAGTGCCACCAGAATCCTAACTTAGTGTAACCAAAACCTCACTAAAATATTTTTCCCCAGGGGTGCCTGGGTGGCTTAGTCAGTTAGGCGTCCGACTTTTGCTTAGGTCATGATCTCGCGGTTCGTGAGTTCGAGCCCCACGTCGGGCTCTGTGCTAACTGCCGGCTCAGAGCCTGGAACCTGTTTCAGAGGCTGTCACTCCCTCTCTCTCTGACCCTCCCCTGCTCACACACTCTCTCTCTCTCTCTCCTAGAAATAAATAAAACATTAAAAAAAAATTAAAATATTTTCCCCAAAAAAGAAGAATGATTTTCATTTTGTGAAGAATTCTGTTTTTCTTTTAAGCTCAAATTGGATCCAACTTCTAAATTTGCAGCTTCTCTGCCTGCTCTTTATATTTAGCCCACCCAGGGATGATACCGGTCCTAGCTAGGCCTTAATCAAACCTCTGTCTCAGCTGTGTTGCTGGACCCTCAGGGAATTCCAAATCCCTCTAGTCCCTTCTGGAACTAGATTTTTATCTTGTTGTCTTCCTGCTTCCAAGGCAGCCTTAGAAAACTTTTCAACTGAAGATGTCACCTTGGCCATAATGGAAACAGTTCTTAATATTTTTTATTCCCCCCAAAAGACTGATTTTCTTTGTCAGTGATTCATAGAAACCACAGAAGAATGTGAGATCTGAGCCATTCTCAATGACTAGGAGCAGTCGCTGACCTCAAGTAAAAAGACTGAATTTCAGAATCCATAGTCTATATTCATGCCAGTAATAATGGGAGGTAAAAACACAGGGAGTAAAAGCTCTCAAAAATACCTAAATACAGTACTGGTTCTCTAAGCTTTTGTCAGTTTACTTAATTTCTTAGCCTTCTCGTCTGCAAAATGGAGATGATGATTCCTATCTCACAAGGCTGTTAGGATTAACATGCTAATGTTCATAAAGTTCTTAGCATAGGATCCAACAAACAATAAATTTTGAAAAAAAAGTTCTATTTTCACAAAACCTCTGAATTTGTGTCTCTAAAGGGTGTGGTACCTTGATTTAGCCTCGTAGTCCTTCCTAAGTCCCTTGAATCCACACTCCGTTCTAAGTGGCGTGTGTGGCACACCCTCTTGGCAGAACAGTGACCCCAGATTGTAATTAGATTAAACTAAGGAAGCGTCTTCCTATAAATGGCAGATACTCAGGTTCTTTGGGATATTATCCACAAACGGAATCATAGTCTTCTGTTACCACTTTGGACAGGGGTCAGCTATACCTGCTTTCGCTGCCCTGTGTTATCTCAAAAAATAACAGTTGTTTTGTCCTCGACAATAAATCACATATAGTTGTAACTTAAGATTGTGGGGCACCTGGGTGGCTCAGTCAGTTAAGCACCCGACTTCGATTCAGGTCATGATCTCAGGGTTCTTGGGTTCAAGCCCCGCATTGGGCTCTGTGCTGACAGCTCAGAGCCTGGAACCTGCTTCAGATTCTGTGTCTCCCTCTGTCTCTGCCCCTCCCCCACTCATGCTCTGTTTTTCTCTGTCTCAAAAAAAAAAAAAAGATTATATTTAGAACCATTTACTTTCCAGATAAAAATTAACACCAAAACTATCTTAGAAAACATTTAACTGTCTTGAAGGCTGAGTCAGTCTTTTATCATTTTTGTCTTTGTATCTACTTCACTGATTTTTGAATCCAAGAATGTGTTCTTATCTTGGTCTGCCCCCTCTGGCTTCCTAGTGCTTTTTTTCACCTCCATTTTTAACATTCTTTTTATGGTGCCTTGTTTGGCAGACCCATGTCCTCTTCCACTCCCAAAAGATAGTTTTATAATGGAAACAGTAGGTGTCCTCTCTGTGTGTGAAATCGTGTTACAGAAGACCTTTGTTCTTTTTTGTCACCATTTACTTAGCCACCATCCAGCCTTTTAGTATTTCGGGTATAAATTGAAGTTTTAGATAATTTTCTTCTTTGTCTTCATAAATGTGAGGAGCAGGAGCTCAGTGACAATTAGGTGAACTAAGGTATGTATAGCACTTAGGACATGGCAAATGTTAAAAAAATGACGATTATTATCTGACAGTCGTTGTTATATTGGCTATATCATGGTATTAACATGATTTCTCAGTGTTGTAAGCATTTTTTAAGGTTTATTTATATTTATTTTGAGGGAGAGAGAGTGTGAGCAGGGAAGGGGCAGAAAGAGAGGGAGAGAGAATCCAAAGCAGGCTCTATATGGTCTGTACAGAGCCTGACGCGGGACTTGAACCCATGAAACATGAGATAATGACCTGAATTGAAATCAAGAGTTGGACCTTTAATCGACTGTGTCACCCTGGTGCTCCTATTATAAACATTATTTTACAAGAATACATATTAGAATACCTTAGGCTAGGGTGCCCGGCTGGCTCAGTCTGGGGAGTGTGTGACTCCATCTCGAGGTTGTGAGTTTAAGCCCCACATTGGCTGTAGAGATTACTTTAAAAAAAAAAAAAAAAAGAAAAAAAAGAGGGGTGCCTGGTGGCTTAGTCGGTTAAGCGTCCGACTTTCGCTTAGGTCATGATCTTGCGGTTCATGGGTTCAAGCCCCGCGTCGGGCTCTGTGCTGACTGCCAGCTCAGAGCCTGGAGCCTGTTTCAGTTTGTGACTCCCTCTCTCTCTGACCCTCCCCTGCTCATGCTGTCTCTTTCTCTCCTAGAAATAAATAAAAACATTAAAAATTAAAAAAAAAAAGAATACCTTAGGCTGTCTTTGGTTTGTTTTCTATGAATTATTGAATATTGCATATACCTTAACAAGTGGCTGCATAATAAATGCTATAATTCATATAACTTTAAAGTTGTAAGGAACTGGTTTTGGAACCTAGTTAATCAAATTCATATTTATAATGTAAAATAAAAATGTGTGCCCTGATATACTAATAATATACTGCTAATAATATACACATATACATTTTCTATTTCTTTGAAATATTTTACATATATTAACTATTTTGCTTCACGAACATGTAGATACTAATATCATCCCATTTTGTAGATGAAAGAACTGATGCACAGAGAGGTTAAGTAAGGTGGCAAAAATTAGTAATTAGAGGTTAGCAATTAGAGAGCCCAGACAGAATCTCAGTCAGTCTGGCTCCTATGAACAGACTTTTAACCACTCAGCACAGTGTACATATACTATATGCTATACATTTTATCAGGAAATAATCTTTTATGTTTTTACAATATACTGTAACCGTATTAGCACGAAGTTCCAAAAAATAAGAAATGATTCCAAGAAATCCAGTAGACCTTAGTGGAAACATGTCACCTTAACTTCACTAGACTTATCTTGAGAGAGTTTATAGGTAAGCAAAGGAAAAGTTGTCAGGAAAAGCAGAAGAAATAATAGAGAGAAATATTAGAAGATTAGAGAAAACACCCACCTGCTCATGCACATTTGTCATTGCATCATAATGACAGGACTACTTTTTATTTCTTGAGTGCTTACTATGCACTGGGCATGTGTCTTTGATACTGTCAACAATCTTAGCAAGTGTACTGTAATGCCAATTTTACAAATGAGGAAACTAAAACTATTAAAGGGCCAGTCTGTTAATGAGACCTAGTCTATCCAGCTTCAGAACCTGTGCTCCTAGCCACTGTTTTACTGTCTTTCTAAATATGTGTATGTACTGACTTATTTATACACATAAGTAACAAATTTATTCATTTACATATAGTATATTATTATATAAATGTGTATGGTTTGAAATTGCCATAAACATATTTCCATATAAAATTAATATTCATAAGTCTAGAAAACATTTTCCTTTATATTTGAAACATCCCTATGTTTGTTTTCATCTATAAATAAAATTTATCTATTTGTCACTGGTGCTTCCTAAATTGAATATTTCATGGATTATTTTTAAAGAAATTCTTATTCTTAATTCTTGACATAGTTTTCTATTGTAATGTTACTGTAAGTATACATATAATCACATAAAGTAAACATATAATCAGGTATAAATTTGTTATACTTTTAGCTCCTAAAATTATTTTAAAATAAATAAATTTGAGGCTACAAATCAGTGAAATTCAAATTAACAACACAAGTTTCGCTTGACAGATAATGACGTTCTACTGAAATGAAGTTGCTGTTTGAGAAATCAATATGATATAGACTAATACCAAACAGATCTTTAGAGTTCAGCATGACAGAAGAGCCATGCTTCAAGTAATGAAATGTTCTTTTGCAGATTTTTTTTTCCTGTTGAAAGGATGATGAAATCTTCATTAACACAATAGGCAGAGGCAGACTTTGGCCTTGGTGTGAATGCAACATTAATGTACTCAATGCCTTTGTCTACCTCAGTCTACCTTTGTTTGTTCCTCTAAAATAAGCTACTTCATGCAAATTGATTGTAAACACAAATGTGAGCCTGCAGTGACTTGTCAATACTTGGTCAGAAAGGATCACGGAGATGACACTAATGAGCTTCTGTTCTACTGTCTACACTCTTTTCCTAAGGGATCTCTTCTGGTCTCATGGTGTTAAATACCTTATACTCACTGACAACTCAAGTTTTTTTTCAAGGTATTATTTAAATTCCAATAGTTAACATTCAGTGTAATATTTGTTTCAGGTGTACAATTCAGTGATTTAACACTTCCATATATTACCTGGTGCTCATCACAATAAGTCCACTCCTTAATCCCCATCATCTATTTAGCTCATCCCGCACCCATCTGCCTTCTGGTAACCATCAGTTGGTTCTCCATAGTTAAGAGTCTGTTTGTTGGTTTGCTTCTCTCTCTCTCTTTTCTTCCCTTTGCTTGTTTGTTTTGTTTCTTAAATTTTACATATGAATGAAATCATGTTATTTGTCTTTCTCTAACTGACTTATTTCACTTAGTATTATACCTTCTAGATCCACCTATGTTCCAAATGGCAAGATTTCATTCTTTTTTTTTATGGCTGAGTAATATTTCAGTCTGTGTGTGTGTGTGTGTGTGTGTGTGTGTGTGTGTGTGTGTATTTGTGTATGTGTGTGTCACATCTTCTTTATCTATTCATCAATTGATGGACACTTGGGCTGTTTCCATAATTTGGCTATTGTATATAATGCTGCTATAAATATCAAGGTGAATGTATCCCTTTGAATTAGTATTTTTATATACTTTTGGCGAATACCTACTATTGTGATTGGTTGCATGGTACAGTAGTTCTATTTTAAACTTTTTGAGGAACCTCCATACTGTTTTCCAGAGTGGCTCCCACAGTTTGCATTCCCACCAACAGTGTAAATATGTTTCCCTTTCTCCACATCCTTGCCAACACCTGTTGTTTCTTGCGTTGTTGATTTTAGCCATTCTGACAAGTGTGAGGTATTTGTAGTTTTGATTCGTAAGACCTTTTCTGACAATGCTATAAAACTTCCTGATTTCAGCTTACCTCCTCCTTTTTACTTCCTCACCTGCTTAGATATTTTTTCTGCATCTATTACCACTTATTAATCATATTTTATACTTTATTATATTGCATCATATATATAAATTTATACAGTTTTTATTGTCTGTCTCTGCTTGGAGTATAAGTTCCATGAAGGCAAGGACTTAGTTTTTGCCTTAGTACCTAAGCTATGACTGGACACTTAATATGTACAAAATAAACATTTTTGAATGGATTAATGAATGCTTAGCTTTTTACAATTATCATCAGAATAAAAACACAAAGGAAATATTATTAGGGCAAACTTGAAGATCAGAGGATGAAAAATTTTATATCAGATTGTGACACAAGGGACTGAATTACTGAGTGCAAATTAGATTTTCTAAAGTGTTAAAAATCGTGCCACTGTCAGTTTTCATTTTTATTACCCTAATGTCTTAAATTTTATGGTTGAATATGATCTTCTAATTTACCCCAAATATTTGCCTGTTATTCTCTGCATGGATATTTACTGCTTATTTGAAAGGCAACCTTGACCAATTGTGTGATGACTACCATGCTGAGGTGTTAATGCAGTTCAGATTTGCTGAGAAAAAGGCCAGTTTGTAAATCAGCCACTCCCCTGATTTTCACTTGGAACTCATCCAAATATTGACACTATTTAGTTTGTAAAATTTCCTGCACCCAGAGGAAAGGGGAGCTGGCTGAACCCCAGTCCTGATATGCAAGTGGAGATTTACATTCAGAGGGAAACAGTATCCGTTGAACTGTGTAACAGCTATCCATGTAGGAAACTAGAATGGTCTCCAAAGAACAAATAATTGTGGTGATTACACTGATAAGCTGGTGACTTAGAGAAAGAAGGTACAAATTGAAGTTTCAGTAACAGATGTAGGGTGCACTGTCTTTCCTTTCCCAGTATTCTTAGGAAAGTAATAAGATAACTTAATTACATGATTAAAATGCTCAAAGTCCAGCTGAAATCCCATAGTTGCTACCTGTTACTTGCTTTTCTCTTGGTAGAAATGTTGAGATCTTTATAGATTGTTATGGTTTACCTTTCTGTTTTCTTTCATCTTTTAGCTTTTATATCAAAGTACTATTAATAAGGAATTAAACCAAGCCTATCTTTACATTCTGCCATCTTTTCTCCTGATATAAAGTGATGACTTATCCAAGTTATTTTTTAGGTTATTACACGCCAAAATATGTATGCATTTTAATTACATATTGTAACAAATAGTGTGTTCATAAATACATAGTATTTTGTTATATGGTTTATTTACACATGTTTTATATAGTTGTTTGTACTTTAAGAATACTATGGGGGCACCTGGGTGGCTCAGTCAGTTGAGCGTCCAACTTTGGCCCAGGTCATGATCTCATGGTTCATGGGTTCAAGTACCGCATCAGTCTCTGTGCTGACAGCTAGCTCAGAGCCTGGAGCCTGTTTCAGATTCTGTATCTCCCTTTCTCTCTGACCCTCCCCTGCTTATGCTGTCTCTCTATCTCTCAGCAATAGATAAAACATTATAAAAAATTAAAAAAAGAAACAATACTATCAAATTAAGGGATGAAACCATGACTTGATATCCAAGCATATGAAAAAGAATCTCTTTTTTTAAATGAAAAAATTGGGTCATATGAAAACTAGACTTTAGTGTTTGCAGGGGTCCAGCCTCAGCAAGCCAGGGTTGACCCGGAGAGTGAGGGTTGGAGTTGGTGAAGAAGACACAGAGCCAGCCTCGTCAGGTGGACTGCCCAGATTTATTTTTCAGTTTAGGATTTTTATAGAAAATCCAAACAATCATGCTTAAACAATCTACATTTTTAGAAAGCAGTCATGGGACTTAACATTTCTAAGTTTTCTTAGCAACAGTGATTTCACGGTACATGATTTCCACTTAAACCAATAAAATTTAACCAGGTAGTCATAACAAAGTTCTACATATTCTTTACTACGTATGGCAGGGTATCTAAGAATAAGTGAAGCATATAGCCAGAATACACGAGAACACAGTGCCCTTTAATTGTTTAAGTTTACTTGGCAAGCAAAAACAGGATATACTTGTACCCGCAGTTATAGATGATAGACTTTCACAACCCCTTACTAAGAAAGAACAATATCAACATTTATCATAGAGGACATGTGGAATTGTTTACGTCGATCAACTAGAGTTTGGTCTCTGCATTTACAGGTCTCATTCTTTGGCCAGAACAATCCATAAGTTGCCTCAAAGGCTTGAGGCCAGGGGCAACAGGCAAATATTTCTCTAACACTTTTCCAAGAAAGTTTTCCTCTAAAACTAGTAAGTTTTGTTTTGTCTCTGCTTAAAGCATACTGTGTAGTATTATTTGACCCCTACAAGGAAAATGAGTTCCAGGTCTCCTATAGACCCATGCATACCAGACTGTCCCCAATTTTGCCAGTTACTACAATAAACATAAGACAACATCCTATTGAGGGGACGGGCATGATATATAGGAACATTCCATTTTGGAGGAAAAGGGGGAACTTTAGGCAATTCTGGTTTCATATTAACCCTAGAATAGACTAACAGCAGGAGTGACAGTAAAAGGCACAGACTAAGCAGAGAAGAAGAATTCTTCAGGGGGTTCTTCTGACTGCCTTGAAGTCTTTTCCCACAGGTTTTTCCCTGGGCCCTGCCATCAGGGATGACCCATGCAGTTTCGGTCTCCAGCAAGTGTTATAGGAAGCATCATCCTGATAAAACATGTTTTTCCTTTTTGTTTTCCTCTTCCTGTCCTCTCTCCCTCTCTCTTTCCCACCCTCTCTGTCTTCCTTCCTGTTTAAATAGTTGAGTACCCACTATATGCCAGGCAATAAAGATAGAAATTCAAGTCAGGGTGGGGTGAAGTCTAATTTAGCAATCCCAGGATATACTGGAGTAGCTTCTTCCAAGTACATTGGAATTTAGTTGGAGTCAGCCTACATTTGTTTGACATGGGGAAAATGAGGACTATTCCCATAGATTTGGGTCCTGGTAGTTTGTCTTTTTCCAGGAAAGAGTACTGTACTCATTCTCTAAGGGAGTCTTAATCACTTGTTAGTTTGGTTTCAGGGTCTTTCAGCAACCTGAAATATGATCTGAACCTATTATTTTACCCCACGCACACACCATATCTGTATCTGTCTCTATATTCTTTCCCTCCCTCCCTTCCTTGATCTCTCTCTCTCTCTCTTTTCTATAAATTGAGAGTTGTTATGGCTTCCTTTTTACCCCCTAGGTTTTAGACTTTTTTCATTTTTTTCTTACTCCTCTTCTGAGTTCTCTGTTTTAGTTTACAATGTTAACACTTTGTTTTATATTGTAGCAAATTGTTTTGAAGGGAATGTTCTTTTTTTAAAATTGTTTTCAATATTTATTTTCTTTAGAAAGAGATAGAGAAAGGAGAGAAAAAGAGTGAGGGGCAGAGAGAGAGGGAGGCATAGAATCTGAGGCAGGTTCCAGACTTGTAGCTGTCAGCACAGAGCCCCACTCAGGCATTGAATTGACAGACTGTGAGACCATGACCTGAGCTGAAGTCAGATGCTTAACGGACTAAGCCACCCAGGTCCCCCTTGAAGGGAATGTACTACATTGATTCAATATGAAAATAAATGCTTACATGTCTACAGATATGAAAAGATGGACAGGTTGAAAACTGCCCTGAAATTAGATGCAATAGAAGTTGAAATGTTTTTAAAGAAAATTAAATCGGCTTATTAAACATTTCCTGCAGACCATTAGCTAGACAGAAGATGATGGAAAAGTACTGTCACTATTTACCTGATCATGTATTCCAAAATATAAATGGAGTCCAGAGGTTGTCCATCTTATTTTTGTTGTTTCTTAGTATTAGATCTTCACATCAGTTACTCTTGCATTGATTCAGAAGGGAGATGGCTACCTGAGAGAGCTCTCTGCACATGTGTTAATTTCAACAAAAGTGCCAGTACATTTTCATGTAGTATGTTAAACAAAATGTTTTTATGGAAAACTCAAAAGTTTGAACTTTTTATGGGTTTCCCACAGTACCAAAAGTAAATGGAGTTTTTGCCTGAGCCTGACCTGTATTTAAGTAGAAATTGAGTGCTGTGTTAGTTCTGTTTGGAATCCTCCTTGAGGACTTGTCCATCATAGTCAGGCCCAGGGCTCAGAGTTTCTAAAAAATACATTGTATGGTAGCACTTAACAGTCCTTGAGTAAAATGATACATGTGAGATATGATGGATTTTAGAAATTATACCAGCACCCTCTAGTTAGTGTTCCTTTACTTCTTCTGTTATAAATCAGGAGTTTGCAATTCTGACAGCTAATTTTTTTTTTCTGTCAGCTAAAACTTGACTCAGCCTCTTAACTATAAGCAAACTGGAAATGAAGACTCGTGTGTGTATGTGTGTGTGTGTGTGTGTGTGTGTGTGTGTGTATGGAAAAATATATAAATATATATATGGAAAATATATTTTCCTTGCAATTATAGTTTGAGTTACTGAATTTGCATGTCTTTTAGACTAATATAATTTGAGGTAAACATACACTTTTTTCCTTCACATTTGGTATAAAGAGATAACTAAGATGCTCATTTAGATTAGAAATAAATTTTGGTTCCATCATATTGTTAATTTATAGCATAGGCATTACTTTTAAAACAGACTAATGGTGAAACCTGAGAATTTTTAAAACAGACCTGCAGTATGGGGTTGATTCCACTGACTTCATTCCAGCTAACGAGACTATGAGGTGGCCAACCACAGCATGTGCTAGAATTATCCATTTATCTATTTGACTGAGATCTTTGAATATTTTAGTTTAAATGGTCTTCTGGGACCTTGTAATTCAACTCTCCTAATTTACGGTTGGAGGGATCTTTAGGAAAAGTTACTCCCTAAACTATTATGTAAAAAAAGTGTGACATCGTTGTTATTCAGTTCATTCCCAAGCAAATCTTTGTTAGGAATTTGACGGTCCCACAAATAGTTGTCCAACAAATAGTTGGCAAATTTTATATTCTCTGTTCTAAGGAGGTCATCATATTTAGGAAATAATTTTCTTGGGAGTGTTCAAGCTGTAACATATGGAATCTGCCTTCAGTAATAGTCAACTGGAATTCTTTCAGGAGAAATTTTGCAATCTTTGTTGTAGTAAAACAGTGTAATGTTACATGCACTAGGATGTAGCAAGGCCAGCTTCCATTTCTGCTTCCACCATTTATTTGGATACTCCTCCCTCTCCTTCTTCTCTTCCTGTTTTTCTTTTCCACCTTGTTCCCAAAAAGGAATGTTTATCTTAGACAACATATTTCAGCTCTTCTGAACTTCTGCTCACTTTCTCCTTCTGCTTCTATTGTGCATACTTTCTGTTCCTTATCCCTAAACTCATTCAACCCCCCAAATACTACATGTATACATGTATACTCATGACATATGTTAAGTTCTCCTATCATCTAGTTTGGTTACAACTTTTGGAAGAGTTGTCCTGTAATGGATGATTTCTCCTTTTTTTATTCTATGTAGGTTTGAAAAGCAAGCTGAGAAAGATGACTGGTGTTCCTTTGATTTCATGTGTATTATTTAATGGTAAAGCTAAAAGTGCTCAGTTAAGCCCAGACTCCTTGTAGCTTTTTTTTTTTAATTGACCTTATTCTTTAGTCTCAATTTGAGAATAATGAATTACCAAATAGCTGAATTAGCATTATTTAATGTGTCTGTTAGCCATCTGGATATCTATTGCCCATTTCTGGATATCTAAAGCCAATGTCTTTTGCCCATTTTTTCACTGGATTAATTTGTTTTTTTGGTGTTGAGTTTGATTTGTTTTTTTATAGATTTTGGATACTAACTTTTTATCTAGTTGCTGCAGCTGAGGTCAAAGAGGTTGTTGCCTATTTTCTTCTCTAGAATTTTGATGGTTTCCTATCTTGTCTTTCATCTATTTTGAGTTTATTTTTGTGTATGGCACAAGAACATGGTCCACGTTCATTCTTCTGCATGTTGCTCTCCAGTTTTCCAAATACTGTTTGCTGAAGAGACTTTATTTTTTCCATTGGTATTCTTTCTTGCTTTCTCAAAGATTAGTTGACCATAGAATTGAGGGTCCATTTCTGGCTTGCTTCTCTATTCTGTTCCATTGAGCTATGCGTCTGTTTTTGTGCCAGTACCATACTGTCTTGAAAATTACAGCTTTGTAATACAGCTTGATATCTGGAATTGTGATGCTTCCAACTTTGGTTTTCTGTTTTAGCTTTGCTTTGACTAGTTGGAGTCTTTTTTGGTTCTTAGGATTGTTTGTTCTAGCTCTGTGAGGAATGTTGGTATTATTTTGATAAGGATTACATTGAATATGTAGATTACTTTTGGTAGTATCAACGTTTTAGCAGTATTCATACTTCTAATCCCATGGACATGGAATATTTTTCCTTTTGTGTGTGTGTGTGTGTGTGGTCTTCAATTTCTTTCATAAGGTTTCTATAGTTTTCAGTGTATAGATTTTCCTACTCTTTGGTTAGGATTATTCCTAGATATTTTATGGTTTTGATGCAATTGTGAATGGGATCAATTCCTTGATTTCTTTCTGCTACTTGATTATTGGTGTATATAGAAATGGAACTGATTTCTGTACTTTGATTTTGTATACTGCAACTTTGCTGAATTCATGTATTAGTTCTAATAGTTTTTTGGGTTTTCCATATAGAGTATCATGCCTTTGAAGAATGAACATTTGACTTCCTCCTTGCCAATTTGGATGCCTTTTATTTCTTTTGTTGTCTGATTACTGAGGCTAGGACTTCAAGCACCATGTTGAATAACAGTGGTGAGTGGACATCTCTGTAATGTGCCTGACCTTTGGGGGTAAAGCTCTCAATTTTTCCTCAGTGAGGATGATATTGGTGGGGGGTCTTTCATATATGGCCTTTATGATCTTGAGGTGTGATCCTTCTATTCTTACTTTTCTTGAGGCCTTAGGAAGAAGAGATGCTGTATTTTGTCAAATGCTTTATCAGCACCTATTGAGAGGATCATAATAAATAAAAAGAATATCCTTTCTTTTATTAGTATTAGGTATCACATTGATCAATTTGCTGATATTGAACCAGCCCTGCATCAGGAATAAATCCCACTTGATTGTGGTGAATGATTCTTTAATGTATTGTTGGATCTGGTTGGGTAGTATATTGTTGAGAATTTTTGCATCCATTTCATCAGGAACATGTAGTTCTCCTTTTAAGTGGGGTCTTTGTCTGGTTTTGGAATCAAGGTAATACTGGCCTCATAGAATGAATTTGGAATTTTTTCTTCCATTTCTATCTTTCAGAACTGCTTCAGTAGGCATTAACTCTTCTTTAAATGTTTGGTAGAGATCCCCTAGATCCATCGGCCTTGGACTCTTGTTTGTTGGGAGATTTTTGGTTACTGATTCAATTTCTTTACTGGTTATTAGTCTGTTAAAATTTTCTGCTTCTTCCTGTTTCAGTTTTGGTAGTTTGTGTTTTTAGGAATTTGTCCATTTCTTCCAGATTGGCCAATTTGTTGGCATGTAACTGCTCACAATATTCTCTTATTATTTTTTTGTATTTCTGTGCTGTTGGTTGTGATCTTTTTTCTTTCATTCTTGATTTTATTTATTTGGGTCCTTTTTCTTTTTGATCAGTTTGGCCAGGGGAGTTATTAATTTTGTTAACTGTTTCAAAGAACCAGTTCCTGGTGACACTGATCTGTTCTTTTTTTTTTTTTTTTTTAATTTTAATATTGTTGAATTCTGCTCTAATTTTTTTTTTTTTTAATGTTTTATTTATTTCTAGGAGAGAGAGAGAGAGACAGCGTGAGCAGGGGAGGGTCAGAGAGAGAGGGAGTCACAGACTGAAACAGGCTCCAGGCTCTGAGCTGGCTGTCAGCACAGAGCCCGACGCGGGGCTCGAACCCACGAACCGCGAGATCATGATCCAAGCGAAAGTCGGACGCTCAACCGACTAAGCCACCCAGGCGCCCCAATTCTGCTCTAATTTTTATTATTTACCTTCTTCTGCTGGCTTGGGGCTTTATTAGCTGTTCTTTTTCCAGCTCTTTTAAGTATAAGATTAGGTTGTGTATTTGAGACCTTCCTTCTTTAAAATGGCCTGGATTGCTATATACTTCCCTCTTATGACCACTTTTGCTGCATCCTAGAGGTTTTGGGTTGTCCTGTTTTTATTTTTTGGCTTCCATGTACTTTTTAATTTCCTCTTTAATTTTTTGGTTAACCCATTCATTATCTAGTAGGACATTCTTTAATCTACACATATTTATGGCCTTTCCAGATTTTGAGTTTCATAGCATTATAGTCTGAAAATATGCAAGATATGATCTAGATCTTTTTGTACTTGTTGAAGGCTGACTTGTGACCAGAATGTGATCTATTCTGGAGACCGTTCCATGTGCACTTGAGAAGAATGTATATTCCACTGCTTTAGGATGAAATGTTCTGAATGTATCTGTTAAATCCATCTGGTCCAGTGTGTGATTCAGAGCCGTTCCTTTTTTGTTGATTTTCTGCTTAGATGATCTGTCTATTGCAGTAAGTGGGATGTTGAAGTCCCCTACTATTATGGTATTATTATTATTGAGTTTCTTTGTGTTTGTGATTAATTGATTTATAAATCTGGGTAACTTCAGTTTGGAGGCATAAATATTAACAACTGTTAGGTCTTTTTGGTGGGAAGACTCCTTAATTACGATATAATGCCCTTCTTCATCTCTTTTTACAGTCTTTATTTTAAAAATCTAGTTTGATGTAATAATGGCTACAGCAGCTTTATTTAGAGGACCATTAGCATGATAGATGGTTCTTCATTCCCTTACTTTCAATCTACAGGTGTCTTTAGGTCTAAAATATGTTTTTTTGTAAGCAGCATATGGATGGGTCTTGTTTTCTTATCCATTTTGATACCCTATGTCTTTTGATTGGAACACTTAGTCCATTAAGATTTAGAATGATTACTGAAAGATATGAATTTAGCACCATTGTGTTGTCTGTTGAGTTTGTGTTTCTGGTGAGGCTCTCTGATCCTTTCTAGACTTTGTTGCTTTTGGTCTTTTGTTTTGTTTTGTTTTGTGTTTTCTCCACTCAAAGGCATCCCCTTAAAATTTCTTGTAAGGCTGATTTAGTAGTGACAAACTCCTTTGGTTTTTGTTGTTGTTGTTGTTGTTGTCATTTTTTGTCTGGTAAACTCTTTATCTTTGCTTCTATTTTGAATGACAGACTTGCCGGCTAAAGAATTCTTGGCTGAATATTTTTCTGCTTCAGCACGTTAAATATATCCTGCCACTCCTTCCTGGCGTGCCACGTTTGTATGGATTGGTCTGCTGCAAACTTGATCTGTCTTCCCTTATAGGTTAAGAACTTTTTTCTCTTGCTGCTTTCATAATTCTTTCCTTGTCTATTTTGTGAATTTGGCTATGCGGTGCCTTTGTGATGGTCAGTTTTTGTTGAATCTAATGGGAGTTCTCTGTTCTTGGATTTTGATGTCTGTGTTTTCCCCAGATTAGGTACATTTTCCTTTATAGTTTGCTCACATAAACTTTTTGCCCCCCTTTCTCTTTCTTCATCTTATAGGACTCCTATGATTCAGATGTTACTCCTTTTTATTAAGTCACTGAATTCTCTAAGCCTTGTATCATGCTCTTTTGCCTTTGTTTCCCTCTTTTTTTCTGCTTCATTATTCTCCATAATTTTGTCTTCTAAATAGCTGATACTCTGCCCTATTTCGTCCATTCTTGCTGTCGCAGCATCCATTAGATATTACATCTCGGTTATAGCATTTTTAATTTTGTCCTGTCTAGGTGGTTTTTTTTTTTTTTTCTTTCTTTCTTTTATCTCCATAGAAAGGGATTCTATGCTTTTTTCAACCCGAGCTATTATTCTTATTATTGTGGTTCTAAATGCTAGTTCAGACATCTTGCTTATATCTGTGTTGATTAAGCTCCTGGCTGTCATTTCTAACTCGTCTTTCTTTTGAGGTAAATTCCTTCATTTTGTCATTTTGAAGGAAGAAGAAACTCAATCTAGTAAAAAATTAAAATTAAAAACTTAAAAAACAAACAAAAATCAAATGAAAGAAGGTAGATCCTAGGTGTCTTTTGGTTAGCTTGTTGAAAGTCTTGCTAGAATACAGAAAAAGAAGAAAAAAATGGTAAAAAAAAGTAAAGAAATATACATATAATAAAACAGAATAAGTTTAAATATAGAAAATTATATAGAATAAAAAAATTAAAAAATAAAGTAAAAAAGAATTTTTTTCTCTTTCTGTATCCAAGAATGAGGACACAAGGGGAAAAAAAAAAGCAATTTAAGCAAAAGCAGAACAAATGGAATGAACATATACATGAAACAATAAACAGATTGAAACCCAAATAAGGTTACATCCAGTGTTCCCTAGACGTGCAGCTATGAAGTCTTCTATAGTCTGTACACTAAGCAAGTGGAATGACTTGTGCTGGTTTTCTAGAGGATGTGCTTGAAGGGTGCAGTTGGGCGGGACTTGGTGTAATGGCTTTGTTCTCCACTAGTGGCATTGCTTAGCTTACTGGGATGGATCATTGTGGTCCATATGCTCCTGTGCAGGAGAGGTGGAAATGGCTTCATGCAGCTCCTTAGTTTCTGACAGGGGAACCTCACGCTTTTACAGCCCTCTTTTGTCTCAGGCCTCGGTCCATTCCCACTTCTATCCTGACTGTGTCCAAGTCATTCATCTGCCAGGCAGCACCTCCCTCCAGAGTTTTATCTCAGATAGGGTTGTGTTTCAAAGTCCTATGCTTTAGAGGCCCCTGTGGCTTGGATCTGTGCCAACTCTCTGAGGGACGGTCTTGCTGAGCAATGGCCAAGTGCTGGCTTGCCCCAGAAAGCATTCATGTTATTGCACAGCAGCAGAGGTTCAGAGATTGTCGCAAACCACAACACAAAACTGGTGCCAGGTTTCACCCCACTCTGGCATTTTTGTCCGAATACCAGCATACATGGCTGGCTCTCCATGATCCACTGGGACCTTTGCCTATGGGGAGACTGTATGGCCTCTACCAAATACACTCCATGTAGGGGAGCTGCTTCTCCCCATGTGGCACCTGGACTCCTCAGACCTCAGTGCCTGGTCTTGGGGATTCATCCTGCTCCCTGCCCTTCTCCAGAAGCATCTCCAGGCACTGAACTCTCAAACTTTAGACTCCACACTCCACTGTTCATAGAATCTTGGTGGTATTGAAACCCTCTCCTTTCTTCCCATCAGTGGTTTTGGGGAACAGATTTCTTGTTCAGTCCCCTGTGAGTGTCTACAGTCATTTTGTTTTGTTGTTGTTGTTTTTTGTTTTTTTTTCTCTTTCTCTCCAGGGGAGAGTGCTTTTCTTGCATGATCCTGGTGCACCGCACACTCCCCATTTCCCTTTCATGTCCTCTCCCCACAAAAACACCTCCCTACCCTCCATGGCTTTTCTCATCCCCAGTTCAGTTCCCTGCAATGCATACTTGCTGAATTCTGTGGTTCAGGTTATGAAAATTGCTATGTTAATCCTCAAATCAATTTCGTATGTGTTCAAACTAGTTTGGTGCTGATCTGGCTGCATTTCAGGGATGAGACAAACTCAAGGTCTCTGTACTGCTCTGCCTTCTTGATTTCCCTATGTTGGGAGATTTTGGTAACTGCTTAAATTTCTTTGCTGGTTATAGACCTAGTCACATTTTCTATTTCTTCCTGTTTCAGTTTTGGTAGTGTTTTTCTAGTTTTTCTAGGAATTTGTCCATTTCATCCAGACTACCTGTTTGTTGACATATAATTTTTCATAGTATTCTCTTATAATTGTTTATAAATATTTGGTGTTGGTTGTAATGTCTCCTCTTTCATACATGATTTTGTGAATTTGTCTTTTCTCTCTTCTTTTTGATAAGGTTTGTGTTTATTCTTTCAGAGAACCAGTTATTAGTTTCATTGACCTATTCCACTTGGTTTTATTATTTCTATATTATTTCTGTTCTAATCTTTATTATTTCCCTTCTTTTGCTGGCTTTAGTCTTTATTTTCTGTTCTAACTCCTTTAGATGTAAGTTTAGGTTGTGTATTTGGGATCTTTCTTGAATTTCCTGGTTAACTCATTCATTCTTAGTAGGATGTTTTGTAACCTCCATGTATATTAGGATAGAAGAATGTATTCTGCTGCTTTCAGATGAAATGTTCTTAATATATCTGTTAAGTCCATCTGAGCCATTGTTTCATTGTTGATTTTCTGCTTAGATAAGTGTGGTGTTAGTCTCCTACTCTTATGTTATTATTATTAGTGAGTTTCTTTATATTTTTTTTATTAATTGATTTATATATTTGGGTGCTTTCACACTGGAGACATAAATGTTTACAATTGTAAAAATCTTAATGGATAGACCCCTTAATTATGATATAATGCTCTTCTTCATCTCTTATTACAGTTTTTTATAATCTAGTTTGTCTGATACAAATATGGCTACTCTTTCTTTTGACGTCTATTAGCATGATAGATAGTTCTCCATCCCTTCATTTTCAATCTCCGGTGTGTTTAGGTCTAAAATGTGTCTCTTGTAGGCAGCATATATCTGGATCTTTCATTCTTTCTTTCTTTCTTTCTTTCTTTCTTTCTTTCTTTCTTTCTTTCTCTTTCTTTCTTTCTTTATCTTTCTTTCTTTCTTTCTTTCTTTCTTTCTTTCTCTTTCTTTCATCTATTGTGATATTGTATATCTCTTGATTGGAGCATTTAGTCCATTTACATTCACAGTAATTATTGAAAGGTATGAATTTAATGCCATTGTGTTTCCTCTAGCGTTGGTGTTTCTGGTGATGTTTTCTATTTGTTTCTTTGTTGTTGTTTTTGTTGTTTTTTCCTCTCCACTCAGAGAGTCCGCCTTAAAATTTCTTGCAAGTCTAGGTTAGTGGTCTCAAACTCCTTTAGTTTTCGCTTGTCTGTGAAACTCTATCTCTCCTTCTATTTTGAATGACAGCTTTGTTGGATAAAGTAATCTTGAGTGAATATTTTACCCATTCAGCATACTGAATAATTTCCTGGCACTTTGTTCTGCCAAGTTTCAGTAGACAGGTCTTCTGTTAATGTTATGTGTCTACTTTTGTAGGTTAAGGACCTTTTGACCCTTGCTGCTTTTAGAATTCTCTTTATCTTCATATTTTGCAAGTTTCACTATGATATTTTGTGGTGTTGACCTGTTTTTGTTGATTTTGAGGGGAGTTTTCAAGTTCCAAGCCTTTTGGGCTTGAATGTCTGTTTCCTTCCCAGAGTAAGGAAGTTCTCAGCTATAATTAGTTCAAATAAACCTTCTACCTCTATTGCTCTTCTTCTTATGGGACTCCTGTGATACAGATCTTGTTTCATTTCATGGAATCAGTTAGTTTTCTAATTCTCTCCTCATGCTGTATTAATTTCCTTTCCCTCTTTCTTCAGCTTCATTTTTTTCCATAATTTTATCGTATAGTTGACCTATTCTTTGCTTTGCTTCTTCAATCCTTTCTGTCACTTTGTCTAGTTTATTTAGCATCTCAGCTATAGCATTTTTTAATATTCATTGTAACTAGCTAGAGTTCTAATTCTTCATGTATATTTCTTGTATCAGTTTTGAGTAATTCTCTGGCTGTGATTTCTTCTTGACCTTTCTTTTGGGGAGAATTCTTTCTTCTTGACAGTTTGACTAAGTTTCTGTCTTCTTGTGTTTTAAAAGCTTGTTATGTTTCCTGCACCTATGAGTAATGCTGTTTTGAAAAGGGGTCATACACTGTCCAGGGCCTGGCACTTCAGGAAGTGTTTCAGGTGCATGCTGTGTACACTCTGCTGTTGTGTTCTGGCTGCTCTTTTCCACTGCTCAGTCCTCTGCACAGCTCTACCTTGCTTGCAGTGGTGAATTGTTAGGATATTTAACTAGATGTGCTTTGATTTGTTTGTTGAAGTAAACCTTGAAAAAATGGCAGGGGAGACGTCTGATCCCAAAAATAGGGAAAAGGAAAGGGAACAAACAAACAACAACAACAACAACAACAGAAAGTCACAAAAACTAGAAGTCTGTATCCAAAGAAAAAGAAAGGTAATAAAAAGAAGGAAAAATAAAAGAATAAAAAGTCCTGATCCAAAAAAAGAGAAAATGAAACGAAACAAAACAAAACACCTAAGAAACTATGAGCCTGATTCTAAAAGAAAACAAAAAGAAAAAAAAAAGAAAATGAACGAAACAAGGAATAAAAAATGTAGGTATCATTTTGAGGCATGATTTTCAGTGCATTTGGTACATGGAGGGTGCTGAATATGCTGCATTTCTGGAGGAGAGGCCTTCTGCATTGGCTCAGAGTTAATCGTATCCCAGTAAATGCAGTTACCAGGCATGGTGGGGGCTGGGCTTGGTGTAAGTGGGTACTGCTTCCACAGAGGGTAGCAGTGTTCTCCAAATTCCCACCATGATAGTGTTGGGGGGAAAATGGCGCCACTCCAATCTCTTATACCCCGGCCAGGGATCTCATAACCCCGACTGTGCTGGTGGCCCTCAGAATAGTGAAGGCAGTCAGCTCGCCCTGTATCACAATTCTCCTATGTTTTTTCTTTGGCACTTGGCTGGGATTTGAAACCCAAAGTCTTAAAAGACCCCACACCACGTGAATCCGCTTCCCTACTCTAGAATAGAGCCTTTCCACTCTGCTGATGAATGACCTTTGGCTGGTACTTGCAGGGTCTTTTGTCTTTTGGTAGGCAATACGCCCTGTTCTAAATGTATCCCATGAAGAGTGCACTCTGGAGATCTCTAAACCACACTATGCCCTCAAGGGCCAGTTCCCACCTCCCTAGGAGCATGTGCCACAGCTCCACTCCAGAGGAAGTTGTGCACTTCCAAAACCTCAGTTTGATCTCCAAATGCTGTTTGAACAGCAACAACAACAACAACAACAACAGCAGCAACAAAACACTAGGACGTTCAGTACTCACTTCCCAGTCTGTGGTCCAGAGAGGTTTTCCTCTTGTGCTAACTTGATTCCACACTTTATTAACTCCTCTCTCTTAACCCCTCTCTCTTTCTCTTCCTTTTATCTCTCCATGGAAAAGGTTCCCTCCCCTCTGCAGCTCTACCATTTTTCTGTCTTTGACTTCACTTCCAAGCATCTCACACTTACCAAGTGTCTCCCTCCAACTGTGGAGATCCTTCTGCCACTCTGCAGATTGATTTCTTGAGTGTTCCAAGTGATCTGACCTCAATACAGATGTATTTGAGGGATAAGGGAGGCACAGTGTCCTCCTACTTCTCTGCCATCTTGACTCCTCTTCTGTTTTCTTAGTTGTAGCCTTATTATAATTTCTCCTATAGTGATGAGCAGACTTTCAGGCTGACAATTTAATGAAAATGTTAATAAAATAATATTATCATGTGAGACAATGTAGTACATAATCTCAAACATAACATAGTAGAAAATAGCAAACAGCTATTTTGTAAACTGACAGAACTCAATTTTTTCAGTTGAAATACAGATGGAGAGAAATACCAAAATGGGCTAATAGTGTTATAATACCTGTTTCTTTTAGACCAGACTTCACTGTCTTCAAAATATATGCCTATTAAATCATAGAATTCTAATTTTATATGACAGTAATGCCATTAACATTAAAATATATGACTGTTGGTTAATAATGTTCAGACTGTGACTATTTAGCATTATCTTGCAGATAGAAAGAAACCTTGTCTAGCGTTTAAGAGAATTTCCTTAGTCTATAGGATTTAGAATAGTGAATAGAAGATTAAATCAAAGTTTGCCTTGTTTCACAGAATGAAAAAAAGGCCTATGGTTGCATTTCAGACTAGGCAGTTGGCACAGAATTTCATCTTCCTGTTATTAGTTTTATACTACTCCTGTCTTTTTAGTAAGTTAAATTTTTATTTGAAAGTGAAAGTAAATTATTTAAAAGAAGATAAATCTTTTGCAATTAAGCATTGGTAGTAGAGTTGATTTGTAGCACTGTTATCATTTTGAAATCAAGTGATAGTGCCAGTAAGAGTTGTTGATTAGAATTTTCCTTTAGGTACTTATATTCAATTAATGGAATGTGTATGTGTTTTAACAGTGAAGAAAAATATGGTCATTGAAATTGCATGTGAAACATCCAGTTCCCCCTTTTTTTTTTAATGTTTATTTATTTATTTTGGGGAGAGAGCAGGGTGGGGCAGAGAGTGAAGGGGAGAGAAAATCCCAAGCAGGCTCCACACAGTCAGCACAGAGCCTGATGAAGGGCTTGATCTCAAGAACCATGAGATCATGACCTGAGGCCAAATCAAGAGTCAGACTCTTACCCAGTTGAGCCACCCTGGTGTCCCTAAAACATCCAGTGCTTAACTAGAATGAATAGGAACATTCAATGAATGAATTTTCATTGTATAACATGATATACTCCTGAGTCTATACAGGGCTTTGCCTAGGAGTTAGCTCATAAATATTATGCTTTTGGATGAGATCATTTTGGTCTTCCAGTAACTAACCCCTGAAGGAATGTCTAATACTGTTCTGGTTTCTGAAATTCATTCCCAAATTTAGAGTGATGCAGTGAGGAGTTACCTTTTAATATATAATATTTATTGCTTTAAAACTGATGTAAGTACTCTTCTTAGCCTATATTAATGAATTGAGAGTTCAACCTAACCTTCACAAACTGCTTAAACAAAGTACCTAGTGATATTTAAACTCACTGTAATATTTCACTTCAAATGAATCCCAGAGGTAGAGGTTCTAAGATTGTAAGATATCTACAGTGTTCCTTATGTACATGTACTGACTTCTTTTACACTATGGCAGACCTTTAAAATTTATAATCAGGATGGTTTCTGTGGCCTTTAAATGTCTATGGTGCTTGATTATTTTCTTGTTCGTGGGACTGTGAGGTAAAAATTTTATGCTTGGATACAAAGCTTATACTCAAGAACCTTAGTCTGATAGATGTAATATCTTCACAAGAATAAAAAAGTGATTCATAGAGAGCGCTCAAGTAGCGATCAAATACTTTGGGAGAGCTTGGGAGATCAGAGAAAGCTTTGGGGAGGAGTTGCTTCAGGCAGGTCTTTTAAATTCCTATAAATGGAGTTTGGTCATAGTAGCAGACTCTATGATCCTCTGCCCATCTGATCAGAATTGGAACTATCGACCGTTCCTGGTGTGCTGATCGTTTTCTACCTCAGATACCAGAGCCTTGCCGCCTTAGGGTTTTCACTGGCACTTGAGGAGCTTGTCTGAGTATCCTGTGGATACCACAGGGAACTGTAAAGGAGTTAATGCCCCTATGGACTGCTCTCATTTGGGAGTTGAGAAATCTCAGTGGGAGAATTCATCAATGGATGAATGCCCCAGCCTCCTCAGTCTCTTCCAGGAGTACCTTTTGGTGGTATGACCTCTCTGTTCTCTAGAGGGCACCTAACAGGATTGTGGTGCAGTGGCTTAGAGTGGTAACATGCTCATGAATGCAGCCATTATTGCATCTTCTTTCTTTTCACCTTTCTCATTTCTTCATTCCTACTTCTTGAGATCAGTTCCCAAATAAAACACTCCAAAGTCCTTATCCCAACATCTACATTTGGTGGACTCAAAACAGTTTGGTGGAGATGGAGGAAGAATAGCATGAGTGAATGTATAAAGATTAAGTCCAGAAACAGTGAATGCCTCAGTTTAACTGGAATATTGAGTTTATGGTTCTAGGGCAATAAAATTGGTTAGCTCACAAAGGACTTCATGATATACTATGAGTTTCCAGCTTTTCTTTAAGTATTACAGATTTTCTAAAGACTTAGCAAAGGGAGGTGACATGATCAGAAATCTCCTTCCAAATTGTAGGCTGGCAGTAGTTCTCAAAAGAAATGAGAATCAGAAGAGATGAAAGTATGGTGAGCATCTGTGAGACCACTTTCTAGTCTGAGAGTGGTCGTCATACTAGTGGAAGTGGAAAAGAAGGATGATAAATGCTACATTTGGTAATTAGTTTGATGTAGGTGTCAGGGCACTGAAGAGCGTTAAAAATAATGCAAATATACTCACTTTAATTGCTGCCTGGGGATGTGTCAATGCTTTGTCCAAAGTAGAAAACCTAGAGGAGGAAAATGTTTAAATGAGATAAAATAACTTCAGTTTGCTTCTATAAAAGCCTACCAGTTGCCTGAATAATATCCATTCTCCCTTTCTTTTTAGTGTCAGAATCCTCATTTTATTCAGGCCCATCAGTGGCCAGGTCAGAGATCTTTCCTAGCTGTCTTTGAAGCTGGTTGTAGCCATGCAACTAAGTTCTGGGTAATGAGATGCAAGCCTAAGTGCTGTGTTAGACGTCAGGGAAGACTGAAGCATTATGAGAAGTTGGCTCATCTGGAGATGTGTCCCTTTACCTTGCCTTCATTCCTCTTGGCTATTACATGGAACACAGAAGTCTGGTGCTAATATTGGACTATGAAGTGACTGTGAGGATACAAGCCATGTCAGGAATTTCTTATGCCCAGGGAGACCATGCCAACCCCAAACTGCCCACTTCCAGAATTTATTTATATAAGAGACAAATAAACTTCATCTTCTTTGAGCAATTGTATACTGAGTTTTCTTTGATGGCAGTTGTACCAAATGCTAAATGATGAAACAGAGAATCCTGAGTCTGAATTAAGAGCAGGTTATCCAGGTAAAGATGTTCAGTAGGCAGTTGGAAGTAAAGATCAATCAATTGAGAAACAAATATGAAGAGCAACTAGCATTGATGCAGTAATTATACACTAAGTCCTTTTTTTATGTACAGGGAGACACAGAGGGGCTTGACAGGTGGCACAAGGTATACAACCAGTAAGTGGCAGAACTGGGACTGAAACTCAGATTTGTTTGATGCCAGAGTATAAACTATTTGCTGCAGTGTGGCACAGAGATAAGAAATGTCAAAAAAGATTTACTTTTAAAGGAGATGAGCTGCGAGAAGAGTCCTTAAAACTACTGAAAGCACAGAAATATTTACTTGCATATATATTTTGGAAAATTAAGTTATATTACTTACAAATGCTATACATGAGTTCCACAGGACTCATAAGCAACATTATGTCATTAAGAAATTATCTTAATAAAGAAATTCAGTTATCAATCTGAAGTATAATACATGGTAAAATAAGGAAGTTTATTAATATTCCTCTTGTTTTCCTAGATATATTTCATTAGGAATTCTAGAAGGCCAAAACAAATGGAGAGACCTACAATAGCATTTAAGTTGGAAGAGAATTTAGTAGTTTATCCATTTGAATAGCCTACTTTTGCAGATGAGAAACAGACCTGAAGTAATTGAATGACTTGCCAAAGTTATATATGTATCAACTTGGATAGAACCAAGACAATAATTCTGTCACTGACTCACTCTCAAGTTTCTTACATGCTAGACTAAGGGAAGCTCTATTGTGATTTTCTATTGAGTTCTCACTGATTCTGATTCTCAGACTCTGAAGTGATTCAATATTGCCTTTAGAGCACTTCTTAAAGCAGAGAGGGAGAGTAAAGCCAGAATCAAGCCCTGGTGGCCATCTATATCAAGGGAAAATTCCTAGTCCCAGTTCTTCTTTTCAGGAAATTTGGATTATGTTGATCTGTTTAAACAGGGTTATTTATTTGTATATTTATCCATTAATCTGTTCTTGCTAGCTCCATGAGACGGAGGTACTTTGTTTTGTTCACTGTTACGTATCCAATGCCTAGGGCAGCATCTGCCTAACACTAGCTACTCAGTAAGAGATGTGGAATGAAGAGGACAGGATGTGAGGCCCAACTTACTAAAGTACTATTCTATAAAATAGGCTATAATTGTAGAGTCTGCTCAATAGTTTTAGTTTCTCTTTTCTTAAAAAAAAAAACAACTATGGAATTATTATAATTTAGAAGAGTTTAACATATTGAAACCCAGATGTTAAAAGCTGTCTATTTGGAGCATTCTTTGTATAAGGCCTTTTCTGAGTCCTCCATCAGTAGCCAATATGAGCTCTTTTATTCTTCAGCTATTCCAAATTTCTGGAATATTTTCACAATTTTGACCTAGGACTGGGCAGTCTGACACCATTCCCTGTGGATAGTAAATGACCCTCTAGTGGCCAGATTAAGTTGATGTATTTTACTTATTATTAATCAGGTATAACTTGGAAGAATTTGCTTCAGGGTACAAGTCTTCTCTTTCAAGATAGAGATTGAATATTTGATGCATACAAATTTATGGTCATAGAAATGTATTTTCTAATAATATGACTGGTAAATGATGATGATGAGGATGACAAGAAGGATGATGAAGACGATGATAGCAATAGCTAATGTCAGTTGAACACTCATTATGCGCTTACAACTGGTCTAAGTGCTTCACATGTATTGAATTTTTAGTAAGTGTGGTGCAATTGATGTGTAGGGAAGATTTTCTAGTTAGAGAAATTCAGAACCAGTTTATGTTCTTAAACAGAACAGGCAGTAGACAGTTCTACCTGCCTTTAAGGAAATTTATGATTTTATGGTCTTAATGAAGGAGATTAAATAAGCATAATAAATAGCAGTGAATGCAGATACATTCGTGAAAAAGACAAAGCACATCGATAACAAAGCCTCAGGTGACTGAGACATACACTATGCATAACCAATAATGAACGTGTAATAAGCAGGTCTTCAGACAATTTCTTTGAAGTTATTTTATTAAAAGAATAAATACAAAGTTAAAATTTTTTTCTAGCAAATATTTAACTTTCTAATGTGACAGATAATACAGAAAGTAAAAAGAAAAATTAGACTTTCTTATATTAAGAAAATGATAAGATTTGTCAAACAAAACAAATATGTGATTTTTATTTTATTTTATTTTAATTTTTTAATGTTTATTTTTGAGAGAGAGAGAGAGCAATCAGGGGAGGAACAGAGAGAGAGGGAGACACAGAATCCAAAGCAGGCTCCAGGCTCTGAACTGTCAGCACAGAGCCTGATGCAGAGCTCAAACCCACAAACCGTTAGATCATGACCTGAGTCGAAGTTGGACGCTTAACCAACTGAGCCACCCAGGGGTCCCAAATATATGATTTAGAAAGCAACCAAATTACTTTAACATAAAAAGAATTGCAGAATGATGTCTCAGTAACAAAATTCAGTGTTCACTATCAATAGAAAGTTGGTCATTTTTTACTGAAGAAAGCAACCATCTTCTTTTGTTCAGTTTCCTCTTCAGGCAAGATGGCTGCAAATGGGAAATTTTAGCAACTAGTGTATGGCAGCAGTGCAATTAAATGGGAAAAAAAATATTCTCTCATCAAGAAATTTGTTAGCATTCTGCAGGAGCTTCTGGAGGATTGATTTGGTTGTGTGTGATTTGACAGAGCAACATTTTTTGCAACCTGGGAAAGCGGTTCCCAGCAGATTTAAAATAGAGAAATTCATCAAGTGATTTTTTTTGTTCCATTGTAGCTTTATCTATGAAAATAGCTTACATACGTAGTTAATATAATATTGTGGCAGAGAATATACAATTCTTTGCCCATTGTCATGTATCACTGAAGGCACACACACACATCTAGAAGTTATAGGCAGTTTAAGGATTTTTCTAAATATTTAAAATGTCATGAATGGTTGATCTTAGTTTTATTCATTATGTTTTTATTGCCAGTAAGTTACAGATAAAGCAAATAAATTGCAATTGACTTAGGTGAAAGTAATGGAACTTCTAATTTAAGTCCTCAAATTCTATAATGCTATTCTGCATCTATTTGACATTACTTGCAAAGCAAAGAGAAAAAAAGAAAAAAGGCCAAAGTGTAAATGGGAAATAAATGCAAGGAGTTACCCAATCAGATCAGGCAAACTGAAATTATTTTGAACCTTCCGTATATTTCCATTTTTATATTTAAGACTTTCTGTCATTTTTAACTCACTTAGATATTGGTTCTTTAGAAAAAGATTCACTGATCACTATATCCAGCATCATCCTCTTTCACAGGGTTAGGTTCTTCTCTTATGCACTCTAGCCGCACTTTTACCTTCTTTCCTGGCATTCAATCCACTTGCAATGATTGGTTTAAAGTTTCCTATCTCTTGTCCATTGCAGTATTATTCACAATAGCCAAGATATGGAAACAACTTAAGTGTTCATTGATGGATGAATGGATAAATAAAATGTCATTTCTAATGGCTGAATAATATTCCATTGCATATATATATTACTCAGCCTTAAAAAGGAAGGAAATCCTGTCATTTGTGATAACTTGGAGGACATTATGTAAGTAAAATAAGCCAAAGAAAGACAAATATTTTATGATCTTGATTACACACAGAACCTATAAAAAAGTAAATGTTATAGAACCAAAGGGTAGAACAATGGTTACCAGGGACTGGGGGATGGGAAAAATGGGGAGATGTTGGTCTGAGGGTACTTATAAGATGAATAAGTTCTGAAGATCCAATGCATAACATGGTAGTTATGGTTAATAATACTGTATTATACTTGAAATTTACTAAGAGAGTACATCTTAAGGTTCTTACCATGCCAAATAAGAAAGAAAATGATAACTATGTTAGATAATGGATGTGTTAATTACCTTGAGTGTGGTAATCATTTTACAGTGTGTATACAATCAAACCATCATGCTGCATACCTTCAGTATATACAATTGTTATTTGTCAATTATGCATCAATAAAGCTGGGAATAAAAATAAAGTCTCTCATCTTGACTTTATTGTAAACTCCTCAAAGGCAGGAATGATATCAGTCTCATTAACAACCTAAACTGAATCAAGAACATTACTCTATGGTTCTTCCTTCTCTTCTGAATCATCAGTTTTCCCTTTTCTATTGGCTTGTGCTATAGCATATAGATATCCTATTATTTTTCCTTTTTCATTTGTATCTTCTTTACAACTTTTTAGCAAAACTTTTTGAAATAGTTGTTCAGATTTAAATATCTTTAAGTGTTCTTTTTCCTTTCCCTTTCTTTTCTCATCCCCATCACTCTACTGAAACTACTTTTATAAGGACCACCAGTCAGTGCAAATTGTCTTTTCTAATTTGCCTATTATACATCAGGGACTGCGAGTGTAAGTTCTCAATACTTTTTCAATTAAATCAGCCACAAACTACATACAGAGAACTTCTACAGATGATCTCTTGATAAGTATTGATTTCCTATGATGGTCACAATAAAATACCACAAAAACTTGATGGCCTAAAACGACAGAAATCTACTCTCTCATAGTTCAGGAGGACTGAAGTCTGAACTCAAGGTTTTGGCAGGTGTTTGCTCTTCCTCCAGACACTCTAGGGAAGAGTCCTTCCCTGCTTCTTCCAGCTTCTTGATTTGTGGTTGTGTAACTCAAATTTCTGCCTCCATCTTCACATGGTCTTCTCTGTGTGTTGTTCTCTATATGTCTAAGGACAATTCCCATTAGATTTTGGGTCCACCCAGATAGTCCAGGATGATGTCTTCTCAAGATCTCAACTAAATTATATCTGCAAATACCTTTTTTCCATTTAACCTCACATTCAAGGTTCCAGGGATTAGGATATGGATATATAGCTCATTCAGTCCACTACAGCATTCAACTCAGTATGAGAATGATCCCTTCATTCAGTGTTTTTATTCATAGTAGAGGTATGATATACTACTTTAATTTTTTTTATTCAAAAATGGATATTGAGTACTTCTATGTGTTGGCCACCATATAGGTCCTAGAGTGAGAGTGGTAAGCAGATCTTTACTCTCATGGTTTTACATTCTAGTTAGGGGAGAAACAAAATTATCCTTTGGTCTAAAACATGTATTACATAAAATAAAGTACATCAGTGCACTTCCTAAAGTTATAGACATCATTTTAAACTTGTAATTAAGCTGCCAAAAGTGATAGTATTATAGAATCCAGAACACGAAGAATTCTTAATAATAATTTCTGGTTCATTCATTGCCAGACTACATCTCAGTTGTTTTACCCATGTGCTAAAGCAAAAGAAAAAACAAAGTGCCAAAAGTCTGGTTAAATTTATAATTTTCTGTTGACAAGTGACACAGAGCCCTAATAGTGTGATTATAAACCCCCAGGGTAAGTAAGAAAGTGATAAAATGATGACCCTGATTTCCTTTATTAATATTGTATTAATACCACTTAAAATAAATATAAACAATGCACCATCTCTTATCATGAAGCTGATTTCGAACTAACTTCTGGTTCTGTAAAATCTCCCGTGCTTCCTTCTTTTCTAAAGGACTTAGTTATGGTTTCTTCCCTGCTGACTCTAAACTGTGTATATGCTGTTATTCTTATTAACTCTGATTGAATACCTACTGTATGCCTAACCACTTGGTGCTTCATCATCATTACCCTATTATTAACCGTCACACAGTGTTGTGATAGTACACTTCCACATGTTCCCTCTACTGAACCAGATTCCTTAAAAGGAGAGGCCGCATCTTTTCAGCTTCTGTTTTCTCAGCACTTAACACAGTAGATACTATCATGTAGTGGATACTTAAAGAGGACTTAAATTTAGTCAGCTATAGGCTTGGCAACTACCAGGAGCAAGATTGCTTGGATGAGTGACCTTGCTATGTCTCAGGAAGCTGTTTGGGATTGAATCCTTCTTTGCCAATTTAACTAACTTGGTGTCATCATCTGTGAAAAACAAAATAATAATGAAAAGACTTATGAGGCTGTATCACTTTCAGGCCACAATTCCTGTAAAGCACTTAGGAATATACCTAGCTCAAAGTAAGCACTTAGTAAATCTTAGTCATTAATATTGCTTGATTTTTATTTTTAGTATTATTGCTTTAAACGCATATCCAGGACATACAATAGAATTTCATATCATGCAAAATAACTTTTAATTGAGACACATGGAAATTTCAGTTTGGCAGGAACAAAGGTTTAAAATTACAGCCACATAATAAATAGCATAATTAATGGCTCAAATTTTAAAAGCTATTATGTATGATATTTTAGTGACATGTCTTGGAATAATTGTCTACATAAAGCACATATTTTTATAAAAGAAAAATAAGTGGTGATGTTTTCTAAGCTTTCTACTGTTTCTCACAAGCTACTCTCTTTGATTGGATTTCATCCTTAACTTTTTTTTTATTCTTTTATATTTCATATCCAGCAATTCACCATGTTTTAAAAAAGCTCCCCCATTAAATATTTTTATATGCATCTCTTCTCTCTCAATTTGTCAATTCTCTCTTTACTTTATCAATTTGAAAACTGAAGTCATAGAATGTAACCAATGAGTAATAATGGTACTTACATAAATGAATTTTGCTTTGAATTATAATACTCTATATTTTAATGAAACTATTTTTGGGAAGTTTGGGACCATTTCAAAAATATTCTATTAATTTATCTTTTCTAAAAATTATATTGAGTCACTGATAAATGAGATTTTTAATCCAGTAGTATTATTTGAAAGTATGTATTTCTAGGAACTACATATATAAGCTGTTGAGAAAGGTGTTGAGTGTGGATTAAGGTCACAGACTCCAGAACCCATCTTCCAGTCCTTGAATGTAGGTTCTGCTATTTACAGCTGTGGAACTTTGAGTAGAATATTTTATCTCTTCATGCCTCAGTTTTTTCATCAGTAAAATGAAGGTAGTATTATTTACTAATAGAGTCATTGTGAGGGTTGAATTTGTTAAATCATTGAAAACGCAACAGTCCCTCACACATAGAAAGAACTGAATAAATGCTAGTTTTTCAAATTTATTAAGTGACAGTGGGTGAAGAAATGCTTTCAGTTTGAGAGAGCAGCAGGGGAAGGTCACGGCGATAGGAATTCATGGGAGTTTTCAAGAGGTAAGGAGTATTGATAAGGGAGAGTGGGGGAAAGGAGTCTGGAGTCAGGTCCTAGAGGTTTTGCTCTCAACATTCCAAAGGGGAAGCCACAATAGTGTGACGTCCTATAATTCATTTCTGTGAATATTGATAGACTTGCCTCAGTTGAGGGATTTGAACTTTATCCTGTAGGCAAGGGAAGTGTTGAAGATAGTACAGAGGCTAGTACAGGGGCTTTAGCACCAAACTTCTGGAATTGGTTTCTAGTTCTTTATTGAACCCAAGATTCATCATTGATAATAATAATTATTCCTATATTATAGGCTGTTGTGAGGGTTAAATGAGGTACTGCAGGTAATACATGTACAACACTGTCTGGCTTATAGTAATTATTCAATAGAAATTATCATAAATTGAGAGAAGAGTGATATGAGATCTGTGTTAGCTTTACATAATTCAAGGCAAAGAAAAGCACCTGATCTTCTATATGAGAACAGAGTGAGAATGAGAAGTTTGTGTAAGAGCCATGATTAATGAGCATCCTGCACCTGAGTTACTTTGTCACAAGGTTAGCCTGGTAAAGGGTCATTGCTGAAGTCATGGCAGCTGTTTCAGAGGCTCCAGAGGGCACTGATACCATGGAACCTTCAGGCTTCCAATGAGCATCTAGGAAGTCCAGAGAATAACTAGAGGACCACATCCAAAGCTCATAGATAAAACTGCCTCTATTACTTTATGCAGATTAGAAGATGTTCCTTTCTCTGGGGGCATGTGTGTAATGAGTACATAGCTTGATAAAAAGAGCCCAGCATTTACCACCTTAGCCATACACCTTTGGGCAGGGCACAACCTGAACAATAAAACACTTCTCTCCTGACCAGAAAGTACTTGAGATGAGAAATTCTGTCTCACCTGGGAACATGTGCATTATTTGCATCTTTCCATCTCGAATTTTCTTCGACTAACTGAATGTGATAGAAGTAATTTTATGTGACTTCTAAGGCTAACCCTAAAGAGACCTTGAAACTTTAATTTTGGAATTCTGCTCTGAGATTATTATGTAAAATAGCTTGGGCACCTGGGTGGCTTAGTTGGTTGAGTGTCTGACTCTTGATTTTGGTTCAGGTCATGATCTCACAGTTCTTGAGATTGAGCCCCACATTGGGGTCCATGTGGACATTATAAAACCTGCTTGGGATTCTCTCTTTCTCTCTTAAAAATTAATAAATAAACTTTTAAAAAGCTCAGTATATCCTATATGAGGAATAGAGGTCAAATAGAAGGGAACAGAAGTGCCTTAGTTGACAATCAGCATTTCCTGACAGCTGCATCTTCATGAGTGGCCCCAGGCAAGACCGACAAATAACTGCCTAGCTACAGAATTGCTAATCTATAGATTCTTGAGTAAAAATTAATGGGTTTTGTTTTAAACCAAAGTTCAGGGTATTGTTACATAGCAGTAAATAACTGATACACCTGTGTAGTCCAAAATGGAAAAAGCAATCTAAAACTAATCTCTATCAAAAACTCATCTCTAATGCCTATAGTCTCAGAGATTCCAGTAAAGACCTTCCATTGATAAGACATTGAGCCAGAACATCACTCTTTCATGAACAGAGATATTATGCATTACATAGGTCGGTTTGGTCTGTAGGAACTGTCTACAGAGATTTCTAGGATACTTTCTGATGCTCATATGACCTGGAAATGTCTTCTGGCTGATTGCCTTTTTAGTTACTGTTATACCTCAAGAAGACTTAAGATGCAGAACTATTAAAAATGAGGAACTAATAAGTCCCTGCCTACTTTCAGTTGCCATTATCACTGAGGGTGCTCTGTTATATTGTCAATAGTAATGTCTGAATTTGAAAAAAGAGTGACCTTTAAAAACATTGGATGAACTAGAAACTCACACATCAGAAATCTGAAGGAGTAAAAGGCATTAGAAATAAAATGCTGTCCTCTACATGGCAATGAGAAACAATGAAATCTGGCCATGTGTAGCAACATGGATGAACCTTGAGGGTGTTATGCTGAGCGAAATAAGTCAGGCAGAGAAGGACAAATATCATATGTGTGCACGTATAGGAGGATTAGGAGGAACTTAACAGAGGACCAAGGGGGAGAAGAAGGGCGGAAATGGTGGGGGAAAGGGAGAGAGGCAAACCATGAGAGACTCTTGAATGCTGACAAAAACTGAGGACTGATGGATGTGGGGAGGAGGGGGGATGGGCATGGAGGAGGGCACTTGTGGGGATGAGCACTGGGTGTTATGTGGAAACTAATTTGACAATAAACTATTTGTAAAAAAAAATAAAATAAAATAAAAAAAAGAAAATGCTGTGTAAAATTTGAAAAAATATATATTATGCTTAATTAATAGGTAAAATTAAATAAGCAAAGGAGTATTTTTATTTTGATTCATTTCATTATCTTAAGATTTTATAAAAATTTTATTGGCCTTTCCAGTGATTTTTTCCTGTAAGTTTTAAGCTGCAGAGCCAGTTATTTTGAAGCCAAACTGAAAAATATGGAGACATTTACTGGAATCACACAAGCTTCTTTTACTGTTCCACCCTCTTTCCCTCCTCTTTTTCTTTCAGTTTGAAATCTTCTCTGAAGAGAGAGTGAACAGTAAATATCAGTTGCCTTCACACTGGGTTCCTGCTGGAACTTCCACTAAAATCCCTGACATTCTTGCTCTGATAGAGCAGAGGGCCACACCTAAGCAGTCTACTCTGTATGTCCTAAGACTTCAGCCTGGCCTTGCTTGGCCCTCAAGGCTGAAGTGTGTCCCAGGTTCCCTGTCTCCCCATAAGCAATGGCACAGTAGTCAAGAATGAGACCTACATTGGTCAAGGTGATATTGATCCTTCCACTAAAGACTCCACATTCTGGTATTTTGGCCCCTCAGGTTTGGCATTATTCCCTCTTAAGGATGAAGTGATGAAAATGAGGGGCACTTGGGTGACTCAGTCGGTTAAGCTTCCAACTTTGGCTCAGGTCATGATCTCACGGTTCGTGGGTTTGAGCCCCGCATCAGGCTCTGTGCTGACAGCTAGCTCAAAGCTTGGAGCCTGTTTCAGATTCTGTGTCTCCCTCTCTCTCTGACCTTCCCCTGTTCATGCTGTCTCTCTCAGAAATTAAAAAAAAATATATATTAAAAAAAAAATGAAAGAGTAGGGCAGAGGCCAGGCTAAAGATGGTAGAAAATTCTTCATATGAGGTTAAATGAAGAGGGTATAAAGCATATGATCTGTGCTCATTATCTTACTATTAATAAATACCAAAGTGAATGAGTTATGGGAGGGATGTCTAATCAATTTAGTTAAGATAGGGGAAGTATTAGTAAGTGCATTGTATAGTGGTTATGTTTGGGTAGCATGGAAACAAACTGAATCTGAATCATGGTTCAGCCACTTGCTAGCTGAATAAATTGGCAGATGACTTAGTTTCTTTTCCATCGTCTCCTTACCTATAAAATGGGAATAATTGTAGGACCTGCCTTATAGTATTACTGTCTGGACTGAAGAAAATATTGCATTTAAAGCACTCAACACAGTGCTTAGCACATAGTCTATTCTCATTGATGGTAGGGACTACTCTGCCATAAATCTTTTGTTCATATAATGAGACAGATTAAATTTTAATTTATCATTTATAATAATTTAGTTGAAGCATTTACCAGCCAAATTGCACTACTTTATCTAAAAACTATGTTTCAAATGATTTATAATTAGTATCAGTGTTATTCAAAAAGTACATAAAAACTGAAAAACAGAACAATATAATAAGGGGGTACAGTAAAATAAAAGTATAACAAAAGATTTAAGTAAAATAATTTAAGATGCTGCTAAAAGGGAATACTATCATCAGAAAGTTACTTTTCTCCAGGAGAATTATTTAAAATGAGTGTATCCTCATGTCTCCGAATCTTTGCAATTTTTAAATTAAGTAGTTACTTTTCAGTCCTCATTTTACCTGACTGAGCAGCAACATTTGACACACTCTCTCCTTGAAACGTTCTTTACTTGTTTCCTAAGACACCACATTCACCTGGTTTTTATTTTCACTTCCAGCTTACCTGTCTCTGTTGGTTCTTCTTCTTCTGTCCAGCCTCTAAATACTGGAGCATCCAAGGAATAGTCTTTGGGCCTCTCTTCTAACTACATTCACTCTCCTCATGATCTCATTCAGTTTCACAAATTTAATTACAATCTGTATTGAAATACAGTAGTCCCCCCTTATCTGCGGTTTCACTTACCACCCCAGTCACCACTACCCAGGGCCAAACCATCATCTCATCTCTCCTGGATTATTGAAATAGCCCCTTAACTATCTCCTTCTACTCTTGACCCCCTCAGTTTGTTTCAAGATAGGAGGCAAAGTGATCTTGTTAAAGTTTTAAGTTAGATCATGTCACTTCTCTGTTGAAAACCTTTGATGGCTTCCATTTCACTCAAAGTAAACGTTCAGATCCTTTTAAGGACCTGTGTCATATGCCTCCCCATTCCCTTTCTGACTTTGTCTCCTACCACTATCTCTCTGGCTTATTCTGCTTTAACCATGCACATTTCCGTGTGTTGTGCTATGATGTGAGCTCCATGGGACAGGGATTTTTGTCTGTTTTGTTTTCTACATATTGCCTACATCTAGAAGAATACCTGGTGTAAAATAAGCACACATTAAATATTTCTTGAATATATGATGGATAATTTCTAAAGTCATCTCTTTTTACATAATTTCCCTCCTAAATCTACAGTATAAGCCTTTAATGTATATATTGTCTTTATAGAAATTTGGTATAATGACGAAATTTTTCTTCATCATACTATTATTCCTAGTTTCTTTCTCCCTCAAGGTAATTAACATGTCTTCTTCATTCCCCATTTTGTGTGTTTTTTGTGCTCAGACACTCATTTCCCCTTCCCTTCAGTTATTATGTAGCGTAATATGCTGTTCTCTCTACTACTGTTTTTTGACATATAGCTTGGGAAAAAAGAATGGAAAAGACAAATTTTCCTATTTCTTTTCTTTATTATATTACTTATATATTTGATTAAAATCATCCTAAGGAAAACTCTAGGGACAAAAGTTAAAGTATATCTGTATAAAGTTACATTACTTGCTGTAACAGATAACTCCCCAAATCTCACTGGCTTAACACCACAGACTTCTCCCCTCCCCCACTCAGTTATATAAAGTCCAAAATGGGTGTTTCTAATCACTGGCTTCCAAGTGCCTTCTTTTATCATACAAACCTACCATCATACAAGTTTATCACAGAAGAGGGAAAATGCATAGAGGATTATTACAGGAAATCTTTATGCAATAGGCCCATGAACGTATATCACTTCCAGTCATATTCTCTTGTGTAGAATTTGCTCAATAATTCTACTAAATCCTGGCAAGGCTTGGTGGTATGATTCATCTATGTGCCCAGGAAGAAGATGAGGCGAGTTTGAGGGTGACCAAATGAGCCTCTGCCACATTTTGCGTTGCCTTCCTTTCTCTCCTACACTCCTTATCCATACATCTCTGAAATAGTGATCTTTTTTTTTTTTTTTTTTTTTTTTGCTTAGCATTGGACAGAATAATAATAATAACAACAATAATAAATATAATAACAATAGTGTTTTCTGCTTTTCACTGATTATATTTTTTAATTCTTATGCACTTTTAAGGTAGGACTGTTATTATCACCATTTTATAGGTGAGAAAATTGAGGCAAGGAAAAGTTAATGTGTTTAGTGCCACAATCTATTAAGTGCTGATGCCAAGATTTAACCAGCCTCTCTGATCTCTGAGTCCATCTACCTCACAGGAAAACTATATTGCCTCTCAAGTTTTGAAGGGAGTTCAAGAAAAATTCCACATCATATTCCTTTTTAAGGAGCCAGGATAAACCTGGAGCGGAACCTTGGCATCCCTACTCCCACTTCAAATGGCCTCAGTTCATTTGCTGACTTCACTTCCACATTTATGTACTCAATTTCCTTCCAGAACAGTTCAAAACCTCTCAGTTATAGACCACTGCACCCAGATAGAGTAACAACTTGGAGATAAAGGGTAGAGTGAAGAAGCATAGCCCTGTTCGTGTAAAAATTCTGTCAGAGCATTTCATTGTGGGCACTTTTCACAGTTCTTAACTCTCCTAATTAAAAAATGTTTCATCAAACAACACTGCAAATGATACAGTAAACATTATGAACTCCCTTATAAAAAAAAAAGGCAGAGATAATAGCTATAAACAATTGATATACTTGTATAATACCAGCTGTTAGTGATACTTTGAAGGAATTGAAGGCTGTAAATTTTATACTAATGCAACAGAATGTTACTGTTTTTAGTTTAATCCGAGCCACCAAGATACAGTAGACATTGGATGCCAGTTGTAAGACACCAAGATGCAGATTTTCAAAGGAAATAAATATTCAACTACTGGATTCCTTTTTCTACCAAAGATATTAAAAAGGATCAACTTGTTAGAGATTAGAGAGGATTTTGTTAAGATGCTTCCTTTGGAAAACAGCATGTGCTGTTATTTGCTACCTATTATATTATCTCCTGCTCAGGGAGGTGTTTGACTCCTCTGGCCTTTGAGGAGCACATATAGCTGGTATCTGAAGCCTACCTGAGGTATCTGAAAATGAAAGACTGGCTAAAATGGCCTTCAGATGCTAATAAAGGACTGTGTCTGGGCAGTAACTGAACTCCACTCTGAATGGGCCAATAATATGTGAATCCTGAGGACCAGATAGGGTATCTAGGGAGGGAGAGAGGATTGTACTGAGTAGTTTTGACCCTTGCTTGAGAGGATGACCAGGGAAGGTAAAGGAATGCCAGTAAAATCTGAGCAGTGGAGTGCTAAGAAACCAGGGAATGAGGGGGAATCGGCAGCTAGAGGAATAGATTGGATCTTCCATATCACTGAAGTTGCAATCCAAGGAGATCAGAAGGGGAGCATCTAAGAACTCATAAACATGTCAGAGAGGGAGGGCGGGAGAGACAGAGAGACAGGGAGATGTAATTAAATACTGCAGGGCCAAGAGAGTATGAAACCATTTTACAACAGTACCAGTCAAGTGAGAATTTTGCACCAGGACTTTATTTATCTCCCTTCTTTTGTTTAGGCTCTTGGGAAGTCAGTTTGCTACTGTCACTAGCTATGGGGAGGGAGGGTGGTCTATCCCTTGAATAAAAATAAAAGTGAAAGTAATGCTTAATGTATTATACTGAAACTTTTATTTGCTAAATTGAGACTCTGTTCTGCAACTAAGCAATTTTCTACTACTTAAGACTGTTCAGATATGTCGTAGAGCCTGCTAGGGTTTTTATTCATTGGTGAGGAAAAAACTTAGCCCATTGAATATACTTTAAAAAGACAATGAGACACAAATATAAAGTTGCTTTCAGATTATATCCCATGATTTACATTCCATGATTATATTTCATTGTGCAATGTAAGGAAAATGTTGCTCTTCAGTAAATATGGATTTCCTAACATCACTAATACTTAATTGTGTATTGATATTTGAATGTATCACTTATCTGCCTTTTAAAGGACAAAGAATTAATGTATAATTCATAGAATGGCTGATTGGTATGTACCTTAAATTTCAGATTTTTGAGAATTATTATTAAATTATCAGTTAAATCACCACTTAGAGAGTCTTTCCTCTGGTACATTATGAAAGTTGAAATTTTAGATGAAGAGGTTGAAGAAAGCATAGGGAGTTTCTAAGTCTTTATATGGCCATGAGATCGCTTAGCAGAGTCGAGTTTTTTTCTCTCTTCGTCTGAGTCCTTGGAAAAAGAAAGGGTATCTTCAGTGTCTGTTAAAAGCTTGACAGATTGATTTTTTTCCTGCCTCTCACTTGAAAGAGTTGCTCTAAACCAGAGAAATGAACAGATAATTTTTTTGCAGACTGGCATGGCATTTGCTTTCAGGGACTTCTTTGGATCATGTCACATAATGCATCAATCAACAGGCAATTTTTGAGCATCTATTAAGTTCTTAGTACTGTGTTCAGCACCACAAGGTTTTAGAATTCAGTTCACCTATATTCAGTGGATTTTATTGAGTACTATCCCATGTCAGGAATTGTGCTAAGCTCTGATCAAATTAAACCTGAATGTTTTAAACTCATGGCATGAACTTTGCTTGTGAAATATGTACACAATTCTAATATTGTGTCTAATGATATGAATGTCAAGTATGGAATATAAACAGTACTGAATAGTGATAATGGTGAGGAAATGATTCATTCTAACTGAAAGGATTAAGGAATACAAAGTATTAATAGCTGTTATTTACTGATAACCCAAAGTATTCCATATACTCTATAAGCCCTTTCTGAATTTATATTTAAGAGGCCCCTGGAGGTAGTCATTATGTCCTCATTTTTCCGATTAGAAGTTCAGGAAACATAAGCAGCTTGTCCAAATCACATAGCTAATAGGTGTCAAAACCAGCATCTAGGTCCAGGTCTGCTTGGTTTCAAAGCCTATATATATATATTTTTTTCCAACTACAATGTAATGTCTGAGTTTGTGGAGAATCATTCCAGATTAATAGGAATTGTATAAATAGAGTGCATGCTCAGGAAAGAAGTTTTCACAGGTAGATTGTAGTCTGTTGCTGTTGGATATGGCTTAGAAGACTTGGGAAGACTGGAGGCACATTGTAGGAGATCTTGAATTCCGTGTAGGAGAGTAGGGTTCATTCTAGACACCTAATGAAAAGCCATTGAAATATTACATATAGAAAAGGACAGAGAGATGATAGGTGCTACTTGTTTGATGTACCTCAGTGTTTCTAAATGTAATTTAAAAATACCGTGCCCCTACTTTTGTGACATTATTCAAAATGATATAGCTATATAGTCCAAATTATCTTATAACTGAGTCCAGGATACTGACTGTTTCCTTTGGTGTATAAACATGTTGGTGATAAGAAGTACTCATTGAGCTAATGAGACTTATATGGAAGCAAATTTCATATCAAATGACACTGTTTTAGAAAGTAAATATCAATGACAGAATGCACAAACTGAGCAAACAAAGCATTCATATTAATTAGGATGGTGAAAAGGAGGAGAGGCACTTTTCATCTCATATCTCACAGGAAAATAGACACACCAAATTTCTAGGGACTTGCACCAGAACCACATCTTCAGTGAAAGTATTTAACAGAAGCAAAAATTATGTTGAATTAAAAAACAAAACAAAACAAATTATGTTGAATTAATGTTAATTTGAACTTTATTGATTTCATAATTTTGGTATTTAATTTATAATTTTGCATTGACTTCATAGTTGCCTAAGTGTTAGGAACAAAGAGTTTATGTCATTTTAAGTGAGAATGTATTTAAATAAAAATATATAATTACATTTAAGGGTAACATTGAGGACTCGGGAACACTTTTTTTTTTTTTATCTTAAGTTTGAGAACTAATTGAAGAGTATTTATTATTGAGAATGTTAAAAAGAGCATTATGAAAAGAAAGAAGATAGACACTGGGGTGGAATGCCAAGTGGGGTAAGAATAAAAGCAGAGACAAAGAAGTAGGAATACAGGCACATCTTGTTTTATTGTGCTTTGCTGTATTGTGCTTTACAGGTAGTGCATTTTTTACAAATTGAAAGTTTGTGGCAACCCCATGTCAAGCAATTCTATTAACACCATTTCTTCTAACATCATTTGCTCACTTCACATCTTTGTGTCACATTTTGGTAATTTTCACAATGTTTTAAATTTTTCATTATTAGTATACTTGTTATGGTGATGTGTGATCAGTGATCTTTGATGTTACCATTGTAATTATTTGGACTTCAGGAACCATGTCCATATAAATGGCAAAATTAATCATTAAATGCTGTGTGTGTTTTGGCTACTCCATTCACTGCCCCCTACCCCCTCATCTGTCCCTCTCTTCAGGCCTCCCTATTCCTTGAGAAACAACCATATTGAAATTAGCCAATTAATAACCATACAATGACCTTTGAGTGTTCAAGTGAAAGAAAGTGTCACATGTCTCACATTTTAAATCAGAAGCTAGAAATGATGAAGCTTAGTGAGAAGGCATGTTGAAAGCTGAGATAGGCTGAAAGGTAGACTGCTTGTGTCAAACGGGCAAGTTGTGAGTGTAAAGGGAAAGTTCTTGAAGGTAAGTAAAAGTGATACTCCAGGGAATATACAGACAATGAGAAAGTGAAACAGTTTTATTGCTGATATGAAGAAAGTTTTAATGGGCCAGATAGATCAAACCAGCCACAACATTCTTTTAGGCCAAAGCCTAACCCAGAGCAAGGCCTTAGCTCTCTTTAATTCTTCGAAAGCTTAGAGGTAAGGAAGCTCCAGAAGAAAAGATTATAGCTAGCACAGGTTGGTGCATTAGGTTTAAGAAAAGATAAGTATCTCCATAACATAAAAGTACAAGGTGGGGTGCCTGGATGGCTCAGTTGGTTAAGCGTCCGACTCTTGATCTTGGCTCAGGTTATTATCTCATGGTTTGTGGTTTCTAGCCCCACGTGCTGTTAACCTGTTTAGCCTGCTTGGGATTCTCTCTCTCCTCTTCTACTGTCCCTCCCCTGAGCATGTGTGTGCATACTCTCTCTCTCAAAATAAATAGACTTAAAAAATAGTTTTTTTTTTAAATTACAAGGTGAAGCAGCAAATATTAATGTCAAAACTGCAGCAAGTCATACAGAAGATCAGACTAAGATAATTAATAAAGAGAAAAAGAAATGGTCTCATTAACATCTGTAAGCTACTCACAGACAGATCTAAACCAACATACATGAAGTCTATATCTGTGAAAGCACTCAAACTGACCCTGTGGTAGCTGAACTTTTAAAGTTGAGATAAGAACAGTTAATAATATTCTAATCTGTAGAAGATGTAAATTGTATTTGAAAGCACCTATAAATTAAATGTCACATAGTAGGGCATAGTTACTTTTTTTTTTTTTTAATTTTTTTATTATTTATTTATTTCTATGAGAGAGAGAGAGACAGCGTGAGCAAGGGAGGGTCAGAGAGAGAGGGAGTCACAGACTGAAACAGGCTCCAGGCTCTGAGCTGGCAGTCAGCACAGAGCCCGACGCGGGGCTTGAACCCACGAACCGTGAGATCATGACCCAAGCAAAAGTCGGACGCTTAACCGACTAAGCCACCCAGGCACCCCTAGGGCATAGTTACTTTCTAAGTGAACAAAATACATCCTGTTTTCTTCATTCCTTTTTTTTTTTTTTTTTTTTGAGAGAGAGAGAGAGTGTGCATGTGTGGGGGAAGGGCAGAGGGAGAGAGAGAAATCCTAAGCAGGCTTCATGCCCAGTGCAGAGCCTGAAGCAAAGCTTGATTCCATGACTATGAGATCATGACCTTAATCAAAATCAAGAGTCAGATGTTTAACTGAGTGAGCCAACCAAGTGTCCCTATTTAACATTATTTTAAATAAATATTAATATAATATTTTTCTTAAAATAACTTTAAGTTGATTTTTATTTGTTTTTATATCTTAATGTTTTTATTTATTTTTTATTTTTGAGAGAATGAAACAGTGTGTGGGGTGGATGACGACAGAGAGGGAAACACAGAATCTGAAACAGTCTCTGGGCTCTGAGGTGTCAGCACAGAGCCCAACACGGGGCTCAAACTCCTGAACCACGAGTTCATGAACTGAGCCAAAGTTGGACATTTAACTGACTGAGCCACCCAGGTATCCCTAAGTTGATTTAGTTTTTAAAAATAACTTCTTCTAAAGTAATAACACCCATGAACTGATGAGTTTCATCTACTAGCTAAACATTTTTTTAGCCATACTTCTTTTTAATACCTAATAATAAATATAAATATTAAAATATATGGTCTCCATGTACCATCTAAAATCATCATAGGTCTCAATCTTTGAGAAACCTTGGCTTAAACAATCAATTACTATGGAGTTTAGAGGAAGAACAATGGGACACATGTTCAGTGACTCTTATTAAATATGTAAATTAAATAATTCTCTTGCTTCCCTATAATCAAAATTATGGTTTAGATATTTTGTCAGGTAATAGCATATTAATAAGGATGTCTTTGCTGTTAGTAGATATTTTATATAATTTAGCTTTAAAAAACAGCCTCAAATAACAGCCTTTCATGAGTGTTGAAAAGATTTTAAATTCATTCCTAATCTTTCAATAATAGATCCCAGGAGTTAATAAGGTTACACATTTCACTTTTGTAATCATCTTCGCTTAATCTGCTGAAGTTAGGAATGCATTAATATGGCGTAGCACATTATTTCTTCCAGTCTGTTTTATATTTTGTTCAGAATGACTGCAGATCTTACTAAAAGCAATTCAGATACTTCAAAGGGAGCTCATCATTCATGATTAAAGACACATAAGCCCAAAGAAATATCTTCAGCTAATTTTGAAGAATCATTGAAAGATTTGGGGGAGCAGCATTCCTGACCAAATATAACAAAATTTAGAATTCTGTTTACGGTTAGAGATATCTAGGCTTATATTCATTAGCTCATAAAATCTAGACTACAGATTGAAGGGAAACATTTTTAAATGTTAACTACTTTGAATGGAAATCTGTCTAAAATGTAGTATCCACTTCCATGCCTTCTTAAACAAATAATGCTGAAATGATGTGCATGTCCATTATGACTCAGGATCATCATTTGTGAACTGCCATTAGGACACCATATTTCCTTCTGGTTCTCTGGTTTTCAGTTTTCCTCTCTAGTTTTCCATTAGCTGTATTTTGCAACTGTTAGGTTTGTCTCCCTAATAAGCTTCTACCTTGGTTCTCCAGTTTGTTGCTCCCAGTTTTCCATGGCCTCAGCATTAGACAATGTAGTTTGTTTAATACTATTATGTCATGTTAACTGTGATTATGAGAAATTTGTTGAATGTGCTGTTGTAGAATCAGAGGGTGAGATTTCAGGGACCTTTATTGTCCTACTTCTAATTTAGGATAGTGTTATGAAGGGTTGCATTTGTGAGGGGACTGAAGTTTAAGTGAGTTATTCTGTAAAACTGTTGTTTTTTGCTTTTAGTTTTCGTCCTGAATAATAACATAGTGTTTCATCAGCACAGTCTTAGGGCACTTTCATATTCCAGATTGAATTTTGTCCAGGCTGTTTGGGTTTGCTTACACTGTCTTTGGGACTGGTGCAGTAAAGACATTATTCAAATGTTCAGAAAATTATGAAGACACACCTTTGAACTTGTTAGGGCATAAGAAAGAAGCATTCCCTTTCTTTTCTACCTGCTATTTAGTCAGAACTTCTGTCTCTGTCTGTGAAGTTCTCTCTAGATTTATACTCCTCATCCTAGTTATGTATGTATATTCACAGATATGTACACACACTTATTCCATCAAACACATAGTGCACATTATAATTTCCACCATTCCTTTAGGGGTCCAATGAGGAGATTCAGGAAGTTATGTTTCTAGGCACCAAAAGACTTTCTAAGATACCTTTGTTGTGGGGTATAAGTTGGGAAATGGTGATCAATCAGTGGTTTTCATAACAAGGTGTACAAGACATCTCAATGACAAGAGGGGAGAAAATACTGGAATTGCTATTCCTGTTTATATCATTTAATTTTTTTATTTTTTTAAATTTTTTTAAAGAGAGACAGCATGAACAGGGGAGGGTCAGAGAGAGAGAGGGAGACACAGAATCTGAAACAGGTTCTAGGCTCTGAGCTGGCAGTCAGCACAGAGCCGGATACGGGGCTCAAAGCCACGAACCACAAGATCATGACCTGAGCCGAAGTCGGAGGCTTAACCAACTGATCCACCCAGGCGCCCCTATATCATTTTAAAAGTAAGGGATAAATAAAGGTTTACTAATATATTTTTTAATTTTTTAAATGTTTTATTTATTTCTGAGAGAGAGAGAGACAGCGTGAGCAGGGCGGGGGGCGGAGGGGCCAGAGAGAGAGGGAGACACAGAATCTGAAACAGTCTCCAGGCTTTGAGCTAGCTGTCAGCACAGATCCCGACGCAGGGCTCAAACCCACAAACCGTGAGATCAGTGACCTGAGCCGAAGTCAGACGCTTAACCGACTGATCCACCCAGGCACCCTGAGGTTTACTAGTATTTAATATCCAGAGTTTATCTGAATCATAAAGTATCAAATGAAGAGTGGGAATTTCAAATCCGAAGGACTTGATAGAACTCCCTTTTATTTATTGACTTTCTATTTATTGAACATGGTATGATTTATATGCTACTGCATGCCATTAATGTGGTTAATTTTACACAATAAAGATTTTAAAAGTATTGGGATCCTTAGAATACTTTTTAATGAGATGAGGAATGACTAAGAAAATTTGTATTCTGTTTTCTTTAAATTCTAGTTAGTTAACATACAGTGCAATATTTCATCATTTGCATACAGAACCCAGTACTCATCACAACAAATACCCTTTTTAAGACCCATTACCCATCTAGTCCATGTACCAGTCACCTCCTTCCATCAACCCTCAGTTTGTTGTCTATTGTTAAGAATCTCTTGTGGCTTTTTTCCCACCACCTTCCCATATTCATCTGTTTTGTTTCTTACATTCCACATATGAGTGAAAGTATATGGTGTTTGTCTTTCTCTGACTGACTTATTTTGCTTAGCATAGTACATCCTAGCTCCCATTTACATCATTGCAAATGTCAGTATTGCATTTTTTTTTGATGGCTGAGTAATATTAAATTGTATGCCACATCTTCTTTATTCATTCATCTGTCAGGAGACATTTGGGCTCTCTCCATACTTTGATTATTGTTAATAATGCTGCCATAAACATTAGGGTTCATGTACCCCTTCAAATCTGTATTTTTATATCCTTTGGGTAAATAATAGTGTAATTGCTGGACTGTAGGGTAGTTCTATTTTTAGTTTCTTGAGGAACCTCCATACTATTCTTCAGTGTCTGTACCAGTTTGCATTCCTACCAATAATACAAGTAGGTTCCCCTTTCTCTGCATTCTTGTAAACACCTGTTGTTTCTTGTGTTGTTAATTTTAGCTGTTCTGATAGGTATGAATTAGCATCTCATTGTGGTTTTAATTTGTATTTTCCTGATGATGAGCAATGTTGAACATGTTTTCATGTGTCTATTAGCCATCTTGATGTCTTCTTTGGAAAAGTATCTATTGATGTCTGCTGCCCTTGCCTTAACTGTATTATTTGTCTTTTGGGTGTTGAGTTTGATAAGTTCTTTATAGGCTTTAGACACTAACCCTTTATCAGATATGTCATTTGCAAATATCTTCTCCCATTCCATATTTTGGAATTTCCATATTCCTTTTATTTTTGTTGATTTCATCGTTGTGCAGAAGATTTCATCTTGATGAAGTCCCAATAGTTCAAGTTTGCTTTTCTTTCCCTTGAATTGGCAACTCGTCTATAAGAAGTTGCTCTACCCTGGATCAAAGAGATTGTCCTGTGTGTTCTTCTCTAGGATTTTGATGGTTTTCTGTCTCACAATTAGGTCATTCATCCATTTTGAATTTTTGGGGGGGGACATGGTGTATAAAAAGCGTTCCAGTTTCCTCCTTCTGTCTAGTCCAGGTTTCCCACCACCATTTGCCAAAGACACTGTCTTTTCTTCCATTGGATATCCTTACCTGCTTTGAAGAGATTAGTTGACCATTTAGTTGTGGTTCCATTTCTGTGGGTTTTCAGTTCTGTTTCATTGATCTCTGTGTCTATTTTTGTGCCAGTACTATACTGTCTTGATGACTGAAGCTTTGTAAAATAGCTTACAATCCAGAATCACGATCTACTTTTGTTTTTCTTTTTCAGGGTTGCTTTGGCTATTTGGGGTTTTTGGTGGTTCCATACAAATTTTAAGATTGTTTGTTCCAGCTTTCAGAAAAAAACTGGTGTTATTTTGATAAGGATTGTATTAAATGTGTAGATTGCTTTGGGTGCATAGACATTTTTAACAATGTCTGTTCTTCCAATCCGTGAGCATTGAATGCTTTTGCATTTCTTTGTGTCCTCTTCAATTTCTTTCATAAGTGTTTTATAGTTTCCAGAGTACAGATCTTTTACCTCTGTGGTTAGGTTTATTCCTAAGGATATTATTATTCTTTTTGGTGCAGTTGGAATTGGATTCAGATCCTTGATTTTTTTTGCTGCTGCTTTGTTACTGGTGTGTAGAAAAGCAACAGGTTTTTGCACCTTGATTCTTATATCCTGCAGCTTAGCTGAATTCATGTATTAGTTCTAGCAATTTTTTGGTGGAATCTTCTGAGTTTCCTTCATTGAGTATCGTGTCATTTGCAAATGGTGACTGTCTAATTTCTTTCTTACTGGTTTGGATGTCTTTTATTTCTTTTTATTGTTTGATTGCTGAGGCTAAGTCTTCCAGTACTATGTTAAATAGTAATGGTGATAGTAGATATCCTTGTCTTCTTCCTGACCATAGAGGAAAGACTCTCAGTGTTTCCCCATTGAGGATGATATTAGCTGTGGGTCTTTTGTATATGACCTTTATGAGGTTGAAGTATGTCCCATCTATTCCTACTTTATTGAGGGTTTTTATCAAGAATAGATACAGTATTTTGTCAGGGTTTTTTTTTGTTTTGTTTTCGTTTTTTTGTTTTTTTGTTTGTTTGTTTGTTTTTTGCATCTATTGAGAGGAGTGTATGGTTCTTATCCTTTCTTTTATTAATGTGGTATATCATGTTAATTGATTTGTGAACATTGAACCAGCCCTGCATCCCTGAAATAAATCCCACTTGATCATGGTGAATAATTCTTTTAATGTACTGTTGAATTCAATTTGCTAATATTTTGTTGAGAATTTTTACATTCATGATTATCGGGGATATTGTCCTGTAATTCCCCTTTTTAGTGGGATCTTTGTCTAGTTTTGGAATCATAGAATGGGTTTGGATGCTTCTGTCCATTTCTATTTTTTGGAACGGTTTGAGGAGAATAGGTATTAAATCTTCTCTAAATGTCTGATAGATTCCCTTGGGACGGGAAGCCATCTGGCCCAGGACTCTTATTTTTGGGAGATTTTTGATTACTGATTCACTTTCTTTGCTGGTTATGGGTCTGTTCAATTTTCTATTTCTTCCTGTTTCAGTTTTGGTAATTGGTGCATTTTGAGGAATTTGTCCATCTCTTCTAGTCTGTTGCCACATAATTTTTCATAGTATTCTCTCATAATTGTTTGTATACTTCTGTGGTGTTGGTTGTGATCTCCCCTCCTTCATTTGTGATTTCATCTATTTGAATCCTTTCTCTTTTCTTAATGATAAATCTATCTAGAGGTTTATCAATTTTGTTAATTCTTTCAAGGAACTGGATCTCAGTTTTGTTGATCTGTTCTGTATGTTGTTCTTGTTTCTATGTCATTTATTTCTGCCCTAATCTTTATCATTTCCCTTCATCTGCTGGATTTAGGCTTTATTTGCTGCTCCTTTTCTAGCCCCTTTAGATGTAAGGTCAGGCTGTGTATTTGGGGCCTTTCTGTTCCTTGAGAGAGGCCTAAATTGCAATATACTTCCCTCTTAGGACTGCCTTTGCTGCATCCTATAAGGTTTGAACTGTTGTGTTTTTATTTTCATTTGCTTCCATGCATTTTTAAAATTTCTTCGTTAACCCATTTGTTGTTTAGTAGGATGTTCTTTAGCATCCGCATATTTGAGGGTTTCAAAGTTTTTCCTTATAGTTGACTTCAAGTTTTAGAGCATTGTGATCTAAAAATATCCATGGTATGATCTTAATCTTCTTGTACCTGTTGATAGCTATTTGTGACCCAGTATGTGATCTATCCTGAAGAATATTCCATATGCACTTGAGAAGAATGTTTATTCTGCTACTTTTGGATGACATGTTCTGAATATATATGTTAAGTCCATCTGATCCAGAGGGTCACTTAAAGTCATTGTTTTCCTATTGATTTTCTGCTTAACTGATCTGTCCATTGCTATAAGTGGGATGTTGAAGTTTCCTACTATTATTGTATTAATAGCAAGGACTTTCTTTATGTTTGTTATTAATTGAGTGATATATTTGAGTCCCTACAAGTTGGGAGCATTATTACTAACTAATGGTAGACTTAATTATGATGTAATGCCCTTTTTCATCACTTATTACGGTCTTTGTTTTAAAATGTAGTTTTTCTGAGGGGTGCCTGGATGGTCCAGATGGTTAAGCATTCAACTTCGGCTCAAGTCATGATCTTGTGGTTTGTGAGTTCAAGCCCTATGTCAAGCTCTGTGCTGACAGCTCAGAACCCGGAGCCTGCTTCGGATTCCGTTTCCCTCTGCCTCTGCCCCTCCCCCACTCATGCGTGTTCTCTCTCTCTCTCCTCTCTCTCTCAAAAATAAAACATTAAAAAATTAAAAATAAAATAAAATCTAGTTTATCTGATATAAGTATGGCTACTCTAGTTTTATTTTATTAGCATGATATATGGTTCTCCATCCCCTCATTTTCAATCTGCAGGTGTCTTTAAGTCTAAAATGAGTCTCTTTTAGGCAACATACAGATTGATCTTGTTTTTTTTTTTTTAATCCATTCTGATACCTATGTCTTTTGATTAGAGCATTTATTCCATTTATATTCAGAGTGATTATTGAAAGATATGATTTTAGTGCTATTGGTGTTTCTGCTGATGCTCGCTGGTCCTTTCTAGTCTTTATTGCTTTGGTCTTTTTATTTATCTCCACTCAAAGGGTCCCCCTTAAAATTTCTTGTAGTTCTGATTTAGTGGTCACAAACTCCTCTAGATTTGTTTGCCTGCGAAACTCTTTATTTCTCCTTCTGTTTTGAGTGACAGCTTTTCTTGTTAAGAGTATTCTTGGCTGCACATTTTTTCCATTCAGCATGTATATATCTTGCCACTCCTGGCCTTCCAAGTTTCTGTGGATAGATATGCTATGAACCTGATCTGTCTTCCTTTGTAGGTTAAGGACTTTTTTTTTTTTTTTTTCCTTTGCTGCTTTCAGGATTCTTTCCTTGTCTATGTATTTTGTGAATTTGACTAGGATATGTCTTGGCAATGGCTTTTGTTGATTTAATGAGAGTGCTCTGGGTTTTGTTTGTTTGTTTTGTTTTGTTTTGTTTTGGATTTTAATGTCTGTGTCCTTCCCCAGATTAGGGAAGTTTTTAGATATCATTTACTCACATAAACCTTCCCCTTTTTCTCTGTGTTCATTTTCTGGAACTTCTATGATATGAATGTGGTTAGGTTTTAATAAATCACTGAGTTCCCTAAGTCTGCGTTCATGATTCCTGACCTTCATTTCCCTATCCATTTCAGCTTCATTATTTTCTATAATTTTATTATCTACATTGCTAATTGGCTCCTCTGCCTTGTCCATCCTAATTTTTATGGCCTCCATTTGGGTTTTTATCTCCGTTATAGCATTTTAAATTTCTGCCTGACTAGATTTTAGTTCTTTTACCTCTGCAGAAAGGGATTCCCTGGTGTCAAATAGGCTTTTTTCAAGTACTGTTAGTATCTTTATAATTGTTTTAAATTCTAGTTCAGACTTATATCTATATTGAGTAAATCCCCGACTGTCATTTCTTTCTGTTCTTTCTTTTGAAGTGAATTCCTTTGTCTTGTCATTTTGAAGGAAGAAAAAAAATAATAATGGAATGAGATAAAAATTTAAAAATAAAAAAAAATCACATAAAGGAAGTTAGATTCTAGGTTAGTTTGGTCTGCTTCTTAAGAGAAGCTTGATAGAAAAAAAGGAGAAAAGAAGAGAGAAAAAATTAATAAGAAAACAATAAACAAGTAAAAATAAAATAAATAAAAATTTTGTTCCTTCTGGGTCCATGAAACAAAAGAAAAGAAAAACAACAAAACAAAAACTAAAGCAACAACAATAAAAAAATGGACAAACAAATGAACAAAAAGACCCAAATAAAGCTAGATCCAGTTCTCCTAGAGTTGAAACTTTGCAACAGTCTGTGGTCAGTAGATTAAACTTATGGAAGGGATTTGTGCTAGTCTTCTGAGGGAGGCGCCCGCTGCTCTGATTCTCAGAAGGACTTACCTTAGTGGAGATGTGTTTGGAGGTCACTGGAGGGCAGGACTTGGGAAATGGTTGTGCCATGGCACAGCAGCAATGGCTCAGAATTTGTGGTAAATCGCAGCTCAGCAGGTGCCAGAGTTTGCTGCCCTCAGCTGGTGTCTTTGTTCCTATATGGGTGAACATGGTGGTTTGATGGTGTCCCTCAAGTCTTTTGCCTGTGGAGACACCATATCTCCTCTACAAAATGCACTCTAAGCAAGGGAACTGCTTCTTGACTTGTGACCCAGGGGATCTTCAGACCATGCTGCCTGCTCCTGGGGCTCTGCCCTGCTTCTTCGCCAGAGCACTGTCAGGGGCTGACCTCTGAAACATCAGACTCTGTACTCCACTTTTTATTTAAAACAAACAAACAAACAAACAAACAAACAAAACTGGTGGTATTGAAGACATCACTTCCCCACCCTCCTCAGTGGTTTTGGGGGACAGTTTCCTCATGCAGTCCTGTGTGTGTTTTCACTCTTTCCCTCTAGCTGCTATCAGGGAGAGTGCTTTCTTGCCTGATACATTGCTCTCTCTCCCTCTCTCTTTCTCTACTCCTTGGAAATGGCTCCCTCCCCCTTGTAGTTCTGTGACTCTTCTCTCCCCCAGTTCACCTCTCCACACCACATACCTGTCACATTCTCTCTCTTAAATTATGCAGATTGTTCTGTTAATCCTCAGATTGATTTCCTGGGTGTTCAAAATGGTCTTATGTTGCTTTAGCTGTGTTCAAGGGATGAGACAAGCCCAGGGTCCCCTTACTACTCAGTCATTTTAACACCTCCGCCTAAAATATTTTGAATTACATTGGGGCCTGTAGGTTTTCTGGTGACAAAGTACCTAAAACTGCTGTTGTTTAAGATGAGTTACATATATATACATAAAAGTAAGGGTTTTAGCTCAGTTGACTTTTTCTGGACAGGATCAGTGGTTGTCTGAAAGCAGTTAGTTTGAAAAACCAGCAATATACCTAATTATCTCAAACACAGTAAAGTCAGTGTTAAAGGAATTAGAGAAAAAGTAAATGCTTTTCAAAAGAACTCATTGAGAAAACATTGTGAAAATAGCTATTTGGAAATGGTTTCCTCATTATGTAATCTGTTATTAGAGATGATGTATGCCATTAAAATATTTTTAAGTATTAGTGTACTTAAAAATTTTAGAGATAAGAAAATCATCCTCAAATATCTTCTAGATAATAGATAACATGGGTAGTGGGAAGATATTATTTTTATTTATGTGAAACCTCTGAGAAAGCATATTTTTATATTTTCAACAAATAAGGTAAAAAATCTATTGAAACTCTTCATTTAAAAGATTTCTTTTTTATATTTTTCTAGTATTTTATTATGAAAAGTTTCAAATATACAGAAAAGTGTTGAGAATTTTATAGTGAACATCCATATGAATGAGTTACCCTGTAAGATAGAATGAACAGCTGTTATACTAATTTTATAGAGAAAGAAATTGAGACTCAGAAAGGTTAGGTGAATATCCTATGGTCACACAGCTAGTAAGGCAAGAAGATAGTAATTGCACTTATTTATAACTCTGAGTCCAGTATTTTTCAGCTCTGCTACACTGATACTACACAAAGTTGCAGCTTTCACAAAACTGTGTCTAGGAATGATTTTTGGTCCTGGATTCTAACTATAAGCATTAAGAAGAGTTCCCATTTCTTCATCCATCATCCTTTCATTTATTCTTTAAATCATCAAGTATTTATTAAGTATCTCTTATATGTTTTATAAATTAGACATGACCAGGGTGCCTGGGTGGCCCAATTGGATAAGTGTCCGAATTTGGCTCAGTTCATGATCTCACCATTCATGAGTTTGAGCTCCGCATTGGGCTCTGTGCTGACAGCTCAAAGCCTGGAGCCCGCTTCAGAATCTGTGTCTCCCTCCCTCTCTGCCTCTCCCCTGCTCACACTTTGTCTTTCTCTCAAAAACAAATAAACACTAAAAAAGAAATAAACAGAAATAGACATGACTTCACTAGAAATAAGAACTAGCCTATACTTTACTTTTTTTTTTGCCTGGACTTTAATTTAAAGCATGATGAATTTATAAGCAAATAAATATATTTTATTTATCACCTTAATCGTTAATTATTATTTTAAAATAATATTTTAATTCCAATATTCTTCTGGGGGAAAATAGCCATATTTTGAGATTATTTGTTTGTTTGAGTTTATTTAAGTCACATTTTTAGCAAATTTTGAGAGAGACAGAGAAAAGGAGAGAGAGCAAGCTTGAGCACGGGAGGGACAGAGAGAGTGGGAGACAGAATCTGAAGCAGGCTGCAGGCCCTGAGCTATCAGCATAGAGCCCAAGCGGGGCTCAAACCTACCAACTGTGAGATCATGACCTGAGCTGAAGTTGTATGCTTAACTGACTGAGCCATCCAGGCACCCCTGGAATTATCTTTCTAAGTAATATCTTTGCTGCTTTTGTTAATTGGTGACACTTTTATTGTGATTTATGGTACAGTATTCTAAATGAAAAAAAAAGAGTATATGCTGCTTTTATTGATGTTTGTTTCATTACTTAATAGGTTCAAATATAGGAATCTTATTTAATATTAATATTCAATAAATAAAGCATAAATGATAGTATCACTGATCAAGAGCACCTTCTGAGATTCCCATATAGTTGTCTAAAACAGAAGTCTACCTTAAGAGGAGCATTACTGAGGGGAAAACATGAAAATCCTTCACTAAAAATGATTGATTTATTACAGTAATCTTTTTTTAATGTTTTATTTATTTCTGAGAAAGAGAGAGAGAGACAGTATGAGCAGGGGAGGGTCAGAGAGAGAGGGAGACACAGAATCGTAAACAGGCTTCAGACTCTGAGCTAGCTGTCAGCACAGAGTCCTATGCAGGGCTTGAACCCACAGACGGTGAGATCATGACCTGAGCCGAAATCAGATGCTTGACCAACTGAGCCACCCATGTGCCCCAATTTATTACAGTATTATTGAAAATATGTATAAAATGGACATCAATGCTTCAAAATAATCAACTATTTTTGTTCAGGAAGTACTCAAGAAGTAAAAGAAATAAAATCAGCTTGTTATTTTTTTGTTTGCTGTGATATTTGCCATTATTTGAATGATTTAGAATTCATAAGACAGACAAGTATTGGCCTATGTTTAGTTCTTATAAGCATTTCCTTAAGTACTGACTCAGGAAATCTTAATTAACATTAAGGAGAGTTTCAACAAATCTTAAGTTTCTATTTAATAAAATTCTTTATAATTCTCATTTATTTTAATATTTTCATTTTCCTCTCTATATAATAATCTACTAACTGATTGCTGTTTGGAATAAGCATTCAGTTCAATCCTTTTAAGAAGCATTTAATTCTGTGATGATAAGGATTATCACATTCATATTTTTTACTTGATTTTTATTTAGCTTTGTTTGAAATTAATTTTAAAAGCAATCATTTGTTCATTCCTGTTTTATTCATTTTCTTAGCATTTATAGAATGCCTGAAACAAAATAAGCATTGCTTTTAACACTGAAGAAAACAATTTCTAACATATGTTGAGTACTTTTTATAGTGCTGCTAAGTGCTTTAGTTAATTTATTTCTTAATCCGCACAATCCTCAATCCTATACTGGAAGATAACCTATTTTATTCATGGGAGCACTGGATGAAAAGAGATGAATAAATCATAATCCCTGCCTTTTGGAAGTTCATAGTTTAATGGAGTAGGACACAGAAAAACAGTTAATTACAGTTTTATGGGGGAAATGTAAAAAAGCTTGTTTTCATTGACATGAATGAAGAGGTATATCTACTTGTGCATGATAGTCAGAGAAGTTGTCACAAAGGAAAAGAGATTTGAAGTGGGTCTTCAATGTTAAATAGAAGTGAATGAAATGCTCAGGGAATGAAAGCAGAAAGATTGCTCATGCCATGCCATAAAATGATGAAGGGGTCTGGTATTTACTTGGTGGTTCTGGTGGGTTAACTCAGAGAAGACTTTGGGTGTCTGTGTGTATATATGCTTTTGTGTGAGTGTGAGTGAGCAATCCAGGTGTGTGTATGGTGGGGAGAGGGGTTGAAGTGGAAGGTCTGTGGGGCTATGAGGGTGGTATGATGAGGCTGGAAAATGTAGGTTGGGGTCTTACAGTAAAGAGCCTCCGATGAAGTTTTAAGCATAATAACTAGAATAGCTGAGTTGAACCAACAACTAAATGAATCTATCATAGATCCTTTTGGAGTTTATTCTCCTATTTTTAAAAATTATCAATTAGAAAGATCTTTTACTTTACGAAAACAAATCATTGACACTATGTTTATTATAATTAAAGTCTAGAAATGGAAATAAAACATATTAGCTTTTCAAGTTCTTTTAACACTAAATATGGGTGTTTCCCTAATATCAAGCAACTCATGCTATCTAGTTTTAATTCCTGAGCAACTAATCAATTTGTAGATTATGCAGGAACCTTCATTCATTATCTTTTCTCATCTGACTATCTCCCTTTCAGCTGTTTCTTGATCTTACTGTGATTCTGCCAAAGATGAGTCATGTATGAATACTCAAAGTTTTTAAAAATGTTTTTGTTTGTTTTTGAGAAAGACAGAACATGAGTGGGGTGTGGGGCAGAGAAGGAGGGAGACACAGAATCTGAAGCAGGCTTCAGGCTCTGAGCTGTCAGCACAGATCCTGACGCAGGGGTTGAACTCACATGAACCATGAGATCATGACCTGAGTCGAAGTCAGCCAGTTAACTGCCAAGCCACCTAGGTACCCATGAATATGTGTTTTAATACAAAGAAACATTTCTTAGTAAGAAGGATGAAAGGGTTAGACCATATTAGATTGTTCCTCTTTATTTAGTTAATCCACTGTACTTTTGTTCCTCATTAACATATTAAGTCAGGTGTCACTGGCTGTGTTTGTGCATTGAGTCAGTCACAAAATCATTGTGGTTTGAGTTAGTCTGCTCCGGCTGATGCATTATTGAGGCCATCAGTCTCTTGAGTATCACAGGAGAAGAGACATGATTGATAAGCAAAGAGAGTTAAAGTCAGAATAATCCTTCTACAATGGCTCTGCATATCTAAGGAATTGAGAAATGGAAGGGGATTATTAGGGTGGGACAGAGTTTGGCTGCTGGTAGCGTGTGGCAGGTAGCATTAATTAAATGACCATTTTAATTAGGGGAGAGGGCACTATCATGCAATGAAGCAAATATTAAACCTTGAGATTCTAAGGAGTTTACTGAAGATATATAAAAGTTGGGATCAGTTAAGAAGTGGGTTTTGATGTCTTTGTATACTGAGAGGAATTAATTATATAAAAAATAAGTGATTGGTGAGATGACTTTGTCAAGTTCTTAGCCAACACAACACTGTTGAAGCAAGGGCTGTGCCTTTCCATCTCTGTATGCATCAGTCATTGGGCAGGGATAAGGCTATTATATCCCCCCAAGCAATGGGATATGAGCTGCCCAAGAAGAGGGTATGACCTAGAGTGAAGCAGCCCTTTTTAGCTTATATATTCCCTGGAGAGGCCACCAACTAAGAACTGCATGCTATCATTTCAATTGGTGTTCCCTTAGAGATAATGTTCTGTTTCTCTCTAGCTGCTTGCAAATTTGTTTTTTTGCTTTGTCTTTAGTTTTCCACATTTAATTTTGATGTGTCTTTGAGTGTATTTCTTTAGGTTTATTTTATTTGGGGTCCACTTCATGAATCCTATTGGTTTATATCTTTCACCAAATTTGTGAAATTTTTAGCTGTTCATTCTTCAAATACTTCTCCCACCCTACTTTCTTTTCCCCCAACTTATAGGATATTTTGTTTTTGCTCCATGGGGCCCTGAGTCTCTTTTTATTTTAGGAGACTCTGGGTCCTATTTTAATCTCTTATTTTGGTAGGCAATGGCTCTGTTTAGGTTTAGCTCACAGGTCCTGGTCTGTTTTAGTAGACTCTAGTTCCAATGATAATGTAATTTTTAGGGTCTTTGTGGTTTTCTTTTCTTTTCTTTTACTTTATTTTATATTGTTTTATTATTTTTTAAATCTTTATTTATATTGGAGAGAGAGAGAAAAAGAACAGCAGAGTGGCAGAGAGAGGGGGAGACACAGAATCTGAAACAAGCTCCAGCCACTGAGCTGTCAGCACAGAGCCTGATGCAGGGCTCGAACCCACAAATTATGAGATCATGACCTGAGTTGAAGCTTAACCAGCTGAGCCACCCAGGTGCCCCATTGCGTTATTTTATTTTTATTTTTAATCTTTGGCTTGGTGTAACTGGGGTGCATGGGGTTCCCAGTGGTCCCTACTATTCTGCCTGAGGGACAGAATCGATTTTCTGAGTCAAGGCTTCCCTGGTGCTTCTAAGTGAGGGAGAGAAAGTATCTGGCCTGGCAGGGTGAAGACTAGGCATGGTTGCTTGTTGTGGTGGGGACCCTCCCCCTTGCCAACTCCATGCCCCTTTCCTCTTGATATTTCTTGGTAAGAGAGGCCTGGTAGGGAAGAAAAGCATTTCCTAAGCCAGAACTTGTGGTAGATGTCCCATGCCTGTGGGAAATGAAAAGCCCTTTCAGCCCTGGGTGCTTGTGGCAGGATCGTTTTTGCTGGTGCTCCTTGTTGGCCCCCAACCACCTAGTGTCTCTTGGTGTCAGCAGGCAGTCTCATTCAGGCCCTGTGAATTTTCCTAGCAGAGTACTTGTTTTGGCAAGCTCCCCCTTGCTGGTGCTATCCTGTGTTTTCCCATGTGACAGAGGAGTCTTCAATTCTGAGGAGGAGAGCGCTTTTTTATTGAAGGCTTATTTTTAGTGGTCCTCCTGGTTGATCCAGGGAAAGAAAGAGCCTATCTATACTACCTTATGTTGCTAAGGTTGGATATCAAGAAATGGTGGTTCTGGGTTACCTTCCTCCTGCCCTGGGATTTCCAACTGGTTCCCCTCCCCTCCTTGAAACGTCTGAGTTCTCCTTTGGGTATTATTTACAACATTTTTAGTGAGGGTATGGGGAGGAAAATTTTAACAAGAAAAAGCAAATCTGTGTGATCCTTCTTGGACTGGAAGTCTGAGAGGGCAACATTTTAGAAAATACAATAACCTAAAGTACCATCAATTTGTAAAACAATATTTTTTCTTAAATTATCATCAATATCATGATTCTATTGTTTAGATATTAAATACATTAAAATATTAAGCAATTATTAAAATATAATTTGTTGATTATTTAATGTGTCTGTTTTAACTCAGCTATTTAGTCCCAAAGCACATATCCTGGAGCACCCACACATATTTTCTGCTTAACAAATGGTTTTTAAACAAGTGTAATTTATATTTTTATAAATGATAAATCAAGGCACAGGGGTTGAGATGGCTTACCCAAAATTATATAACTAATTATGGTGACATTAGGGATTAATAGCAAGTAGCCAGCAAACTCATTGCATCTGGAGTACTGTGTACAAATTCTTTTATTAACTGTTGCAGGTTCTATTTTATTTCTGACATTTGGATATTTCAGAGTGACATTAGAAAAGCAACTATTTTTAGTAAGTATTATTTAGTTATACTGTGAGATGTATTAAAAATAATAATTTTTAAAAAGCTTCTATAATCAGTAATCATCATCCCACCAACGATAATACCTTTGTCTGAGATTAGTATCAGTGCTTTTCAATAAACCAGAATAAAACTAATCTCTGTTATAGAATCCACAGCTGGCCTGATGGAACTGTAATAACAAAAGTAATTGGTATTTCTTGATTCACAGGAGATAATGTCTCCTGTGTACAAAAAAAGTGAGTCTTTTTTCATAAATGATTAAACTTAGTATTGATAAAGTTATACTTTTCCATGTTGTGGAAGAGATGATTTTTTATGCTTGTAGTTTACATAAACATAATAATATGCTTATTATTTCCTTGAACAATTTAAAATTTCATTGCACATCAATAAAAGGCAACTATAATTTGAAATAGAATTATTAGACTCATGTAAATTAGGCAGGAGAAAAATCGTTATCGTTTTTACTTGTTACTTCAAATTATCAAAAATATTCTTTATTTGATAATCTTAAATTCAAGGATGAGGAGTGCTAATGATATAAAGTTTAGGACAAATAAAAGCATACTTTCATTTTGTATTTTTCCAATAGGCAGATAAAATTTTAAATTAGCTAGTTTGCATTTACCTGGTGAAATCCAAACTTTAATGTACTGTTCTTGTTTTGATAAATTTAACTTAGGTCAACTCAAAAGCCTTGTTAATTAAGAACTATATACCATCTTTGGTAGTGGTGTATACGTAATTGTTCATGTTGCCTAAAATCATGCTGAATATTTCATCTTTTTAAAAGCCAATTTTCAATGTTACCAGAATATCAAGTTTAATGATTCAAAGCATTTCTGATTTTATGAGATCTAAATTGCTGATTATTATAATAGTGTTAGTAAATGACACAGGGAAGTATAACTAAAGACTCTTAAACTTTAATAATTTTAAATTGTATGATGCATATAAATACTATCCAATTCTGGTCACCAGCCGGATTTAAAACCTAGTAATACTACCATTAGTGCTTTTTGAATACATGGTTTACATGAGCATTGGATAGGCATCTATTTTGAAATGATATGAAAGAAATAAAAGAATTCCTTAAGAGATAGTTTGCCATACCGTAAGGATAATTGGTTAGATGTTTAATGAGAGCAGTCAAACCTTGGGTGAAATATTCACTTAGCAGTTGACTTGAGGAAAGCAATTTAATGTCACTTTAGGCTTAGTTTCCTCATTTGTTATAGGAAAAGTAAAAATTCCTACTTTATGTAAAAGATTATTTTAAGTATGACAGATACCATATAGATCAACTATTAGACATTACCTAATAAATAATAGATGCTCAGAAAATTGTCATCATGATTTATTTGTGCATTCCTTTATTTGGTTGTGATAATGGATGTATTTTTTACTTTGATAAGCATACCAAAATATGTGTCAGTTTGTCCACTGGCTTGGTGATTCAGAGCATGACTTTCTGATAGACATGAATCATACAAGAGCTCATTTTAAATTTTCATAACTTGACCATGTCACAAGGCCAAATTTGCTACAAATACTTAGATCAGAACTGCTTGATGATCCAAGTGTTGTGTTAGGATGGAGAGCCAGGTCAACTCTTCAGTGAGAGAGCACACTTTACTTGTATAACAAAACTTTAATGAACTGGAAGAGGAATGTTGCTTTAAAATGTTGTGTTTAGACTGGAAAAATAAAAAAAAAGAAACATATTCTATTGAGTTTTCTTTAATTTAACATAAGTAGAATTGACACTGATACAGAAAATCTCCGTATGCTATAGTAGTTTGAGAGAGAAAAGAAATAGTTTTACTTAGCCTTGAAATCCACATTGAGATGAAGCATTCTTACATCTCTGTGTTTTTGATAACTTTCTCTTCCATATCTTTCCAATAAGTTACTATCTTCTGAACTTCTGTTTCTTCAAACTTTTGAAGTACACTTTAAATTTGCAAGAAATTTAATTATAAAGTAGTGGAAACTTTCTCTCTCTAATCATTTCTAGCCAAAATTTTCGTTAGCTTTGAAGTTCAAGACCTGTCATGGTTTGTATCTAGTAAACATGAAAAGAAAATGGTTAAAGAGACTCACCAGCAGTTGAGATGGCTTTGTTATTTTTACATTAAAAACAGACCATTTTAAAATTTATATATTTGAAATCAGTCAGAAACTCAGTCTGAATATCTTTTCAGGTATAAGTGAGAACTTTTCACTGATGTATTTTACATTTAAATCAGAAGCAGTTCAGTGAACTTCATGTACTTGTCAAAATATTTTGATCAGCTTATTTACTGGTAGACATTATATGTGCTTCCCAGGGTATACTGATGAATGTTACATTTTTGCTAATTTTGAATTATTTTAATATACAAATTTTAATAATTTTGTTAAACTCTTAAATTTGAAAAATGCATCTGCTATTTTAAGTGTAAATACTTGGGAAGATTTGTTCTAAAGGACAAGTACTAGTATTTAGGAATACACACACACACACACATACACACAAGGATTTTTGTTAGATCATTGTAATGGGAAAACTGGAAGCAACCTAAGGCCCATAAATAATAGGAGCTATTTCACTCAAATTTTAGAAAATTATAGTACATTATTTTTTTAGTTAGACCTTTGATGTATTGGTAAATTAGAAAATTGTGTTGCATGTTATTTTTTATAATGGAATCCATTGTATTTCAAACAACAATCTCAGGAAGACATATATATATATATATATACAAATATATATATATATTTGTATATACATATGTATATATTTGTATATACAAATGTATGAACATGGAGAAAAATATGAAAAGAAATAGGATATAAGACTAGTTGAGTTTGTTTAATAAAATTCTTGATTCGCATGTTCAAATGAATACATATTATTTTATATGTTTATGTTCATATTTTTTACATATTTGTATTTTTAATTTTAAGGAAAACAGTCTATTATATTATTCCATAAATAAAAACATAAGAACAGGGGCTACCCTCATAAGAGATATAAACTAAGATAGTTAGTTTGGGAAGGGATGTGAGATTTAGGTGAGCCACCAGTTCTGACCAGTCTGTGTAAACCATATCTATTCAATCACGGTCCCTATAGGAACCATGGCACCATCAAATTAAGATACTTCAAGGACAGCTTATTTATGAAGGGAATATGTATAAGGGTTAGAGCAAGGAATGGTGTAGAAGAAACTCAAGGGATTGTTCAGTAACCCATGGTTACCAACAGCACAGGTGTTAACCATGTAAAGCTCAAAGAGATGAGTGGAAGGGAACATATCAGAACCCCAAAGAAGAGAAAGTCAGGTTATAAACTAAATGACCTTGATTAGAGCAGTGACCTTTATTCAAGGGATATAGTCAATTTAATGTAAGCTTATAGGCGAAAACCAGGGAAATAAAAACTTGGAGTGGGTTTTTCTAAAAATACTTTTTTAATGTTTACTTATTTTTGAGAGAGAGGCAGTGAGAGCCAGGCAGAGACAGAGAGAGAGAGGAAGACACAGAATCTGAAATAGGCTCCAGACTCTGCTGTCAGCACAGAGCCTGATGCTGAACCCAAACCCACAAAGTGTGAGATCATTACCTGAGCCCAAGTCTGATGCTTAATGGACTGAGTCACCCAGGTGCCCCAGAATGGATTCTTTTTAAGTTTATTTATTTATTTGAAGAGAGACAGAGACATTTTTGAGACATTCATTTTTAGAGAGACAGAGCAAATGGGGGAGAGGAAGAGAATTCCAAGCAGGCTCTGTGCTACCAGGGCAGAGCCCAATGTGGGACTTGAGCCCATGAAGTCATGAGATCATGACCTGAGCAAAAATTAAGAATTGGATGTTCAACTGACTGAGCTACCCAGGTACCCCTGAATGGATTTTTTTATTCCTCCCACCAGCTCCTTCCAGGGCTCCCATTGACTGAACCCACCAGAGCCAGAGGGTAAGAGGACCCACTGATGTTCTCTATATAGATCACTGTAGGCAGAGAACGGGGTGTAGGATAGAGAATGGGTCTTAAGGAGTAAACAGAAGCTATCTGGTATAAATATCCCACATATTTTTGAACAAAATAAAATAACCCAGAAGGAAGAAATCTGTCATAATATGCAAAATATTGACATCCGTTTTCTTTCTGGGCTAATAGAGTTATTCTTCAATTGGCCTAAGCCTAAAGACAGAATTAAAAAAAAAAAAAGAATTTAAAAATAGCATTGTTCCTCACACTCCTCTGTGCCTAATCCTCATTTCTTCCCCAAACTCTGATGAAGGTACGTACAGCACAAGACATTTCAGAGTGAGGGCAGAGGTCTGTAATTTTTTAAGATGAACATTACTCTGGCCCCCACAAAGTGTAGATTTGTCTGAATTCTTTTAAATAGTGAGGTTTTAAAAAATAATTATTATTGACTTCTAGCCTGAGTGCCAGAAGTAGCAGGAGCTGATGTTTACTGAACACAGTAAGTGCCAGGTGCCATGGAGTGGTTCACATAGTTATCACCCTTACTCTGCTCAGCAAGCCTGTACCATGACTGTTATTTTACCAAATTACTGATTAAGAAACAGACACTAAAAGAGGTTAGATAATTAGCTGGAGTTTCAAGAACTTTCTCAAAGACGATGATAGAGTCTGGAATTGGACCTTTATCTGTTTGGCTTTCCCCTGGCACAACCTCACTTGGCTGTAAAATTGTAAAAGAGTCATTACCTATGTAGTTCTCTCACCTGTCCCACAAATAAGACTTTCCCTTTCTTCTCTTTCATTCCTCTGTCTTCTTTCCTAAATTATATATTTAACAGATATTTATTCAGTACTGACTCTGTGCCAAGAATTGTGCATAGTGTTGTTGGTACCAACAAATATGGCCTCTAAGGAATGTTCTCAGGGTAGCAATCCTATGCATTTTCCTTAACCCCGAATCCTTTACTTTTGAGGTTCTTTGTTTCAATCTTCCCATTGTCGACTATGAGAATTATTCTTTTGTCTTATTTAAATTAAAGTATAATAAAAAATAAACCTTTTTAAAAAAAAAACTTCAATACTATTTCGTTATTGGAGGGAAGTAAAGATTCCATAATATTAAAAGAAATATGAAATAAGGAAGCTGTGAAACAGTTTTCTTAAAAGAAATTGTCTGGTTTCATTGAAACAAATTAGCCTTCACAAGAAGTGTGTAAATGAGGGTGCAAGTTCAAGCCTATGCTTTAATCAGGCTAAAGGTGAATCCCATTCCCTTAAAGAAGCACATCTTCCATTTTTCAAATTGAGAGTTGATTTGTATTCAAAACCTTTCTTGTCAAAGACAAGTTAAAACTGCTGTTCAAGTGTCTTGTATCATTATAACCACAAAGCTAATACACATTTGAACTAATTTTTTCCTATTTATAGACACCCTTCTTCACCCTTTGGAAAGCCGCAGATTGAGTTACTTAAGTAATCCTATTTTTGTAACTGAGCCAATGTTATCATCATCAAAATTACAACTGATTTGGAGTACAGTGTCAAGAAGGATGACTGGTACATAAAAACATGTGCTGATTTCACTCATTTTGCACTAGTTACATTACGTTATGCAGCTGTAGGAACTGGCGATACTTTAGTTCACCCTTTAATAATCAAATTTAATGATCTTCAGTAGGATAACGTTTAATAGGCTCCAAGCGTATTATATTTTGTTACCATCTTTGGATGTGATTTTTGAGGAGAAAAATATGTGTATGTGTACATATACATATGTATGTATATATACATATGTATTTATGTGTGTATACACACACATATGTAAGTATTGCCTGCTTTTTAAAAGTTCATATTATACCACCTAACATATACAAAATGCCTACGTTGGTGCCTATTTCCTCTAAGTGAAAGAAATCTGAGGAGGATTTTGCTTTTATCAAAAAAGTGAAAACCGTATTCAACACTTTTCTGCAGCAAGCCATTAGAGAGGCATTATGTACTCTGAGCAGTGAGGGTGGCACCGCCAAGCTCCTTCCCTGAGAACTAGACTCAGCATCTCTGCATTAAGCTTCCAATAGCTTTGAACTTTGTGAGCATCTGTGCTTTATCTCAGCTTATTTTGTGCACCCATGAGCAAGATGTTTTCTAAGGTATCATAAAAGGCTAAAAGAGGTTAATTTTAGGTCTGAGAGTGCTAAAATAATCTGTATAAATTAATGATAGTTTTTTCTTTGTTTTGTGTCATTTTAACTTACAAAAAGTTTCATAGGAATGCTAAATTTGCAGATAGTGGAGTAAACCTCAGTATATATTTATGTGTGTGTATATGCATTTGTTTTTTTTTTTTTTTTTCAGTTTGGAATTTGCAGTGTTGTATGATAGGTTCCTTTCTTTTTTTTTAATATATTTTTATTTATTTCTAGGAGAGAGAGAGAGAGACAGCGCGAGCAGGGGAGGGTTAGAGAGAGAGGGAGACACAGACTCGGAAACAGGCTCCAGGCTCTGAGCTGGCAGTTAGCACAGAGCCCGACGCGGGGCTCGAACCCACGAACCGCTAGATCATGACCTAAGCGAAAGTCGGACGCTCAACCGACTAAGCCACCCAGGTGCCCCGATAGGTTCCTTTTTTAGGTCTGATCCTAGACAAGTTACCTCGCATCTTTGATCCTCTTTAACTTTCCACTTTTGTGTAATGAAGGAATTGGACAAAATAAGTGGTTTTCCTTCCATGTTGCAGTATTTCTTGAAGTTACTGGGTGCACAGAAGATAGCTGATGAAGCCACATTGGCTAAAGAGAGGCAGCTCTTTCTTCTCCCTCCTACTTCAACAAGAATAATTCTGTTTTGTTTTATTTGTTAATACCCCCAAGTAGGTTTTTTAATTCTTATTTTGTTTTTGGCTTCCTAGTGGGCTGCAGCTTATACAAAACACACAAATCCTAGAATAATCAATTGTTCCTTTAAATTCTACAGTTAAGTATGAACTGTAAAGTATTAATCATGTGTTTATGCGTGGTTTCTACATGCAAGGTGGTTAAGCCTATGCTTAATTTTCTTTCTTTTTCAGCTTCAAAGCAGGAAATCATGCCACTGCTCCAAACCTCCGGCATTCTGTTGATTTTGTTTAGAGGGTATAAATCTAGGAAAGCATGAGCAGAGAGTTGTTGCCAAATTGATGGCTGTATTTGTCAGTGTAGATTGTATTACCACAGCTGTCAGTTGGGATGGCTGTTCCCTGTATAAAGCAGTTCTAGAGTCATGCAAATGCTTGGGATTTTAATCTTAGATTTTTTAGCACTTCCTACTCTGAGTTCCAAAGTGTAGGGAATATGACATGTGCCATTCTACAGGGCGATATTTTGGCTTTTGTATCTTTTAGGATAACATGTTGTAAATGACATAGTGTTTTAAGTAGAGTTCCTGGGGAAGTTTTTGCCAACAATCATTTGTGACATCCCATGTGCCCTATTGTAATAAGAAAGCAGAATAAATAAACTACACTGGGTGGTCAAGATCCTGTTAGAATGAAAGCTACTATAGTATCCTTCATAATGATGAAAAGAAAATAGAAACCCTGCACAAATAGTTTTAATCAGTGTCTCAAGACTAGTCTCCCAGACTGTTGCTTGTTTGACAGATAGTCTTGGGTGGGGCTAGAAATGGAGTGGAAAACAAATAATTACTATAGAGGTAATAGGAAATTACTTGGCAAGAAGAATAAAAACTTGCTTCAAACAGTTACCAGGCAAATTTAGCTCACAGTCAACATAAATTACCTCTCTCAATTCTGGATTATTTCACAGACTGGATTACAGTAGTCCCTCCTCATCTGTGTTTCACTTTCTGTGGTTTCAGTTACTCATGTTCAACCACCATCTGGAAGCAAATGATCCTCCTTCTGACCTATCTTCAGAAAGTCTGTAGTAGCGTAACATTATGTCATGATGCCTACATCATTCACTTCACTTTATCTCATCATGTAGGCAACTGATAATTTCACGCCATCAGAAAAAGAAGGGTGAGTATAGCACAAGATACTCAGAGAGTCAGAGACCACATTCACATAACATTTATTACAATACATTTTTATAATTGTTTTATTATTGTTATTCTTAATCTCTTACGGTGTCTAATTTATAAATTAAACTTTATCATAGATGTACGTTGGAAAAGGAAAAAAAAACATAGTATACACAGGTTTCAGTACTATCTGTGGTTTCAGGGGTCTTGGAAGGTGTCTCCTGTGGATAAACAGTAGCTACTGTATTTCAGACTCACAAACTGCAGGAACTGTTAAGTATGCTTAAAGTTTAAAGCCGGCACATGTTAGATTAGCAGTTTTTGTTTTTGTTTTTTAAATGTTACTGAGTAACAGTTTAATGCATCCAAAACTTTCAAATCTAAGAGAACTGTCAAAACTAAGAGAAGTTATTTGATGCAGAGATCCCCAATACATGGCATGTCTGCTGCCATTTCAGTTCTCCCTATTCCACTCTGACTGTCATCAATATTATTAAACAATCATAGTCCTCTCTCCAACTAAGCCTAGATTTAGCTTCAAAATCTTTCTCAAATCAAGAGGTACAGTCTTTTCTAATTAGTGAATTAGAATTGTTTGAAATTTGTTTGCCATCCCTGATTGATTCTAAATTTCCTGATGGAAGAAGATAAATAAAGTAGTTGACTATGATGCCCAAATCACTGAGATATTTAGAAGTTAAGGCAAATTAAAGCAGGTTACCTGGGTCTCAGGTCAGTATTCTTTCTATTATGCTAAAAGAAGGATTTTGAGATATTAGGAGAAAAAGTCATTTAGGATGTTTGATAAAGTATAGCTTTGTCTTATATTTCTAATAATGTTATGGCACACATTGCATTTAGGAACTTAAGGTAATGGAAAATTACTTATATAGTAATTTTATTTTTCATGATCTGATCCACAATTTATCACTGTATTTGTGAAAAGACACAAATGCATGCATACACAGACATATATACACACAGAGAGTCATTCAAGGTATTTTTTTTTTTTTTGGAAAGAAAGCAGTATAATATTCCATTTATGTTCTGAGAAACACATGAAATGATCATACTGTTGGTAGGTACTAGGATCATTTTTCATTTAGGCTAATTATCCCAAGAAAAGGATTCCTAGATTGTCTTCATTTTTTCCTTTGGTTTTGATAATTTAAAAATGAATATATCTATAGAAATTTGGTAATTTTTATTAAAAATTTTCATTAAATTTTCATTAAAGTTTTTCTTAAAAAAACTGAGTTCAAGTAGAAGAAAGTAATTTCGCAAAAACTCTAAAAAATTAATCATTTGGTTAGGATATTACAAATAAATTCTTTATACTTGCCACTTTGAAATTAGATTAGGTAACCCTCTCTTCCATTTTATGTTCAGTGTTGTTGGGTTTTTTTTTTTTCCACTTTATAAACAGTGGAACTGTTCATCTCTTTGAGTCGTAATTTTAGGAGGATGAAAAAGTGCAATATTCATTAACGTGTAATGACTCATTTTAATTTCTCATTTAATCGATTTTTGAGGCAATTACTGTAGCTTAATTTTTTCCCTCTACGTCTCTGGTAATAGAAAAGGTATTTTATTAGGAAAATATGAGTAAAAATAGTGTTGATTAGTAAGCATGCTCAGAGAACATATTTTAAAATATTATTTCAGAAGCAGTGGTGTATCATACTCATAAACTTGAAGTTTTCTTTGTTTCTTTACTCCTTTTCCTTCTTTCTGAAACTTTAGGAATAACAAGAGGCATGTCCAGAATTCCTTCTAGCAAAGGACTTGATAGGGACAGAAATATAGAAACATATTTTATATATTCTTAGTCATTTAATATTTCCAAAGAAACTTGAAGTGTTTCTTAATGGTCTTTGATTTTATTAGAAAGAAAAAGGACCAGTTTGCTCTTCGCATGGACATCAATAAATCAATACCACATACCAAAAAGAAATTATACTAAACTTACCAATTATTTCATTATTAGAAAACATGTATTGAGTGCTTCTTAGATGCAGTCCAAACTATTCCGTGTTTTTAAGGGTTTCCTATGTAATCGGGATGTACCTCAATTTATTAAAGATAATTAAGAAGAAATTAAATGACTATTCAGACTTGAAAGTCATTTTAACTCTTTAAAATGGAATAAAAGTTTTAATCTACCTGTCCAATAAATGCTAAGCATCAGTTATTAATAAGGTCTTTTGTGAAGGTAAAGTAATATTTGAAACCATGATAAAGGTTTACTTTTATTTCCTTCACTTATGCCACTTTACAGTGAAGAAAATTATTTGATATTTTTGCTAGGATACATTTTATTTAAAAACTTTGAGAATGGAAATGATAAAATAGGCTTAAGTTTCATGAATTATTTAGAAAAATCATTACCAAAATTATAATTATTAGAATTGCTTTGAATGCGTGTGTGTGTGTATACACACATATATTTGTCAATATGTTTTAGCAGCCTTGATTAAGATTCTATTACATGAAGAGTAATGCACAGAAAATTATTTTAAAAGTGATGATACACTAGTAGAATGCCATAGTTTTGCATAGTAGTTCTATGTTGATGTTAAAATGTAACCAGATATGCTTTTCTAGACATGAACAGACATCTGACATAAATTGACATGATGGTTCTCTTAGGACTGGGATTCCAGTTCTTACACCTATGCTACTCATCCACTCACACATCCTCACAATTATTGGATAAGTGCCTAGTTAAACATATGGACTTTGTGCTATGTTCTCAGCACAGGCAACCTCTACTTTTATTCAACAAAGCATTGGGTGAGAGTAGGCTGTCTTGTGTTATTGTGCTCCTGGGCATGATAATTTGAGTGAAAAGCTACTATGTATTATTGTTGTTTATTCTTGGAAATACCTTTTTCTTTATGAATGAATATATGAACGTTGGAGGAAAACAGAATTTCAGGGAACTGAGAAACCTAAAGATAGAGAAGTAGTTTCCAGTGAAATATAGAAATAAACAATCAGCAGCCATGTGGTTTTATAAATGCGTGTAGCTAAGATTTTAGAAGATATTTGAATTAGCCAAGAGATATGGGTTGATCATGAAAATTTTGCCATTCAACAGGGGTATGAGAACCAAAATAGAATTCACATCTTTCCTCATGCCTCTGTAGCAAGCTACCCCTTCAACAGCTACAAAGTTTAGTGCTGGACATTGAGTCCTGGCTACCGTCTATATAAATACTTTGCACTCTCACTGTGAAGTCAGATGGATTTGAGGACCTGAACTGACAGACTGGCAGAGATTTTATGACATCAAAAGTGTGTGTGTTTGTGTGTGTTTATGGTTGATTAATGACATTGCTATTTAGTCCATGTTGTGGAAAAAGTACCAAGAGGAAGGCAAGAGTAGCAATTAGATGGCCCTGTCCTTGGGATCATATGGAATAAGGTGTGATGCTCTAATATTGACATATTAAGAAGAACTCAAAGGCATATGGTGTCATTGCATTTTTATGATATTCTCTTTATTGTTGTAAAAATTAACAAGCCATCCCATATTTAACCTCAAGGAACTGTGAATATAGGCATTTGTTCATAAAAAAATCCATTACTTATTGATGGAATCCATAACATTTGGGTATTTGCTTCTCTTAATTATGACAATGCATGGTGTAGACAGCACACTAAAGTTCAAGTTAAAGACTCCCACTCCTCTTTCCTAAATGATTTATTTAATCTTGTGTAGCTCAAGTTTCTACACAAAGAGACTTTGGATACCACATACCTTTTTTTTTTTTTTTTATACTGCTGGAGAATTTCTTTTTCTATAATGCCATGAGAATGACTATGATACATAAGAACTCTATGGAATAAAGCTCAGTGCAGTGTGTATTGACTTTTGTTTTATGGCTATTATAATGACTAGATAAATGTAGGCATAAAGTTGTTTAATACTTTAGCAGAAACCTGGAATGGTACTTAATGAAAATTTGACCACTTGAAAGAAATTCAAATGGAATCATCTTATACTTTGCTTATTATTTGGGTTCTATAAATATGTATGCTAGAATAATGGATAACTGGATAAGAAATGACAAAACATTGTTTTACAACAATAAAATAAAATAGTTAATGCTAAATAACAATTGATTATAAATAATAAGTTAATGCTAAAAGTAATAAATATATTACTGTTTAAGAGTTCTTATTGTACAATGTCTAAAGATAGCTTTATTTGATGATGATTTATTAAAATTATCATTATTCTTTTATGTTACATTGTTCTTTGAGATCATTGAATTGCCTAAATAACATATTCTATCTCCACTTGATAAAATAGAGAACATAGAGGTTATTTTAGATATTGAACAGAAAATAAAATAATCACAACATGTGCTTCACTTTATTAGAATGGGGTACATATAAATATAGTCTTTTTAAGAGATAAAAGGGTGGATTATTTTAATTTTAATACCATCGTAAAACAGTAATAGAAGCTATGTTTAAATGAAAGTACATAGTGTGAGTGTGTGTGCATATTAATAAGACACATGATCAGCCTTTTCTTAAACTATCTGTCATGTTACATGTTTTATATTATTTAATGATTTTTGTTTGTTTTGTTTTAAACAGCAAATTCAAGTCTTCTTGGAGGAGGAGGTGGTAAGTCTTGAGTATCACTTAATTTAAAATATATATTTTTACTACACCTACCACAAGTTGTTAAGTAAGTTCTGTGATACTTTAAAGAAAATTAATTTAGCTGTTAAGTATTAACCACAAAATGATTATCTTCTAGAAAAAACTTATAATAGAAATAAATGCCTAATGTTATTTAAAAAAAAACTCTAGGGTATGTGGAATATTGTTTTTCTTCTCAATAAAACTTTGTATTTCTACCTTTGGCATAGTTGTAACAGCTCTAAGCTATTAAGATGAAAACACATGTAATAGATGGTAGAATCACCTTAATGTAAATTCTAAAACATTTTGAGATTTGTGGTTTTAGGTTCTTTTTTTAATTTTTAATTTTCCTTCCTCATAGTGGCTTACAAAAACCATTATGACTTTGTAGCCTGAGAGCTTAATATATCAGCCACTTGAAAAATAAAAAAAAGATATTAGTGTTGGCACTTTTCTTTTTCTTTTATCTTATTTAGACGAGGAGAATGAGTGAGAACAAGTTGAGATGAAAAGAGAGAGATTCCTGTACTGGGAATTTTTTATACTAAAATCTTGGAGATGTTTATTAATTTTATTTCTGGGTTGAGAGATAAAAACTTCCTTAGCCTCTCTATAGAATACAGTAGGGCAGAAAGTATGCAATAGAATAGAGTCCTTTTCACTTAAGACCCATATGGACATAAATAGGTTTGTTTTCTCTCTCCTTCATTCTCCTTCTTCCACTCACTCTCTTTTCATGTACATGGTTGGAGTAAATGGGATTGCACAGAGCTTTAGGCTTTCAAAAATTTCCTGGCCATCATCAGGAGGTTTCTGGGTAAAGTTTATTTGGAAACTAAAATCTTAATAATTGTTCCTATGTAGGAATCAGTAGATTAAAAAACAGAATCCTGGAAATAGAAATAATAGAAAAACAGTTTGAATTTGACACACACACATACATACATACATACATACATACATACATACATACATATGTCTCATATTTTTATCCATTCATCTATTTCTGGATATTTAGGTTGTTTTCATGTTTTTGCTATTGTAAATAATGCTGCAATGAACATAGGGTGCTTGTTTTTTGGAATTAGTGTTCTCATTTTCTTCAGGTAAATACCTAAAAATGGAATCTCTGAAATAAGTATTCTGTTCCCGAAGAAGGGATGGGAGAGTGGAACTAAGTAGTCCTTGCCATAACGGGAAGTCAGGCTACTGTTTAGGAAACCTTGTCAAAGTACTTTGTTTCAATATATGTAAACACACTTCGTTTGCCAAGTCACTCTAGTGATTTGGCCTGTATTTCATTATGGCTTTTCTAACCTGTGTGAGAAGTTACTTTATGAATTTTTAGCAATGTCAAGAAATTCAGGAATATATAAACTCAGTTTTCTATTTACCTGAAGTGTGTGTTTCACTGTCTTTCTCTTAGATGGTTGATTTTGCTAAATGCAGTTTTTGCCATAATTCCTAATTTCTGAATTCCAAAATTAGTGACTTGGAATCATCATAAAGATAAATTACAAGTTTTTAAGATGGCTGTAATTTCTTTCATTAAAGTAGGTCATTGATCGGTTTAAATTTATTTATGCACTTCTAGAGATGTCAAGATTACTCTAAAGTACATGTCTGATGTTTGGAAAGCTGCATTTAAAAATTAAATCTAAGGAATATTTTTAGCCTTCTTTGAACTGAATTTTGGTCTTCTGATTCTATGACAAATATTTTAAATCCTGTCAGTGATATTTGTAAACTAATACTCAATAATCATCCAATAAGGAACAATATAATTGATATAATTTTCTTGGATTTAATAAAAGATTCCTTTTATTGACTTGAATTAATATCTCTTCAAAAGTCTTGAAAGGGAATAACTCTTTGATAGACTAAACAATTTGATCAAGAAAATTCGATACTACATAAATAATAATGGTATTATTGATAATAGAAATGGTATAAAAATGTTACCATTTCTTCAGGTCTTCAGGAAAGCTTCCCCCAAATTGTATGTAAATAGTACTTGAAATTTAGACAAAATCAGTGTATATAAAATTTTGCTAACTTTAAAATCCTAGCATTTTGTTGTTTTTTTTCTGAGAACTAAGAAAGGAAGTTTCCTAAAGGAGATTAAAAACAATGGTCACATCTTTTCAGTTCTGATTTGAAAGTGAATCACTTCACATTGGTGTGAATTTTTATCTTTGGACAGAGGTCACTCTTTCTAGGAACTTAGTGTCACTGTAGTTCATTATAATGAATACATGTGATGAGGTCATCACTACCTACCATTTCAGTTGAAATGCTTGGTAAAATGGGTCATCTTTGTCTCTGTTTCTTAGGTATGCTAAAGGTAGAAACATATACTAATTTATTACATAAGTGTGTGGCTGGTCTGTGGTGACTGGATTCTACCTTTCAGGAAGCCTTTATGTGTGGTAAATGGTATAATGTCAAAAAAACTTTAGAATTTTTATTAACTTTTTTACAAGTTTTCCATCATTGCTACCAATACTACCCTGTATAGCTATAGAGTACATTGATATATACAAGTAAATTTTATTTTCTCACTTAGTCATCTTTTTAGTAAGGATAGGCCATATTATATATGATAGCCAATAAACCTAAAAATCATAAAGGCTTAATAAAATGAGTTTTATTTCTTACTCACATTATAGGCTGAGTAGGATTGTTGGCTCACCTACTCATGCTCTCCTATACATAGGAGGTGCATAGGAGATACAGATTCAGGTGTCTTTCTTATCTTGTAGCTCCACTGTGTAATGTGTGGCTACTGATAATGTCACAGGTCTGGAGGAGAGACTTGGAGGATCTTATGAGATATATTTACAGATCAGTTTGGGAATGGCTTATAGCACTTCTGTTTATATTTCATTGGTCAGAATTCAGGCAGATGATCCCTAATTTAACTATAAGGAAGGCTGAGAAGAATGGAATCTTCCACAGTTTCCAGGAAAAGGAAAATGTATGGTAAATATGTAGCAACTATCTCCACCACAGAGTTCAAATGAGATCAGTGTTATTTTATTATCATCATCATCATCATCATCATCATCATCATCATTAATTAAATTAATGGCATAGGAAATGAGACTTAGGGCAATTTGGTGACTTCTTTAATGTTATACAGCTTATACAGGACAAAGGTTGAATGACAAGGTAGCGTTCTTGATTCCTACTCTAGAGCTCTTTGCTTTTGCTCTGTGATTTTTAATATATATTTACTCTTCAGATTTGCCATTTCTGTGCATGGGTAGGTACTTGTGTTTACACCAGGAAAAATGAATGAGAAGACGGGAAGACATGCATCTGGGATATGATGATGCTTTCCTTGGCTTATTTTCACATGTCTCAAGCTCAGTTGATAATTTAAAAGTACACACAATGGCACTGTCTTACAGTATTTGGATTGATGCCCAAATTTATATACTTTTTTTGTATATTTGAGTTTCAGTCTTAGAATACATTTCATTTTAAATACCTGTTCACTCATCTGTAATAAGAATGTTTTACATGTACAAAGTCATTGATGTACTTTTGGAATATAAAATTAAAAAAATGCAATCTTTGTGGCCAGCCTCAAATTGTGTGAAGAAACAGAATTAGAAATGAAAATCAGAATTAAAGAGCTAATTTCTCAATTTCTTTCGGATCATTACATAATAGACCAGAATGAAATTTAGAATCTCTTACTTTAGATAATGTCTTTACCCTCTTATTGTCACAATAATTAACATAAGACCCGTACCTGCTGCTAGAAATCAAATAGGATATTATTTATGGGATTTTCTGCCTTTTCCAGTCTGTCAAACTCCTTAGTGCTGAAGCCTGAGACATAATGTTAGACTTGTAAAGTGACATTTCTTCACAGAATAGCAATTTATGGTTGGCTTTTTATACTCATACCTTAATTGGACTGCTGTTTTAATTACACACACACACACACACACACACACGCATCATATTTGTATCTATACTATAATTTTCTACCTTATCCTTGAGGTGATTCTCTGGCAGGTAAAAACTCTAAGTGTAAACAGGTACCACTAAATAAACACTCAGGCACAGATGGAACATATGAGATAGTCATGTTTCCAGTATGAGAACATAGCATATATTATCACCTTAACCATTTCCAAAGGCTTCTTGTTGTCTTTGTGTCCCTTAAAGTGGACCTAAAGATGAACAAGATTCAGTGGCCTGAGGTTAGCAACTGCTCCTCTGAAGTCTCTTATTTCTTGTTTGGACAGTTCTACTTGCAGAGAGAATCCCTAATGCTTTTTGTTATTAATGTGCATTTATATGTTAATGAAGTTTATGTAAGGTGTCAAAATATATGCTTCAAAAACCATGAAGTCATAGAACTATTTGTTGTGCAACAGATAACATCAGTGTATCCTCACCCACCCATCACCTTTTTCTACATACAGACACACAGATTTGCACATATTCTTTCGTTTATTTATTCATTCAACAAATACTAGTTCAGTAACTACTTGTGTCACTATTAATTATTGATTTGGCGATAAATACAACCCTTTCCCTGTGACTAATCATGGTCCCTATTTCGCAGAAATTATCTGAAAAATCATAATTTCCCAGGTTCTTTCAAGTGTTTCAGTAATCAGATTCCTTCTTTAAAAAGCAGAACAGACATCCTGAAAAAGTCTTTTCACTTTTCTGAGTTGCTACCAAGTCTTTTCACTTTTCTGAGTTGCTACCAAGAATTCCTAACATGAAAAGCAACATTTTAAAGGGCTTTTTGAGTGAGTTTAAGTCAGGGTGCTTTCATAAATTACTTTGTAAACATTTACAAGCAGAGTGGAATGCCTTCTCACCTTCTCTCCACACACTGAAGTGGTTTCCCCTGGCATATGTCACTCTATTGCTCAAAATCCCCATAGTGATTCTGTGTTTCACTCTTATTGGATCTTGAGATCTGATCAGACCTTGGGTATGCTGGGAGGAATCTAGGATAATAGTCAGCAGTAAGGGGCCAAGGCCAGTGAAAGCAGATAGGTTGTTGGGGTTGCCCCTGAGGAGAGGCCATCAAACATATCTGGCAGGGAGTAAGCCCATGGCCCATGATTGGCAGGTGGAGAAGTCCCAACCATGAGCCTGGCGAGTTGCAGTGTTCTCTCAGTCATGAGAGAGTGGGATGGCAAGAGAGACTCAGGAACCCTGGCCTTATTGGTCAGTCAGGGACACACACAGTCTTAGGAGAGCTACAGGAAGAGCTGCGATACTAAACCATGGAAAACAGGCTTACATCTTGACTGCATGTAGAAGGATTTATCCTAGGCACTGCGGGCAGTTAAACCTGCTAGAGGGATCAGGGGGCCCAGATGTGAGGAAGGGTGGGGATGGGGGATACAGGGTCCAGGCCAGACACACATTTATTTACACATTAATGTCTTAACTAGAAAAGTTCTTTTTTAATGTTTTATTTTAATGGTTTATTCTTATTTAATGTTTTGAGAGAATGCAAATGGAGAAGGGGCTCAGAAGATCAGAAGCCTGGTGTGGGACTTGAACTCACAAACTGCAAGATCATGACGTGACCTGAAGTCAGACACTCAACCGATTGAACCATCCAGGTGCCCCTAGAAAGGTTCTAAATACAGGAAAAATGAAGCAGAAAAGATGAAGTCAACATCTTACAGTGGTTAGGAAAGCCTTTGCAGAGGAGGTGACACTAGAACAATCTTTTACCAGGAGAGGAAGGAAATGACCCACTCAGTTGTATTTCCTACTGTGTGATTTAGATATTATATAGATATCTAAATCTACTTTAGTCAGCCTCCTTACTATTCTTCATTCATAGTATCCAGACTTTGGTTAAACAGTTTACTCTGACTCATGTCACTTAAAATGGAGCAAGTGGTGTTAGAACTGCAGAATATAACTCTGGTCCTAGTGGTATTGGCAGCAAACCTCTACCAGAACAACCTGAACAAGGTGGAGGCTTGCTCCCTATGGTCCCTTCTCCTCTGGTTACCTCACCTGCATGCATCTCAGTCTAGGAACCAGCTCTGCAGCTGCCCGCATCAGTTGGATTTCTAGTATATGATTTCCTCATTCCACATGAACTTGTCTAGTTCTATTCTTAGAAGTTTGGCCCAGCCCTGATTGCCTAGTCTTGTCTACCATTCATCTCTAAGCCTTCCAGATGCTTCCTGGAGGAGGAAGGACAGAGGACTGAAGTCCATGTCATATCTCTGCTTCAATTTTCCTATTGTAATAGCCATTCCAAGGACATACTCCGTTTATTCCACCTCAGACTTTGATCACCATAATGTCTTTACTCCAAAGCCAGATCTTAAAGTTATTTTTCATATTGACTGTATACCTACTCCCCCTTCTAAGTGAAAGGGGCTTTTGAAGGGGCTGCCTGATGTAGATTCTCCTTCTCATTCCAGCCATAGCTGATAGAACCTGGAAGGATACATTTTCCAATTAGGGAATAAACTTCTTGAAAATAGAGACTTTTTTTTTACTCATCTTTATAACCCTAGCAGCTTCTGCTGTGGAGTAGATACTTTATAAAAATAAACTTTGAGATATTACTCTTATCCTTATTTCACTTTTGATCAGCTTGCTCTGGAAAGATAATTTCTTTACCTTTAGATGATCTCTAAATGAAAAAAAGAAACAAAACTTCTAAAAATACTTATAACAGGCAACCTGAAGATCCTATACAAAATGCAGTAATTATTTTAAGCATTGTATTTACTTTTACTTCTAAAACGTTTATATAGCCATGGTTTCATAATTTTTTTAAAAAAACACTATTATACGCTTTGAATCTCGGGGGATAAAGAGAACCGTATTTATTTGTGTAGATGTAGAAATGAAAGACACAAAATTTTCATTCCCTGGATTCCTTGGAAAGAGGGGAAGGCTATTGTTGCATTCATATTTTGTCACATTGCAGATATTTTACCAGTTATATCTTTCAATTAGAAATATTATTTTCATTATTGATTCTTTTTGGTCAAGTCCATTGGCAAAATTTTAAAGTGCTAAAGTGCCAATTAATGAGATTTGACATTCATTTAGAAATAGGATCAAGGACACACCTTAGGAAAAGTTTTTAAGAACGTTGGCTTAGTTGTTGAAACTCATGCTTGTAAAGCAATGAGCAGTGAGAATTATGGGCTGTAATCTCTTAATATTTTATTTGATTAGATTTCTCATTGAAAACAATGAATTGATTTTGTAATGTAGTTCTAATTTAAAATATTAATATATGAAAATGATGTTACTTAGAAATAGAAAGGCGAGCATTGACACCATAACCTTTTCTTTATGATTAATTAAAATAAATAATCACTTTTAAGCTTCATAGTTTTGTTTTATTCAAGATAATTGATTACTTTATGTGACATATTCCTCATTTCATTAGTTTGTGAATGTTCCATAAAGACTTTGTGCAGTTTTTTTGTTTCTCCTTTAGAAGAAAAATACAGGTGGTTCCTGACTTAACAATTTGACATAATTTTCTGAGTTTCTGAAAGTGTGTAAGCTATACACACTCAATAAGAATCACGCTTTGGATTTTGAGTTTTGATGTTTTCCCTAGCTAGTGATATGTGGGATGATACTCTTGTGATGCTAGGCCGCAGCAGAGAACTACAGCTCCCAATTGTTCATATGATCATGAGGGCGAACAACTGTAATGCATCAACCATTCTGTACTTAAACAGCCATTCTGTTTTTTCACTTTCAGTGTAGCATACAGTATATTACATGAAGTATTCAGGCCTTTATTATAAAATAGACTTTGTGTTGGACGATTTTGTCCCAACTGTAGTCTGATGTTCTGAGCACGTTTAAAGCAGGCTAAACTAACCTATGATATTCAGTGGGTTGGGTATATTAAATGCATTTTTGACAGGACATTTTCTTTTTTTCTTTTCTTTTCTTTTTTTTTTTTTTTTTGAGAGAAAGAGAGAGAGATGCAACGTGAGCAGGGGAGGGTCAGAAAGAGAGGGAGACAAAGAATCCGAAGCAGGCTCCAGGCTCTGAGCTAGCTGTCAGCATAGAGCCTGATGCAGGCCTCGAACCCATGAACCGTGAGATCATGACCTGAGCCGAAGTTGGACACTTAACCAACTGAGCGCCCCAGGACATTTTCAACCTATAATAGGCTTATCAGAATGTAACCCCTTCATAAGTCAAGGAGGCTTTGTAAAGTAAAAACATTTACTTCTAAGTTTTCAGGGTTGAAGTTCAGTTAATTTTAAAATCTTAATTTCACTTGAGGTAAAATGATACATCTTTTTTAAAACTTTCATTGAGTTATGTAAAGAACTATTGTGATTCATTGTGATAGCTCCTCTCCCTATTAATAAACCATTGATGTGTAGAATTTTTTAAAATAAAATAGTAATATCATTCCAGATCAGATAACATGGGAAGTGATTTTTCACATATGTGTTATAGAAGGAAGAGAGACCCAACAAGATTGACAGAAGGATTTTAGATTCTAAACATATGATACACTGAGGAAATAAAAAACCTTTATTCAATAAAAATTCATGAATTATGGATAAAATGAAATAAAAATTAAGTATACGAGTCAGCTTGCAAGAAAGAAATGGAAATCCATGGGTGCCATAAGTAAAAGTGTGCTGAAAAAACAAAGTGAATCAAAACTATGATATAAATTACATATTTTAGGTGCCTTTGTGTAGTGTAGGTGGTGATGGAGGATTAGATACCAGGAAATATGACTCTAGTTCTCATTTGAGGATGCAAGACAGTGTTGTATAAAGTAGGAGGTTAAAGCTTAAATTCTCCTCTAAAGCCAAGATCCTCAAATTGTTACACTCTCAGTGGAAGGGTGGACTTGAAATGCATTCCCCTTTAGCTCAAGAAAGCTATACGGAAGACTCCCCTAAAAATTAAGTATTCCAAACCTGTAATTTGTTGTGTTGGTACTTAAGTCCACATTACTTATGTCTGAGAGTCCAATACATGAGCAAACAACATAAAACTTGGTTCTGGAGGTTACTAGTGAAGGCGATTAAAATCACTCTGGAAGTAAGTTCCCAAAATCTAGGCCACAGGGTAGTCTCAGAAAAGAAAAAAAAAAAAACAAAAAACAAAAAACAAACAAACAAACAAAACCTACCAACATTATCTAATTATCAGAAGTTATAAAACACGTGAGGAATTTTATGGCAGAAGAACCTGATAAAGGTTACTTCACCCACATAATCAAAGTAACATCCACAGTGATAAATCATGCTGATAGGATGTAACTTTTTCCTCTCAAAAATCTATAACTCTAATCTAATCATGAATACAATATCAGACACATTTTACTAGAATGGCATCCTATAATATACTTGATCAGTGTTCCTCAAAACTATGAAGGTCAGCAAAACTAGGAAAACCTGAGAAACTCAAAACTGAGAGGAATGTAAGGAGACATGTCAATTCACTGTAATGTGGTATTCTGGAGGGTATCCTAGAACAGAAGAAAACATTAGATAAAACTATGGAAATATGAATAAACTATGGAACTTAGTATGTCAATATTGGTTTATTAATTGTAAGAAATGCATCATACTCATTTAAGATATCAATCATAGGGGAAACTTGGAGTGAAGTACATGGAAACTCTCTGTAATATCTACTCAATTTCTCCACAAATCTAAAACTCTTTTAAAAGATATAGCCAATTATGAAAAAAAAATGAGGAATCATTACAAAATACACACCGCATATGCAAGAATCACAGTGAACATCAAGACTAAAGTCTCAAGTTACAAAGGTAGCCAGATGACTATTAGAAAATACCAATAAATATGTTTCACATGATTTAAGTTATAACAATGAGAATCTAAACTCTAAGATAATGATAAAATACTATGGTCAAAGAAAGGCAGATGTAAAAAAGAAACAAATTGAAATTCTAGGAGTTAAAAATGTGAAATTAAAAACCCTAATAATAGATTTTATAAAATCTTAGACATAACTGAAGAGAGAATTAGTGACTTAGAAGATAGCATTATAAGTATTACCAGAATGCATCATGGAGATATAAATAGACGGTAAATTTTATGAAAGAGATAGAAGATAGAGGGAATATATCCAGTATGTATACAGTGGGAATTCCAGAAAATAAAAGCTTAAAATACAATATTAGAAGAGATAATAGCTGATACTTTTTCACAATTGCTACAGAAATAAGTTATCCCATAGAATGCACATACTGATTTTTAGTGATAAAAAATTAAATTAAATCGAGAAATGGACACATTATAGTGAAGCTGTAGAACATAAAATATAAAGGTGAAAACAAATGACACCAGAAAGAATTTTCTACAAAGAAACAACTATTAGACTGACAGCTAAATTATCAGCAACAGTAGATGCTAAAAGGCAAAAAAGCAACATCTGGGAACAATTAATATCAACTTGAAATCCTTTACTCACAAAAACTATCATCAAGTATTGAGGCAAACATAAAGACATTTTCAGATAAATACTGAAAAAAAAAATGTAGATACTTGCTGAAAACTACCAAAATGTAAATTTGAGGAAGAAGGAATTTGAATCCACCTTCAATACCTCAAAAAACATTGTTATGGCAAGTATATTGTATTATTAGTTTTTAAAGGTTTTCATATAGGAAATTTTACACATGTACACACGCAGATATAGTAATAATGTGGTAACTCCATGTTTCTCATCATGCAGCTTCAACTGTCTTCAATTCATAGCTAATCTTGTTTCATCTATACTTCCATCCACTCAAAAACCTAGCTTATTTTGAAGCAATCCAAGAATCATATGCTGTCTGTAAACATTTTGATATGTACTTTTAATATGCAGGCAATGTATCTTTCCTTCATTTTTATTTTAACATCTTAATATAAATTTTATACTTAAAAATTCTTTAATATCATCAAATGTCCAATCAGTATTCATATAATTCCTACTATCTTATAATTGTATTTTCTTCTTAAATTGGGATATAAGTAAGACTTTTATCTGCTTAGTTGTTATACCTTTTAAGTTTCTTTTAATATATGGATTCCTTTTGCATATCTGATCTCAATATGCATGTCTAGACAATAGTCTTTCTGTGTATTTATGTTTTTAACTGGATACTTAAGTTCATTTGTTTTAATTTTGTTTTTGATTATGGAGGATTGCTTTTTAAAATGTAGTTTCATAATTAGCAAATACTTCTTAAGTTTTTTTTTTAAGTTTGCTTATTTTGAGAGAGAGAAAGAGAAAGAGGGAGTGCCACACATGCACAGGGGTGAGACAGAGAGAGAGGGAGAGAGATAATCTAAAGCAGGCTCCGTGTTGTCAGTATAGAGCCCACTGCAAAAAACCATGAGATCATAACCTGAACTGAAATCAAGAGTCAGATGCTTAACAGACTGAGTCACTCATGTGCCCTATAAAGGTAAGCACTTTGTGTGACTTTTATACTTCTGTTGTTATTCTGTCAAAAAAAATGTTTAGATAGGTAAATCATACTCAAAGATAAGAATAAATAATTGCAAAATAATTTTTACAAACCTCAAGAGCCCTCATAGCCTCTATTTGGCTAACTAAATGGGATCCAAATTCTTAGATGCAGAAACTTAATATCCAGAAACAAAAGCTTTAGTGTTAGGAAGTACTTTACATAGCTACCAGGATATGTCTAAATATCTACCTAATCATACAGTAGCAGTCATATAGTACCTGTGCAGCTGATCCACTTGTATTAAAACTCTTTTCAAAAGTATACAAAAGAAAAGTCTATTCAGCTCCTGTTTTAAATATCCATTCCTTGTCTCCAAGAAAACTGAATGTGACCTCTAAGTGCACAGTAGGAAATAAAAATCCAAGTGAATACTGCAGGTCATGTCTCCTGTGTTATAAGATCACTAGATTATATTCCTTCAGTTTATGAGGGAGAATAGTTTTCTTTACTGTATCTTTTGTAGCTCCACAATAATGCAAGGTGGGGCAATTTCTTCGAAAGGCACATAATAATCTTTTTAATTTTAGCACTATTAAGAATCCTATTCCATTCTTGGGGCGCCTGGGTGGCTTAGTCGGTTAAGCGTCCGACTTTTGCTTGGGTCATGATCTTGCGGTTCGTGGGTTCGAGCCCCGCGTCTTGCTCTGTGCTGACTGCCAGCTCAGAGCCTGGAGCCTGTTTCAGTCTGTGACTCCCTCTCTCTCTGACCCTCCCCTGCTCACGCTGTCTCTCTCTCTCTCTCTCCTAGAAATAAATAAAAAAACATTAAAAAAAAAGAATCCTATTCCATTCTTTTTTATAAATGTTTATTTTTTGAGAGAGGGAGAGACAGAGTGTGAGCAGGGGAGGAGCAGGGAAGGAGCAGGGAGAGAAGAAGACACAGGATCTGAAGCAGGCTCCAGGCTCCAGCATGGAGCCCAACACAGGGCTGGAACTCCCAAACCGTGAGATCATGACCTGAACCGAAGTTGGATGCTCAAACAACTGAGACACTCAGGTACCCCATCCTATTCCATTCTTTGCAGCTGCCTTTATTTGACTCCAAACTGGAAGTATGCAATGGGATATAGGGAGTAATGAACCTGGCCACTTATGAATGGCAGCAAATATAAGGAGGTCCTAAGAGACCAGTCACAGACACAGGAATTTTGCTCCACTCAGAAAGTCCTTTTACTTTACATGATCACTTATTGCTACAGCTCTGTCTTATTTTTTTTCTCATTTAAACATTTTTATTTGAGAATATTTTCTTACTTTTTCAGTGTATCAGAAAATCAGTGGAAGAAATAAGCAATGAGATATTTGGTCAGACTTTGAATGAATTGCTTTTTTTTTTTTTTAACAAATATTTTATTGTCAAATTGGTTTCCATATATGCTACAGCTCTGTCTTAGGCCAAAAGTCAGTAATTGTTTTTGCTGTTGTTTTTTGTTTTTTATGAGTTAGGACAAATTCATTATTTTGAGTCCTAGTTTCCTTCTCTGAATAGATGGTTATAATATGTAACTATTTTACAGAGGTGGAATGACTAATTGCTCATTGTAAAGTGCTTTTCAAAAACAAAATGGTTATTACTGTAGTTGTCATTATTATAGTCTAAAAGTGAGAGATGAAAGGTGCTGGATAATTACAATATATGATGAAGTTATATCCAAATAAAGAGGAGTAACTTGAATTGTTGGGTAACAGAAATCCAAATACCTGTGTGTGGTAAATGAGAATTTTGTTTTGTTTTGTTTTTGTGTTTTTGTTTTTTGTTGGGGGGGGGGATAATATAGGTAATTGTGCTTTAGTTCACTCCAAATAAGCACAAAGATTTTACATGTAAATATAGACAAAAGATTATTCTAACAGCAGCTCATTTCATACTGTGTAGTGGTGGCTGTATGGAACCTTTCTCTGAAGCACTTAAATGCTCAGAATCAGAAATTATTATATCCTAGAGTATGAAATATTTCAGCTTCATGCAACATTAGCAGGCCAAGAAAAGGTGAGGTAAACACATCATTTAACAGGATATATGGTGAGGTTATCTCTCAAAACACTGAAAGAGAAACAAGAAATAGCATTATATCCCCTTTCAGGCAATTATGTGACACTGGGGAGGAGCAAGGGATTCCACAAAACAGAACTGATGGTGCATTTAATGTGTATGTCCAGCAAGGCAACCAGACCTGGGAGTGGAAGGAAGGAAGAAGGAATCTAAGAGAAGCTTATTGGACACATAAGGGTGGAGGGTGGGGAATGTTGTGAAACTTGGAGGCCTGCAGAGATGACCCAGTATCCTTATGGGGGCCTCTCATCCTGGATCTGAATGGCATTTGCAGAGAACTGGGCAACAATCTAGAGCCCAGGGGTCAGAGCTGAGATCAGTATCCAGATTCCATGTCTGAAAAGGTGACCTAAGTCAAACTCTAGCTTATGAAAGTTTAAAGCTGCTTAAGTATCTAAATCTCTAAACATGGCTTTGGGAGCAGGATGAATAAGACTTTTGTGAGTGTCAATGGATTTAACTGTGAAAAATTTGGAGGAAGAAGCAGGAGGATGGAAAAATGCATAGCATCAGAGCATTCTCTCAGAAATGGTAAGCAAGAGGTAATGGGTCAGGAGCTTATAGCTAAAATACTTCCTCTGCTTCTGCTACAGCATTATTTCTGGCAAAAAAATATCATAAATAGCTACAAGGGGCACAGAACCTTCTGCAAAATGAAATATGCCAATGTTTACAACTTCCTGTAGGTTGAGCACACCCAAGGGCATGAGATTCATAAATGTGATATGTATGATGTCCATACCTGCAGGGTCAGCTTTGCAGGACACAGTCCACAAAGTCATTTGTAAATCTCCAAGTTTCATTTCTACTATAATTATAAAAAATGGCATTCACTAGTTGAGTTTTGTTAAACCAGAAATAATTCTACCTGTCTAATAGTCCAAGTCCCCTACTCTATTTGCCTAATAAACTCCTACTCATCCTTTAGATCCTCCAGCATACCCCTCTGCATGGCCTGAATACATTAGGACTACAACCCTTTATACAGTGTCTCCATCAAAGTTAGTGTTTTCTTAGGTAACTGCTTCTCATTCCTGATAAATTATAGGTTCTATAATATCATGGGCTGTGTTTGTCCTGTTCATTTGCTCTATCTTCAGAAATGTGAATAGTGTCTGACATATACTAGGCACTGACCAACTAATTGTTGTGCAGATGAATAAAGGGATGATACTAATAACTAACCTTTAAGGGGTACTGGCTGTGTGCTAGGCCCTGTACTAACATTGAGACTTGGATTATCTCCTTTAATCCTATAGGTAATCCTAGGGTGATAGGTACTCTTACTCTCACTTTACAGATTAAAGATTGAAAGTTCAGAGATGTTAAGTTGAGAACATATTGGCAGATCCAATATTTTATGGAGTCTTTCTGACTCAACATCCCCATCTTTTCATCATTACACCATTAATTCATGAATTTAATCTGAAATTAATTATAGGTATAAAGACATAGCCATAAATTTATGTGTCTCCCAAACTCTTCTCTTTTGATTTATCTGGATTACAAATTTTATTCTTGAATTTCCATGTCTTATCTCTATGTCTAACTCTCATTTTCTGGAAATATCTTTGAACCCTCAGAGTTATTCTCTACAAACAGAAGAATCAGTAGTTACTAGGCCTATCTGTGCCTTCTGTCTGAGAACTGTCCCTCAGTTCAAGTGAGCTGCATTGTTCATTTTTTAACTCAAGAGTTCTTCCCTATACTTCATCCTGAGAAAATAGTATTTCTAATACTCAGAATCTGTAAGGATTTTATCATATTTTTAAATAAAAGAAACATTATAAAACTAAAACCTCTTTGACTTATCTTCCTAGTTTTATTTTGCCTCCACATACAGGCAGTCATTATCATGCATTTCTTGTATATCTTTCTGTTTGTCATAGTTCTATATACACATGTATCTATAAACAATAGGTAATAATGTTTTACCTCAAAACTTTGCATAAATACATTATATAATACAGATATTCTGAAGTTTTTTTCAGTAAGCATTGTTTATTTTTTTTTTATTTTTATTTTTTTTAATGTTTTATTTATTTCTAGGAGAGAGAGAAACAGCGCGAGCAGGGGAGGGTCAGAGAGAGAGGGAGACACAGACTGAAACAGGCTCCAGGCTCTGAGCTGGCAGTCAGCACAGAGCCCGACGCGGGGCTCGAACCCACGAACCGTGAGATCATGACCTAAGCGAAAGTCGGACGCTCAACCGACTAAGCCACCCAGGCGCCCCTGTTTAATTTTTTTTAAATTTTTTGTATGTTTTATTTGTTTCTAAGAGAGGGAGACACAGCGTGGGCAGGGGAGGGTCAGAGAGAGAGGGAGACACAGAATTTGAATCAGGCGTCAGGCTCTGAGCTAGCTGTTAGCACAGAGCCCGACGCAGGACTCGAACCCACAAACTGTGAGATCATGACCTGAGCTGAAGTCAGACGCTTAACAGACTGAGCCACCCAGGCACCCCTCAGTAAGCTTTTTTTAAACATGTATTCATGTAGCTATAGGGACCACTAATTACAAAAGATTACTATAAGGATACTTTTGGTTGGAAGAAGAATGACCTTGTGCCTTTAAAATGAAGGTCTATAAATAATGTAACTATTAGGAATATATGTACCAGTTGTGCAAAAATATGTCTTCATTATTTTGATACAGTCAAGTCTTTTGAGTGAAGAAAAACTGTCATATTGGGCATACATTTTTGAAGAGGCAATGGTACTAAATCTCAGCTCCCTTAAGTTGGAATGTAGCATGGTAGTACATCTAGATAACATTCAGGTTGGTGCTCTTAAATCCTGTGTAGTACTTTTCTTGCCACACTATTTTTTGGTGTAGAAAAAGTACTCATGCCAATATTTTGGACCCAAGAGTGCAAAGGATAGGCTAGTGTTTCATAAATCCTTTGTCAAATCATACAAGATGACTTTGATGAAACACCTAAAAGGGTCTTATATTTGGTTATTTTCCCTTGAAATAGAGAACTCCACCAACAATTATTATTATTAAATATGCTCTAAATTAGTGTTTTAAACTTTAGTGTGCATTCAGAATTGCCTGAAGGGCTTGTTAAAACTCTTATTACTGAGCCCTATATCCAGAGTTTCTGGTTTAGTAGGTCTGAGGTGGAGCCTAAGAATTTACATTTCTAACAAGTTCCCCATTGACGACGCTGACATGCCTATCTGAGGACCACACTCTGAGAATTTCTTCTCTATAAGAAAGTGATTTAAAAACAGACTTCAAGCTATATTAAAGTGAGGAAGTTGGAAAATCTTCTCCTGCTAGCACCCCCCTGCCAAAAGCAAATGTAAACCTGGATAAAAACACCTCACAACCGTTTCAGATCTCTGGAAATCAAACCATGTAATACAACAAGCTGAGAAGAATTTATGCTTCAAAAACTGTTGAACTTCAGAAAAGAATAGTGAAAATCTCTACATTCTTGCTCTCATCTCTTCTTCCTATTTTGCTTGGTGTGGAAGTTCTGCAGGAGGGCAGGCTATGTATGTTGCTGTGGTCAGAAGAGACTCTTTGACTTGGATGTGGTGATCATGCACAGCAGAACTGTTAGTGGAATCAAGATCTTGGCCAGGTGAAAGGTCAAAGCCTAAAGTTGTGGTTATGGTTGTGGTTGGAACAAGCACACTTCTGGCTAAGGCTAAACACATGTGCAGTGGAGACCAAGGAGGCTCCAAGATTTTCCTATACTCTGAGCCAATTCTGAGGCTATATCATCTATGTGCATAGAGGACACACAAAGCCCAGCAGAATATAAAAGCCAGAGAAGACTTGAAAACAGTCTGAACTTTGTGCTCTCTTATCCACACAAAGATCTATCAGCAGAGAATGGAAGCCTAATAAGCATAATTCACTAAATGTTATTTGAGCAAAATGACCATCCAATCATTGGCTGACAACTAGGTTACAATGAAACAGGGCAACCTTTAGCTAGCTAGAATTAAAAGTAAAAACAGGAATTTGAAAACCTAAACAAATATATAAGATAAAAATATCATGAGAAAAACACATTTCACAGATTTAGGCCAGGTAAGTTATTAAACCAGCAACAATAACCTTCAAATGGAAAATAACCCAATTCTAGAGTTGCTACTATATATTATCCAAAATCTCCAGTAAAAAAAAAAAAAAAAGACATGAAAAAAATGGGAAACTGACAGATACTCAAGAAGAAAGTATAATACAGTCAAGAAGTAAAATGGTGACTACCAGGGGTCCAGGGGAATGAATGAGGAGTTATTGTTTAATGGGTACAACGTTTCAGTTTGGGAAGGTGAAATGTTCCGGAGATTGGTGATTGTGATGGTTCTAATAACAACGTGAATGCAATTCATGACACTGAACTGTGCACTTATGTATAATATAATAAATTTTGTTATATGTATTTTACCACCACAACCAAAAGGCAGTCAATAGAAACTCACTGAGTGTTCCCAGATGTTCAGTTTAGTGAAAAATAATTCAGGAGGGCTATTATAATACAGTTTACTGTTGAATAACATGGGTTCAAAGTGGGAGGGTCCACTTTTACATAGATTCTTTTACTTATAAATATAGTACAGTAGTATAAATGTATTTTTTTATGATTTTCTTATTAACATCATCTTTCCTTAAGGCACTTGAGTAGCTCAGTTAGCTTAGTGTCCAACTCTTGATTTTGGCTCAGGTCATGATCCCAGGGTCATGGGATTAGGCTGTGCTCTCCTCATGGAAGCTGTTTAAAATCCTCTCTCTCACTGTCTCTGTCCCTCTCCCCTGCTTGTGTGGTCTCTCTCTCTCTCTCGATCTAAAAAAATAAAAAAATAAAACTTTTCTCTAGCTTACTTTATTGTAAGAATACAATATATAATACATATAACATACAAAATATGTGTTAATTTACTATTTTATCAGTAAGACTTCTGGTCAACAGTAGGATATTGGCAGTTAAATTTTGGGTGAGTTAAAAGTTATACACAGATCATTGATTGTGTGGTGGGTCAGCACCCTAACCACTGTGTTCTTAAAGGTCAACTGTATATTCAAGGAACTAAAGGGCACATGTTCAAATAATTACAGGAAAGTATGATAACAGTGGATCAACAAATAGAGATTCTCAATAATGAAATAGAAATGATCACATTCTAGATTTGAAGAGTGTAATACTGAAATGAAAGTGTCCTGAGAGAGCCCTGAAATCTAATAGCAGATTAAAGATGTATGAAAAAAAAAATCATTGAACCTGAAAATAGATCAATTGAAATTATCTAACATAAAGAACAGAAAGAAAAACAAGAATGAAGAAAAATGAACAGAGCCTTAGAGCTGAGGGACAAGAACAAACATACCAATATATGTGTAATGGGAGTCCTAGAAAGAGAATAGAAAAAGGAAAAGGATAAATATTTTAAGAAACAGTGGCCAAAGTCTTATCAAACTTGATGAGAACATTAATCAACACATCTAGGAAACTACAAGAACCATTGGTAAGATAAGTACAAAGAGATCTACACAACAGAAAAACTGTTGAAAGAAAAAGTCAAAGAGAAAATTAGGAAATTAGCAAGAGAAAAATAACTCATCATGTGCAAGGGACCATCAATATGACTAATGGTTAACTAATCTGCTGATACAGTGGAGGTTAGAGAGCAATGGAATAACATTTAAAGTGCCAAATATCCCCCCAAAAACCAAAAAATCCTTTCTAATCAAGAATCCAGTACCCACAAAAACTCTTAGGAAACACAGGTGAAATAAATTCATTCCCAGATAAACAAAGACCACAGACCTTTCTTACAAGAAATACTTAACAGAAATACTAGTCCTCAGGCTGAAGAAAAACTATACTAGATAGTAACATGAAACCACAAAAAACAAAACAAAAAAAAAAAAGAAGCAGTAGACATGGTAAATATATGGACTGATATAAAAGACTATAAATATATATATTTTTCATTTCCTTTATTAACATTAAAAGATACAAGATTGGTTTATAACATACATAAATGGATCACATAGAATGATGAAGGTACAGACAAGAGAATATGGAATGAAGACACATTAGAGCAAAGTTAACATTTTGAATTATACACAGGAAAGTGGAAAGAACTTCACAGTGAACTGTCATATGTCCACCACCCAGATCTAACACTGATATTTGACGATACTTGTCTTATCACATCTCTGTCTTTCTAGCCATCCATCCATGCATCAATCCATTTTTTTTTATGTGGTATTATATTTAAGACTACAAAATGGAAACAACTTAACCAATTGTTGGGGATTAGTTAAGTAAAATGATGTGCTTCTACTCAATGGAATTATATGCACTCATTTAAATTTATAATTTTCAGGGGCGCCTGGGTGGCTAAGTCAGTTGAGTGCCCAACTCTTGGTTTTGGCTCAGGTCATGATCCCAGGGTTGTGGGATTGAGCCCCCCATCAGGCTCCATTCTTAGCAGAGATTCTCTTTGTCTCTCTCACCCACTGCCCTTCTCCTCTGCTTGCTCTCTCTCTCTCTTAAAAAATAAAAATGATAATTTGAGACTATGGAAAATCCTACATCTAGTGATAAAAGAGTGTGAAAGTACTCACCATGCATTGTGATTTCAATACCATAAAGCAAATTATACAAAAAGAAAGAACCATAAGTGAATATAGAAAAATAAGAGATATTTGATCTGTTAGGGTAGTGGAATCTTTGTAAATATTTTTTTTTTCTTTCTCTTTATTTTGGTTTCATTAAAGTTATTGCACTGTTTGTTCACTACATACATTTAAAAGTTTAAAGTTAGGACAATAAAACCATTGACTAGAATGTGTATCCAAAATTATTTAGTAGAGCAGGGGACAAATTAGAATGTATATGTTAACTAATTATATACTGATTACATTCTAGTGCCTGCATATAAGAAGATGAATAAAATAAGGTTCTTTCCCATTAGAAGCTTACAATATGTTAGAGGCTATGTGTCTAAAAGAGTAACTATATGATGAACAATAATTATTCTGTGTATATTATGTAGTAGTTTAAAGAGTGTTTTCTGAACCTAGACTGCCTTGTTTGCTTCCAGGCCTTATTTCGTACTACCTGTTTGATATCGGGGAAGTTACTTAAGCTTTTCTTTGCCTCTGTTCCTCATTTATAATGAGGCTGAGTATAATTTCTCTCTCTCAGATTTTGCGAGGATTAAATGAGTTCATACAAGTTAAATGCTGAGAATAGTCTCTGGCACAAGATAAGTACTAAACAAATATTGGCCATTGTAACTATTTAATATTAATGTGTTGTTTTTAAGATTCTGCAATAAGGTTCTTATTCATAACAACTTCTATCAGTCAGGTATTTATACATAGTTTAAATCATATGATCTAAAAAAACAGAGTAAAGTTAATATAATTATGTTTAGACGTTCAGTCTTTAAAGCCATAGATTTTACTTCAACTTGATATATTTATTATATATAATTATATTCCTTTCTAAAAATCTTTATTGGCAAAATGGCCATTTAAAAATGTGAGGAAAAATCCACTTCTAGCTAAAAAATTATTTGTTTTAGGGTACAGATTAATTTCCTGAGAGAGTCTCATGCTTTAAACTATCTTAGGAGTGGTGACTAACTTTTCTAGATATAAGGCAGCCTTTCGAACTTGCTCAGAGATTATGTATAATCAGGACATGTGGTTAGATGAAAAGCAGTATTTCTTTAGTTCTAAGCCTAATGCCAATAAAAAGCTATATTAAAAAGAGAAATGCCTTTTGGGCATTCAAAATATATTGTGTGATTCCTTGGTAAAAACAGATGTAAATATTTTGAAATTAATAAAGAGAGAAACACGTGAAAATTTATATGTTTATCACACAAATTGCCAAGTTAAAGAGAACATTTATTACTTATTTTAGTGTCTTTACTTACCTCTTTTCTAGGAGGAATTGAAGGTGGAAAAGTTGCCAGTTTTTAGTTCTCTCTTTGAATATTTTAGTGTCATTAAATGGGAATAATTTGGATCGCATACAAGATTTTGATGAAAATGATGGAATGATGTAATGACTTTGGAGCGAGTTTTAGCCTGTTTCAGGAGAACTCATAATTGGATTATGTTTATGGAAGATGAAGGAGGAGAAGAGATATAAAAATGGAGTAACCTCTGTATATTCACCTGACACTCCAGTCTGTATCACAGGTTTTATTTTCAGGAGTGCATAAAGAATTTGTTTAGTTTCCCTATCCCATACATAAAGTCTTCTTAAAGGAGAGGTTTTTCACAAAATGGAACTCAATTTAAAAACATTATGTTCCATATACTAATCATATGTTATTTTTATATGAATTTCATAGGGAAACTGAAGCTCATGTGGTGAGTTTTTAATAACCTGATGTGGCATGATAAGTACTGGGGAAAGGTAGATGCAGGAGATGGGTGATATGGCAAGACTGTGTGGCCAGTTTCAGAACTGCAGGTTAGGAAACCTTTTTTTGTAATTCAGAAGACTATTTCAGATTACCTACACGATTGCTGTGTTCCTCACCATCCTTTGAGATGTTTGGCAAGATGGAATGAAAGAATGCCAGATCTTAAATGTTTGTCAGTAATTTTTATAAATTATTGTTTATATTTATGTATTATATAATATATGAATATGTCATATAAATAAAGACTGTTCTGAGTCTAGTTAATATCTATGTTTTTTCCTGGATATTTTGTATCCTGAAAATGGCTTTAGATACCTTTATTGGAGATAATCTGAAATGTTTTGGAAACATTTCCCCTCATAAAATTTAATAATTTCAAAGTACACTTAGAATATATAAACATGATGTCTGTGGGGTGTTGTTCAGGGAAAAGCACGATTTTTCATAAACCAAATGGTTCTCCAATATTTCTTAGATTTTGTAGTATAAGAATCTCCACATAAATTATACAAAGTTGCTGATGCTGAAAAATGTTGTATATATTGTTGCAAGTTTGATTTAGTCATCTCCTCTAGGACACTATACTTTAACAATTACGAGGTACAATAAAATTTTATTCTGCACGGAGCTTACGACAGCACCTCTGTCCTAACTTGCTCTGTAGGACTGTACTACACAATTCAATAAAGAGTTAATTCCTTTCAACCTATTTATTACTTAAGGTATACAGTCTGGAGGAGGAAAATGAGTTGTATTTGAAATGAGATGGAGAGTTAATAAGACAGATTGATAACAGTCTGTTCTAGCTGGCAGGAATTCCCAGGGAGGTCAGGAGTAGGGTAGATTGAAGAGGCAAAAATGAATTTCAAACACATAGGCAGAAGGAAGGGTGTCTATGAAGGCTACTTATCTATGATATTAGTTAGAGCAAACAGGCAGATTTTCTTTTCCAAAAGGAGGATATATTGAAAGAAAAATTAAGCTCAAGAGGAACCTTGAAAGTGATTTGTAAAAATCCCATAACAAGTGAATTGTCCTTTGTTTCCCATTCCATGAAGAAGCATTATGCATCTGTCATTCGACCAGAAGGAATATTGAGTTCTTGGAGTCCTGGAGCTCCCACTGTCAGGGAAGGAGAAGATGCAGTGTGTGGATAACAGTATAGCTGGGTGAGGTGTGGACAAGGATGGAGCTGTAGAGTGTAGGAGGCATTAGGCCCATGTTAGACTGAATGAATGAAAGAAATACTGGTTAGAGGAGAGCAGAGGCAGGGAAAATTAAAGTCAGTCAGGAAAAATTCTAATTGCTTACTCATTTGAAAATGAACAGAGGCCTTGCTGCCCAGAAGCTAGCAAATAACTCAGAAGTAATGTTTCCTGGTGGATAAAGCAGTGGACAGGGAGGAATTTCAGTCACTTGAGTGTGTTCTTGTCTCTTTCACAGGCACACCTATACTTTTCTTGAGAGGAGCGGTTCTCATCTGAGACCAAGTTTGCCCTTCCATGCCTCGCAGGACAGAGTAGCCAGAGGTGAAAGATCAAAGCTGAAAAAAGATCATCTTTGAGGGGCAAAAGTATAACTGTTCATGTAGCCAGAGCCCTAATTTGTTGTGCCATCTGCTTACTTGACATGGTGTGCAAATGGCAGTGGTTGATGGAATTTCACCTAAGGTCTGATTGTACCCAGAGAACTTCACAGACTCCAAATGCCTGCTTTTTATCTTACATATCGAGAAGCCCATTCAAACTTTTAGGGCTCTGCCAACTTGGCAAGGAGACTTGGCAAACTTCTCATGCTGGGTTTCTTTTAGTTGGAAGGTTTTGAAGTGGGTCTGGGTCTGATGAGTGAGGTTGTGATAAATGCTGTGTGGAATCCTTGTGAGGTCTTTTTATTTGTTGACTGTAAGCTTTTCATAATTTGACATGAATGAGAATCATCATCCCTTTGCAAGGATATTCTCTTTTTTCTGTTTCTTTAAAGTTATCCTAGGGACTTTTTAGTTACTATATGAAATCATAAATTCTCTGAGCAAATGCCTGTTTTGACAAAGTACTTTAGGATTCATGGCAAAAGTTTAAACAGGTCCTAATTGATAGGATTTTAAATACTGTATATAGTAATTAGTTTTGTTAATAGAAACACACACACACACACACACACACACACACACACACACAACCTAAAACACGCCTTGCATTTTTTCTTCTTTAATCTTTTCCATTTTTTTTTCTCTGAGACTCAAAATTAATGAATTGAACACATTAGGTTAAGAAAATATACTTGTGTTAAACTACTTAAGGTTTTGACACACTGATTAAAAGTTTTAAAGTTTACAATAAATTTCCAAGTTGCCAGTGGGGCTTATTTTAGTAGCTTCTTTAAATGAAATCGCCAAGAAGAATAAAGAAATTGCAGATAATTGCTACAGAGGTAAGAATACATTAAAATAAAACTACAAAACTCCCCAACTTTCTAAATACTAGATACTTGTGTGTATTTGGATTGGTATGTCTAGATTGTTCCTAATTGAATGTGATGATATTAAAAAAGTTTTCATGACTCTCTCATATAGAATGGTTATTTATTTTGTGTCTCAAATTCTGTATTTCTTAATGTTCCTCTACAAGCCACCATTATATTTCTCTAGTTCTGATAGGATAAAGAGATGCTTTTAAATTTTTTCTTCCTCTTTTACTTAATGAAATACTCCTGATAATACTATGCTATTTTTTATTTTAACTTAAAAACATTCTTGTCCGTGGCTGTCTCATCTAACCCATAATATTATGGCCTTTATTCTTTCCAAAATGCTAGAAGGGATATCTTCCTTACTGTCCTTGTTGTAAAGTGACTTCCTGCTTTTTCATCACTTACTGAATCAAAACTGGAGTAAGTTTTTTACCTCATTATATTGTGAGATACTTAGAACTAGGGGCAGAGGAGAAGACTTGAATCTCTCTATGGGCTAGACTAGGACAGACATCTAATAGTCCACTGAAATATGAGTACCCCATAATAATAGAGAATTATTGCCAAGAAGCAGCTCTGCAGCCAGACATTTTCAAGTCTCCATTGCATCCAAGTGAGCCTTGTGTCTAGTTTTCATAAGTGGAATGTGAAAGAAAATTATATGTGTCATTTCCAGGCAATGGCTGTTAGGAAGCAGGTGTGACTTCTTTCAGTTGTCTTTCCCTGTCTGCTGGCTGGATGTAGAAGCCCCTGAGAACACAGGGAATGTCAGAGCCACAAGATCAAAGGGATGTGGGTCTGTGCATCACCACATAGAAGAAGGCCATCCACCAGCAAGAAATAATTACCTTGGACTGATGCATGAGCAGAAGATAAACTTCTCTTGTGTAAAACCACCAAAGTTTTATGGCAGCTAATGTTATCTTCACTAATACAGGTGATGAAATCTGAAATCTTGCTGGGGTCCCCCAATCCTGTTGTCTCCAGTAATACTGGAAGAAGGCTGCTTTAGTGTGTTGAATGATACCAAGATCGTATGAATTGGAATTGTCTACTCTACTAAAAGATGTAGGTTTTGGAATGGATGCCTTCAATACTTCCACAAAACCTAAAAGAGCTATGGTTGGGACTTCCATGGTACATTTTGCACTGCTTGAGAAATAGTATCTGTCTAGCAAATATATTTGCTAAATAAAGCATCCAGGCAAGAAGGGGAAAGGATATTCACAATTCATCTAACAATATTCTAGACGAAGAGCAACAATTAGATAAGTGGTAGAATAGGCTGTCATTGAATTAGACATAATGAAAGAACTGGAGGACAATTTCATCAAAAAGAAGACGTGCTCTCCTGAAATGAGCAGAAGATACAGGAGATCTTTAAGAAGAGCATCAAAGTATTTTGGAACTAAAAAGAAAACAAAATCAAAATTCTCCCAAAGTTGGGGTGCCTGGGTGGCTGACTCTTGGTTTCAACTCAGGTCATGATCTCAAGGTTTGTGGGATACAGCCTCATGTCAGGCTCTGGATTGCAGCACAGAATCTGCTTGGGATTCTCTCTCCCTCTCTCTCTTTCTCTTCCCCCTTGTACTCTGTTTCTCTCAAAATAAATTAATAAACATTTTTAAAAATTCTACCAAATTCAACAGATGATCTGAAAAAGAAAATAATCTTGCTGCTTATCATGTAGAATAAATTTTAAAGATCAAAGGAAATAGCCTACAATATAGTATAAAAATAAAAATATAATCCATTTAATTATAGAATTAATTTTGAAAAACTGAAATTTACATTTCAATCATTACATTAGAAATCAAAGTGCAACTTTTTAAAATATTTTCATTTATTTCTAGGAGAGAGAGAGAGACAGCGTGAGCAGGGAAGGGTCAGAGAGAAAGGGAGATACAGGCTCTGAAATAGGCTCCAGGCTCTGAGCTGGCAGTCAGCACAGAGCCCGACGCGAGGCTCGAAACCACAAACCGCGAGATCAAGACCCAAGCGAAAGTCAGACTCTTAACCGACTAAGCCACCCAGGTGCCCCAAAGTGCAACTTTTATAAACCGTTTACAAATCTGAGTATTCTGTTTTGCTTCAGAAATATTCATCACTTCAGAGTTCTTAAAATATTCTATTTTCTGTTTTTTGGCATTTAATTTTTTTTTCATTCTGAAGGTACATTCTTCTCCTGTATTTTATTTTATTTTATTTTTACAAATAGTTTACTGTCAAATTAGTTTCCACATAACACCCAGTGCTTATCCCAAGTGTCCTCCTCCATGCCCATCCCTCCTCCCCCCCACATCCATCAGTCCTCAGTTTTGGTCAGCATTTAAGAGTCTCTCATGGTTTGCCTCTCTCCCTTTCCCCCACCATTTCCGCCCTTCTTCTCCCCTTTGGTCCTCTGTTAAGTTCCTCCTAATCCTCCTATACGTGCACACATATGATATTTGTCCTTCTCTGCCTGACTTATTTCGCTCAGCATAACACCCTCAAGGTCCATCCATGTTGCTACACATGGCCAGATTTCATTGTTTCTCATTGCCATGTAGTATTCCATGGTATGGATAAGCCATATCTTCTTGATCCATTCATCTGTTGATGGACACTTAGGCTCTTTCCATGTTTCAGCTATTGTGGAGAGTGCTGCTATGAACATTGGGGTACATGTGCTCCTATGCCTCAGCATTTCTGTATCCCTTGGGTAAATGCCTAGCAGTGCTATTGCTGGGTCATAGGGGAGTTCCATTGTTAGTTTCCTTAGGAACCTCCACACTGTTTTCCAGAGGAGCTGTACCAGTTTACATTCCCACCAACAGTGTAGGAGGGTGCCCGTTTCTCCACATCCTCGCCAGCATCTAGAGTTCTCTGATTGGCTCATTTTAGCCACTCTGACTGGCGTGAGGTGGTATCTCAGTGTGGTTTTGATTTGTATTTCCCTGATGAGGAGGGATGCTGAGCATCGTTTCATGTGTCTGTTGGCCATCTGGATGTCCTCTTTGGAGAAGTGTCTGTTCATATCTTCTGCTCATTTCTTCACTGGGTTGTTTGTTTTTCGGGCGTGTAGTTTGGTGAGTTCCTTATAGATTCTGGATATAACCCTTTATCTGATATGTCATTTGCAACTATCTTTTCCCATTCCGTTGGTTGCCTATTAATTTTCTGGGTTGTTTCCTTTGCTGTGCAGAAGCTTTTAATCTTGATGAGGTCCCAACAGTTGATTTTTGCTCTTGATTCCCTTGCTTTTGGGGATGTGTCAAGTAAGAAGTTGCTGCGGTGGAGGTCAAGGAGGTTGTTTCCTGCTTTCTCCTCTAGGGTGTTGATAGTTTCCTGTCTCACGTCCAGGTCCTTTATCCATTTTGAGTTTATTTTTGTTTATGGTGTGAGAAAATGATCTAGTTTCATTCTTCTGTATGTTGCTGTCCAGTTCTCCCAACACCATCTGTTAAAAAGGCTGTCTTTTTTCCATTGGATATTCTTTCCTGCTTTGTCAAAGATTGGTTGGCTGTATACTTTTGGGTCCACTTCTGAGTTCTCAATTCTGTTCCATTGGTCTATGTGTCTGTTTTTGTGCCAATACCATACTGTCTTGATGATGACAGCTTTGTAGTAGAGGCTAAAGTCTGGGATGGTGATCCCTCCCGTTTTGGTTTTGTTTTTCAGGATTACTTTGTGGTTCCATACAAATTTTAGGATAGTTTGTTCTAGCTTTGATAAGTATGCTGGTGCAATTTTGATTGGAATTGCATTGAATGTGTAGATTGCTTTAGGTAGTAATGACATCTTAACTCTATTTATTCTTCCTTTCCATGAGGATGAAATGTTTTTCCATTTCTTTGTGTCTTCTTCAATTTCCTTCATAAGTTTTCTATAGTTTTCATCATACAGATCTCTTGTATCCTTGGTTAGGTTTATTCCGAGGTATTTTATGGTTTTTTGTGCAATTGTGAATGCGATCAGTTTCTTGATTTCTCTTTCTGTTGCTTCATTGTTGGTGTATAAAAATGCAACCGATTTCTGTACGTTGATTTTGTACCCTGCAACTTGGCTGAATTCTTGGATCAGTTCTAGTAGGCTTCTGGTGGAGTCTGTCGGGTTTTCTATGTAGAGTATCATGTCATCTGCGAAGAGTGAAAGTTTGACTTCCTCTTTGCCAATTCTGATGCCTTTGATTTCCTTTTGGTGTCTGATGGCTGATGCTAGGACTTCCAGCACTATGTTAAACAACAGTGGTGAGAGTGGGCATCCCTGTCGTGTTTCTGATCTCAGGGGGAAAGCTCTCAGTTTATCCCCGTTGAGGACGATGTTAGCTGAAGGCTTCTCATAGATGGCTTTGATGATGTTTAAATAGGTTCCTTCTATCCCAACTTTCTCGAGAGTCTTTATTAAGAAGGGATGCTGTATTTTGTCAAATGCTTTTTCTGCATCTATTGACAGGATCATATGGTTTTTATCTTTTCTTTTATTAATATGATGTATCACATTGATTGATTTGCGAATGTTGAACCAGCCCTGTAACCCAGGAATGAATCCCACTTGATCTTGGTGGATGATTCTTTTTATATGCTGCTGGATTCGATTTGCAAGGATCTTGTTGAGAATTTTTGCATCCGTATTCATCAAGGATATTGGCCTGTAGTTCTCTTTTTTTGCTGGATCTCTGTCTGGCTTGGGAATCAGAGTGATGCTGGCTTCATAAAATGAGTCCGGGAGTTTTCCTTCGATTTCTGTTTTTTGGAATAGCTTGAGAAGAATTGGGATTAATTCTGTTTTAAATGTCTGGTAGAATTCCCTAGGGAAGCCATCAGGTCCAGGGCTCTTATTTGTTGGGAGATTTTTGATCACTGATTCAATTTCTTCACTCGTTATGGGTCTGTTCATGTTTTCTATTTCTTCCCGTGTGAATTTTGGTAGTGAGTGTGTGTTTAGGAATGTGTCCATTTCTTCTAAGTTGTCCAATTTGTTGGCATATAAGTTTTCATAGTATTCCCTGATAATTGCTTGTATTTCTGAGGGGTTGGTTGTAATAAGTCCATTTTCATTCATAATTTTGTCTATTTGGGTGCTCTCTCTTTTCTTTTGGATAAGTCTGGCTAGAGGTTTGTCAATTTTGTTTACTTTTTCAAAAAACCAACTCTTGGTTTCATTGATCTGTTCGATTGTTTCTTTGGTCTCTGTGTTGTTTATTTCTGCTCTAATTTTTACTATTTCTCTTCTTCTACTGGGTTTAGGGCATTCTTGTTGCTCTGCCTCTAGTTTCTTTAGGTGAGCTGTTAGATTTTGGACTTGCGCTTTTTCTAATCTCTTGAAATAGGCCTGGAGAGCAATGTCCTTTCCTCTTAGGACTGCCTTTGCCGCATCCCATAGATTTTGAATTATTGTGGTTTCCTTTTCATTTGTTTCCATATATTTTTTAATTTCATCTCTAATTGCCTGATTGGCCCATTCATTCTTTAGAAGGGTGTTCGTTAACCTCCATGTTTTTGGAGGTTTTCCAGACTTCTTCCTGTAACTGATTTCAAGTTTCAAACCATTGTGATCTGACAGTGTGCATGGTATGATCTCTATTCTTTTATATTTATTGAGGTCTGCTTTATGTCCCAGTATGTGATCTATCTTGTAGAATGTGCCATGCGCACTTGAGAAGAAAGTAAATTCCCTGGCCTCAGGATGTAAAGTTTTTAATATATCCGTCTGGTCCATCTGGTCCAATGTGTCTTTCAAGTCCATTATTTCTTTAGTGATTTTCTGTCTGGTTGACCTATCCATTGCTGTAAGCGGAGTATTAAAGTCCCCTGCTATTAGCACATTCTTATCTAGAAGCTTGTTTCTGTTTGTGATTAATTGGTTTAGATATTTAGGTGCTCCCATATTCGGTGCGTAGACATTAATGATTGTTAGTTCTTCCTGATGGATGGACCCTGTAATTTTTTTTTTTTTTACAAATAGTTTATTGTCAAATTAGTTTCCACATAACACCCAGTGCTTATCCCAAGTGTCCTCCTCCATGCCCACCCCTCCACCTCCCACATCGTCCAGTCCTAAGTTTTTGTCAGCATTCAAGAGTCTCTCATGGTTTGCCTCTCTCCCTTTCCCCCACCATTTCCGCCCTTCTTCTCCCCCTTGGGGATGGACCCTGTAATTATTATGTAGTGCCCTTCTTCATCTCTTGTTATTGTCTTTAATTTAAAGTCCAGTTTGTCTGATATAAGTATCGCTACTCCGGCTTTCTTTTGATTTCCTGTAGCATGATATATATTTCTCCATCCCCTTACTTTTAATCTGAAGGTATCTTCCCATCTAAAATGAGTTTCTTGTAGACAGCATATAGATGGATTTTGTTTTTTAATCCATTCTGCTACCCTCTGTCTTTTGATTGGAGCATTCAGCCCATTTACATTCAGTGTTATTATTGAAATATGTGGGTTTAGAGTCTTTGTATCTTTTGTAGGGTTCATGTTTGTGGTGGTGTCTCTGGAATCTTTGTTCCTTGCAACCTTTCCTTCAGAGCATCCCCCTCAGGATTTCTTGTAGGGCTGGCTTCGTGGTGACAAATTCTTTCAATTTCTGTTTGTTTGGAAAGGTTTTTATCTCTCCTTCTATTTTGAATGACAGGCTTGCTGGATAGAGGATTCTTGGCTGCATATTTTTACTGTTCATCACATTGAAGATCTCTTGCCATTCCTTTCTGGCCTGCCACGTTTCAGTAGATAGGTCTGTCACCACTCTGATGGGTTTCCCTTTGTATGTGAGGGCCCTTTTCTCCCTAGCTGCTTTCAAAATTCTCTCTTTGTCCTTGTATTTTGCCATTTTTATGATGATATGTCGTGCAGAAGATCGATTCAAGTTACGTCTGAGGGGAGTCCTCTGAGCCTCTTGTATTTCCACATTGACTTCCTTCCCCAGGTCGGGGAAGTTCTCTGCTATGATTTGTTCCAGGACTCCTTCAGCACCTTTCCCTCTCTCTTCCTCTTCTGGGATTCCTATGATACGGATATTGTTGCGTTTGACTGTATCGCTGAGCTCTCGAATTCTTCTTTCCTGTTCCTGGATCAGTTTGTCTCTTTTTTTTTGTCAGCTTCTTGTTTTTCTATCATGGTGTTTTCTAAATCACTCATTCTCCTTTCTGCCTCTTCAATCCGTGCATTGGAGGCCTCTAATTTATTATGTATCTCATTTATCATATTTTTTAATTCTTCATGCCTATTTTTATTTCCATTCTGTCTGTAGCCATAGTTTCTTTGAGTCCCCTATGTTTTTTTTCAAACCCTGCTATTAATTTTACCATTATTATTCTAAAATCTTGTTCACTTATGCTGCTGATATCTGTTTTGAGCAGTTCATTAGCTGTCATTTCTTCTTGGAGTTTCTTTGGAGGAGAGCTCTTTCGTTTCGTCATTTTAGTTAGCTTTCCGGCTCTTGTTGGTTTTAAAGACCTGTTATGCTCTCTGTTTCTATCAGCGCTGCTATATCCAAGAAGACTCTTTGACTTTCCAGGGCCTATCCTTTCAGAGATTGTTTTTGGAATGGTATCCCTCGGTCTCTCTTGTTGTGACCTTGGTTATTTTATTTTCCTATTCGTAGTGATATTTGGGACTCTCCACCTTGTGTCCTCTAGCTTGTTTCTCGAGGTAGCCCTGGAAAAGAAAACAGACAGACAAACACACAGGGAGCAGGAGCACACAAACACACAGGCTAATTCAACTAACATGCAGAGCGAGAGGGAAAACCAAAAAGTTAAGAGAAAAGACGGAGGAAGGAGGGCGAATAATAGGGAGTATAAAATACATAAAAGGGTCAAAAAGGGGAAAAGAAAAGGAAAAAAGAAGAAAACCGATGGACGAAGGACAGTTTAAAGCATATACCTGGATTTCCCAGCTACAGTTAAATAGCCGTGTGTATGCAGTGCTGGTTGAAAAGCATAGAGAAAAAGAGCGAAGGCAGGGCGAGACGAGGCAGAATTGGAAATAGAATGAACAGGCAGAAGGGATAAGAAGCTTTTTTCAAAGAGGTAAAGGGTAGAATACGGTTGGATAGGTGAGAGAAGGAAGCTGGAATTATCCAGAGAAACTATATAGTCTAATTACTCCTGAGAGAAATAGCTGAAAATGTCGGTAGGTGTAGAATTTACATTTACAGAATGGACTCGTTGTGATTGTTTAAGCAAGCTGGTGACCAGAGTTAATCAGGTCAGTGTTTTGGGGAAAAAAGCGAGAAAAGAGAAAGAAGAAGAAAAAAAGAAAGAGAAATGAAAGGGGAAAAAAAGGAAAGAAAGAAAAAGGAAAAAAACAAAAAAAAAGGACCAAAAAAATGGAGGAGGGCACCTCTCAGGCAGGGATGGGCGTGGTATGATCCATTTCCTCACGCGGGGGTTCTGCCTTGGCGGTTGTGGGGAGGAGAGTGAGGGAGCTCCAGTCCCTTCTTGAACCCCGCACTGCATCTCGCTTTTTTTTTTGGCGTGTCAACTCCCCGTTCCGGGGACACAGCCAAAGTTGGTTGCACTCTTCAACCCAGACCAGTTCCAATCTCCAAATCCCAGTCCGCGCCCCGCTGAAGTTGCCTTAGACACGGCTTCCCAGACAACCCCCTCGGGCTATTCCAGGCTCCCTGCTGAGCTCTGGGGGCGGAGTCAGGATCGCTGCTTCCTTCTCTGTGTCAGGCTGGCGCACATGCGCGGGGGCTTGCCTGCCAGGTCCGCGTAGCCCGAGCCCGGTGGAGTGAGGAAAACTGGGTCCCTCTATGGCTCGTCACCCGAAACACGAACTCACAGACAAATTTCCCAGTTTTTAGCTCTTTGCCTTCCCTCTCGAATTCCAGCCAGCCAGGAGCACGGACGCCCGGTGTCTGTGTGGCTCTTTCAGGGGCCCCAGCCGCCCTGGAGCTACAATGGCGGCAGGCGCGCGGCTGCTTTGAAATCCAACCTCCAGGAGCGGCACAAAGAAGCAGTTTGTGTGCTCAGCCTCCCCCAGGACCAGTTGGCGCGAGGGGACCTAGTGTGCAGGTATTTGGCAAGTACGGTCTTTCTATGCACCAGGCGGAGGTTTTTTCCCCCCGAGCGGAGGTTTTTCTGTTTCGGACTCTCTCCTTTTCTCCTCTCACTCCCTGTAGAGGGTAGAGGGGTTCGCCTCCCACCCTGGAGTCTCCGATCCCGTCCCGATTTTATCTTCCCCGGTTCACACTCACGTTAGAAGGCTTTCTCCGTGGATTCTGCGTCCTTTTTCTCCCAGTCTCTCAGGTTTTGTAAGGTTTCCAATGGCTTCAGATCTTTTCTGTGTGATGTATGGGCGCGAGTGCAAGTACGGAGCTCCTTCTCCACCATCTTGCCCTCTCTCGACATTTAATATTTTTAATTATAATTTTATTTATTTATTATATAGTGTGATATAGGAGTTTAGTTTTATTTTTTCCACACAGATGCCAACTATCAGCACTGTTTAATGAGTAAAGGATCCCTTCTTCATTGATTTGAAATGCGACTTTTGTTATGTATTGCATCCTCTGGTTACATATTTTCTGCACTCTCTTCTTTTTTTAGTAATATTTTGTATATTCAAGTAGCTATATCATACTGTATTGATTATGACATCTTTATAGATATTATAATATCTGAAGAGGAAAGTACTCTTTTAGTATTCCTTCTTTGCAAAACAAAATTGAGCTCCTACTATTCTTTTTAAAATACCACTCCAGTCAGTAAATAATGCAAATAGCCATGTAAATAACTCACCTAATGTGTTGGTAACATTAGAAGACTAAGACAGTATGGTCTATTTATGAAAGTAAATAAAAACCAAAATTCTTATGAATTTTAAAATTATTTGCCAGTTTACAACAGTCCCCACAAAACAATGATATTGTAACTGTTTTTCAATTCTATTCTTATATTTTTTATTATTTTAAAGTTTCCATAATGGAGATATTGTGTCTTTATGGTGAATTTATTCTTACAGATTTTGTAGTTTATATTTCTTTGGTGAATAGAATTATTTTTTTTTTCATGTCCACTAGTAATGGTTGTTATCCTGGTGAATTGCTATTGATTGTTTTGTATGTTTATTTGAATCCAGCTACCATATTGAATTCTCTTATTACTCTACTTGTTTCTTAAATTTGGAATAAAGACATTTTGCCTTTTTTCTTCCCAATATTTTTATCATTCACCTAATTTGGGAATCTTATTTCATTAGCTGGAATTTCAGGGGCGATGTTGAAACAATATTTGCAAATAGGAGTCCTATTTCTTTATTTAAATGGAAATGGCTTCATTATTTCACTGTATTTGGTGTTTACTGTTGAATTTTGATAGTTGTTAAGTTGAATCTTGTTATCCCTACATTAAACAGTTTTATTTAAGGTGACTAATGAATATTATCAAGTGACTTTTAGGTGTGTCTTGATATAATTATATTGTTTTTCTCCTCTAATTTTTAGAGGAGGTTTTGGTCAAGAAGAAAGTCAAGAAAATAGTGGCCATTCATATAAAAATACAAAGCCTGCCTCTTGCCCTTGTGAAACATTCAGCAAGTGGGGGAGATAAGACTAATATGCTTATAACAGCACTTCACAGGCACTTACCAAAGTCTTCTTTCCTTAAAAATTTATCTTTTTTGGAGGGAGCCAATGAATAGAAACAGTGGATGAAGCTGTTAATAATAGCTAACGTTTTATGCCAGATTGCCATATACCTGGTGCTATATTAAGTACTTCGTGTATATATTTAAATGAGTTTCTCTTTATATCCTTATACCTATGGGTCTGCCTACCATGGAAGAGTGGCCATTTTGACAGTGATGACTGCATATTACTTTTCTCTGTATTCTTAATGCCTAGCAACATGCCTGGCACATAGTAAGCACTTCACAAATGCTTGTTGGATGTAATGCTTATTGGGTATAGAGATATAATCTAACAGGTGGTAAGAATAATCAGCCTGTTCACAATACCCTTAGTAATAATTCTTTCTATGTTTGCTTTTTGTTTTCCTCTGCTAATTCATTCTTGTGGTCAGTATGGCTCTGGTTGTCATTTCCCTATCCATGGTTCTTTCCAGTTCTTATATTCTGTCAGCTTGTTATTCCATGGGAAATCTTTAAATCAAGGTTCTCTTTGTTTACACTGAAATGGCTTATACCTTTTGACACATCCCTTTTCACTAGTTCAGGGCAATGCTGTCAGATGGATTGTGTGGATAGGAGGCAGCACATCCTGCCAATGTAGGTGGGCCGGGATTTTCAGTTTGTGTTTGACGCATCTGCAGGAGCTTAATGAAGCCCTTTACAGGCCACTGTGATGAGAGGGCATGGAAGCCTCTGGCCCCTCTGCTCTAGTTTCAAACACAACAACTCTGCTGCTGTCTCTTTTACATAGTCATCTGTTGGGTGAAATGCTCTTATGTATGACATATTTGAAAAACCACAGAGTAGAAAAGCACAGAAAAATCCACAGTTCAGGTTCCTATTATTCTTTTTAAAATACCACTGTAGTTGGTAAATAATGTAAATAGCTATCCAAATAACTCACCTAATGTGTCCTCAATACTGGAAGACTTAGGCAATATGATCTATTTCTGAAAATAAAACAAACAAAAACCACAGAATATTTTTACCCTCAAAAAAAAAAAAAAAAAAAAACTAAAACCAAAGCCAAAATCATATGTAAGGATGAAGAGACTTCTTATAGATTACTCAGTCATAGCAGTAAATCCAGAGGGAAATTCTTAACTCTGGATTTGAGAAGCCTATTGCAGTCTACACAGATATGTTGTGTGAGACACCTCTAATTTGGGGGTGTTGTCCCTTTAGCTTCTCAGTGGGCCTGTGGTCTGTACTACACAGGCATTGCCACCTTTTATTTGTGAAACTTCTAATTCATTCTCTCCCCAACAGGCTTTGTGTTTTTTTTAAACTCTCTGCTCCTGTCCCCTACCTATTTTGTCTTTTCTCTCTGGGCTTAGGCCCAGGTTACCAGTCATTAATTTCCTGAGATGGGGTTAAGGAGGTCTTCTGGTCCATTTTGTGGATAAAGGCAATAAAAAATCCCATTCTCATGGATCTAGTCTCAACAACAAGCATTATAATATAAGGTCCCAACTCTAGAGTATAAGCTCATTGAGGTCAGGGGTTTCAGTCTTTTTCATTTATAAATGTTTCCCTGTCTTCTAGAACATTGTTGGGTAATTCAGGTAGCATTTATTGGATGAATAAATGAAGCAAATATCTATAATATGGTCAGACCATTTATACTGCCAAGACTGAATGTTTCTTTTATTTATCTCTGATTCAAATCTGATGATTTGTTTGCTTTTAGAAGTAGCATAGAAGATCTTCATCTGTGTTCCTGTTTTCATAGATCAGCTTCTTGAAGAAGAAGAAAAAAAGATACTATTTTCCTGCACCAGAAAAAGGGGTAGAAGGATAGCTACAACTCTTTTGACTCTCTCACACAGAAGAGCCCTTTGTGGCCTCACACACAGATGGCTTGCTTTGCCTTCCAGTTATCAGCAGGCAGAGAGAGCCTGGTGTTATCACTGTATTCTCCACACGCTCGCCATAGGTAATAGCCTCTATGGCCTGCCTGAGTCCTCAAAGTGCTGTGGACTGGGGGGCAGATAATTCCCTTAAGGGAAATTGTCATTCTCTACTCCACTTGTAAAAGAATTGTCCATCTCTACTCTGCTCAAGGTAATCAGTACTCCTGCAATTATATTTTCTGTGTCTTGGTGCCAATGGCTTGACCCATAGATTGAGAATTAGAGGCATCCAGCATATATTTCCATGTTGATGTAATATATGTGCTGCCTCTCTTGGACTGTCTGTAATCACTGAGCCTTCACCCAAAAAAACCAGGGGACTCCATGTTCTCCTAATATTTTCTTGTCTCTTCTTTTCTCATGGTTGCTGGACCCCTATTAGACCTTACCAGGAGCATCTAGGGTTAAGCCAATCATGAACATTAATTTCAGTATCTCTTTTCCATAGCTACATAAATATTGTCTTCCAGCTACATTTTATAAAACAGCAGAGATCCTAACTAGTCCATTGACAGATGTCATACATCAAGTTCTCTTCTAGAAATTTACTAGCTTATGCTTTCTGCATACATCCCGATTCTGTAACAAGATCCAATTCTGGGTCTGCTGACACTGTATGTGAGCACTTATGTGTCTACATGTGTTTGTGTACTCACAGGAGTCCGGAGTCTAGATTTAATGGTCTCCTTTTGCCTCAAGCAATTGCACTTTGATCATTCTCCAGTTCGCAAAGGCCTATCTCATTGTGAAAGGTTTGGTGATCTGGACATCATTTTTGACAAAATGCAAATAAAATCGTAAACTCTAAAATATCCTTAGTTCTCTAAGATTGATGGAACATGCTTTATAGGTTCTGGTTAGATTGATTATATAATTTATTATTAAAAACATAACACTTTAAAAGTGAAAGAGATTGGGATTTATAATCACATTGGATCAGAAGTCATAACCAGGACATGTAGTCACTCTGGTTATGGCAGAAATCTCATGTTGGAACTTATTTCACCAAATATGGTGAAATCATTTTAGAACTCCTCTCAGTCTGTCACCTTAAGGTTTCATCTTTTCTGACCTGTGAATGTCCTTTCTAATATAACTCAGTGGTCTAAATTCACCTACCATTTCAATTTGTTCATATTCTTAGCCACCTTCTCTATTAGCCTCAGAAGTTGGTTAGGGCTATAGAGATGCCCTAAGCTTTCTCGTGAACAAAAACCAGTTGACTCGACAAATGGAGGCTTTCTCTTCCAATTTATTGTAGTAAATTGGAATTTCATTCTCACTTTGTCCCAGTGCCAAGTGTGGACTAGTGGTGGCTAGTAGGAGTGATCGAGCAGGGAGAGGGAAGGATAGGATGAAGGAAGGCTGCATACCATGTAGGTACATGTCAAAACCTTTTACAGTCATGTTCTTGGCCCCTGACTTCATTAGCCTCTCACTCACTGCTCCCTTGATTACCTCAAGGATCCCACTCAGGGGAATAGGGAGGTTGTATTTAGAATACCCTCCCCTGCTCTTCTTTCTTTTCTTTTTGACATTTTTAAATGTTTATTTACTTTTGTGAGAGAGAGAGAGAGAGAGAGAGAGAGAGAAAGAGAGAGAGAGAGAGAAAGAGGTGGGGAGAGAGGGAGACACAGAATCTGAAGCAGGATCCAGGTACCCAGCTGTCAGCACCGAGCCCAATGTGGGCTTTAACCCGTGAGCAGCAAGATCATGACCTGAGCTGAAGTTGGAAACTCAACCAACTGAGCCACTGAGTTGCCCCTCTCCTGCTTATATTTCATTTCCTTTACTGATGCTTCTCAAGTCCTTGTTCTCATTAGCTTCCCCAGCCCTTTTCATGGTCTTGGGTGGCTTCCATAGTGCTGCTTATAGCAGAGACGCTTCTGCTTTTTCACTTGCCTCATACACTCTGGATTGTTTTTACCTTGCAAGAACTAACTTAGCATGTTAGAGATGAAAGCTTGGAGAACCTTATTCTCTCTCTCTCTCTTTTTAATGAATGAGAGTTTTAGGGATTGGAAACAGTCACAATTTTCCTTTTTTTCCATATCAAGAATGGTTGGAGAAGATGTGGTTTTGGCATTTCAATTTAGAATTCTGAAAGGATTTTCTCATTAGAACTTGTTTATAACTCATAATTTTGTTCTAGAATGCTACTAGTAGTAAGTACCCTGGTTAAATTCCTGTTTCAATAAACATTTTTGTTCTTATTTGTCAACCTATTCACCAACTGTATTAATGTTTCTATTAAAAAATCTGAGCCTAACTCTCCAAGTTTGTTTAGATGAAATTCAGAGATATAGTCTGTTTATAATTAGGTTTATCTACACTTTTTTCTGGTTGTCATTTAAACACAGTTCCAAGATGTTGAGAGTTAGCAATGTTAATGATGGTGAGCATTAATGTTAATTAAGTAAGCATCTACCATATCGCAGGTATTGTGCATCAGTACATTATCATTATTTTCCCTAACCACACTGTGATGCAAGTATTATTTTCATGTTGCAGATGAGGAAAGTGAAGCACAGAGAAGAAAAGTGAGGTGCTTTAATGATAATAGTAATTTACTGGAGCACCAGGGTGGTTCAGTTGGTAAGCATCTGACTTCAGCTTAGGTCATGATCTCACAGTTTCAGTTCGAGCCCCACATCGAGCTCTTTGCTAACAGCCTGAAGCCTGGAGCCTGCTTTGGATTCTGTCTCCCTCTCTCTCTGCCCCTCCTCCCTCTCAAAAATAAGTAAACATAAAAAGAGTGATAATGGTAATTTACACAATGGTAAATAGTAAAGCTCAGCTTCATGCCCAAGCTTGTTAGACTCTATAATTGATATCTTTCCACATGCCATGCAGTTGCTTGTGTTCAGTCATATTTTACTATATTGGTACGCCTCTTTTAGGTTATGAACAATTTTGCGAGATGCTGTACCTTATTCTGCATTTTTGCTGGCATTTAGGCATACTGATTAAAACAGTTGAATGTTAAAACACTTAGAATAACTTTTTAGATCATTTGCAATTCTAAAGAGTGGTAAATGAAGATGTCAAATAAAGCATATATTCACATTAATTTCATGTTGCCTGTTATGTTCTCCCCCTCTTCCTTCTGATTTTCCATTCAGTGGAGTCAGTGAGTATTGAATCCATGCCTTAAATCTTTTATGATTATCTCCCTGAGTTTGGAGGGGTTTAGAGGGCTTAGGGGAGCAAAATATTTACCATGAAATTGGTTTCTAACAACAGGGCTTGGAGTAAGACTGACGGTGAGGATGCTGATTAGAAAAGAACAAAAATCCTTTCTGCTATCATGATGGCTATAATTGAGTATCTTGCATAGGTTAGAGTGCAATAAAGTTTCAATAAGAGTCACTGGAATGATTTTGACATCAATATTTTTCACGTCTCTCAACACAATTGCGATTCTTGTGATACTTAAATTGCATAGAAATCTATTTTTCACACCATCTCTAAATTCTGGTTCTCTTTCATGTTCTATTTCTTTTTTATTTCTCAGTTAAAATAGAATAGGTAAATATTACACACATCCTGCCATTGCGAAAGATCTAACTATTTTGAGAGTAATACTGACTCTATTAAGATCCAGGGTTATCTTTCAGAATTTATTTCATATTCTGCCAATTCACACTTTTACTTTTTTTTTCTTAAAAAAATAGTAAATCAAGAGAGTTGTCTTGTCTATATGTTTCAAATTAAGCTGTCAACTATTGTTAGTGGTTTTGTCTAGAATTTTCTCTTCATAGAAATCTTTCAAGTTTGATTTAGATTTCTTTTCAGATTGCAGTTTTGTGTTCCACCCTTCAAAGACATTGACAACACTCCTTACATCAGCTAGTTTTCCAGAATATGCTTACAACCAACCCTGGTTACACAGGCATCAAAAAACCAGGTTTCTAGTGAACAACTTGAAAACTACAAATAAAATATACATCAATGGATTACAGTAACATTATAGGAAAATATGCTAACATACCATTTCTATGGTATGCTCTGGGGCATACCAGAGCGTAAAGAATGCTCTGGGGACAATGACTCACACTGTACATTATGAAATCATGAGTTTCAGCAGTTTCATTTTCTGTGATTTACATTAAAATAGCTAAGAAAGAGTACATGTTTGGAAAACTATTTCTTAATGACCTGTTAGACTCTTCCCCAAATGTCCTAATGTGTTTCACATGTGGTTCAATTGAGCCTGTGAAGTTTGATGACACACTATTCTGAATGAAATGAGTGCCTCTACTATTAGCCTTATTTTCCATGGCCATTTAAGGGGCAGTTATTCCAATCATTTTGGTTTAGGGAAAAAGGGCTATTTAAATAAGTGTCTTCAAGAGGCTGAGTAAAATAAGCAGCCTGGTTTGGAAGAAGGGACTTGATTCAAGAGAAATAGAAGAGACTCTCTAGTTTTGCCTTTTTCCATTCTATCCTTAGTAGCCATCAGTATGATATAAACTATCATATAATCTGATTAGCCTTAATGTTAAATAAAGTCTAAACTTTAAAAATTCCTGGTGCCCCTAGAAAATAAAGTCTATACTTCTTAACATGACATATACAGTTTGTGATCTAGCTCCTGCCTACCTGTATTGGCCTCATTGCTCACCACCGTCTATCTATTACTGTTAGCAACCTGAAGTCCAAATATTCCTCTTCTAATCTCCTGCCTTTTCTTTCCCCTTTGTCTTTGTTAAGATGACTCTCTTCTTGAGATACCTTTTTTTTTTTTTTTTCATTCTAAAACCTATTCGCCTCACTGGTAGATTATTTCAAGAGTCAGTTGATCTTCTGTTGCCCAGAAAACAGTTGTTAACCATTGCTCAGGGTAGATTGGGCCATTTTATCTGATCCAGTAAAAGGGATTACCAGCATTTAGAGAGCAAAATGACAGAGCAATATGGTTAATCCTATATGTCTATTGTCTCCTTTAACCTCTATACCAAACCTATGAGGTATATTTGAGAATGGGTCTTATATACTAATAACTGTAGTACAGATTAAGTACCGTTTTTTTCAGTAACTTTTTCTCCTTTGCCTTTTTCTGCCATGTATAACTAGATCCTGGAGGGTAAACCTTTATTAGTTATAACCTGTTATGTTTATTCACCTCTCATTTTCAGTGATTGCCCAGGAAAGAACACACAGTGCAGTTGTGACTAAGAGACCCCCAATACAGGAACTATTAGCTGGGCTATCCTTATCTGGAAAGCTGAGATACTCCATCTGAAAGCATTTTTCACACTGAAAAAGCATTGTTTTTGTTTTAGGCTATAAGTAATAGAAGACCCAAAGGAATAAACAGTAAGATGGGTTATCTCACATCACAACTCTATAGATATGACTGTTCCAGGATTAGTTAATTCATTTGTATAAATCCATGAAAGAACCAATTCTCCTTCTAATTTTTCTGTCCTGCCACCCTTAGCATGTTGACATTTGTCTTCATGCTTGTCACTTCATGCTCATGATATGGCTACCACAATTTCTAGACCACCTCTTTTCACAGCATGTAAAGGCTTGGGAGAGAAAGGCTCTTCTTTATGTCCTCATTGAACATGGGCGTAAGCATTCTCAGAAGCTTTATAACTTCTCCTGGGATGGTTGTATCAACTAGCAGTACATCTCCTGCCCATTCCTTAGTAGTCAGTGAAAATGGGAATTAGATGAACATGACTGGTCAGACTGAAAGTTTGCTCCCTGGACCTCTTGAGGAGTTGAGTTGCCCAGAGGCATGTAGCCACTCAACATTTCAATGAGACTGGGATTCCAGTGATGGGAAAAGGGGCTAAAACATGTCTTCTTGTTAATGAGCAGTACCTGCCTCCATCCTATACAGTTAGGAGTTCTTATTTTGAATGTCTGTACATGTATATTTAGTGTATGGCAATAGTTTCAGAAAGATTCACCTTTGAGGTAATTTTAGTTTATTTATTTATTTTAAAGTTTGTTTATTTTGAGAAAGAGAGAAAGGCATGAGTCGGGGAGAGGCAAAGAGAGAGAGGGAGAAAGAATCTCAGGTAGCTGAAAGCAAGACACCAAACACAGGACTCAATTCATGAACTGTGAAATCATAACCTGAGCCAAAACCAAGTGGGATGCTTAACTGACTGAGCCACCCAGGTGCCCCGAGGTCATTTTAAGGCAAAGAAGTTTTTATTTTTATTTTTTTTTGAAGGGTAATAGAATTTCTTGTTCTCTGTTTTAGGTTGAGATGCCTTAGAAACAGACTCTAAAAGAGATGAGTGCAAGTAGTTTATTGAGAATATAGGGAAGAATGGAAGGCGATACAGGAGAACAAGGAAGGGAAGGCAGCCTAAGGGGTACATTATCAAACCAGTCACAGCTGCGAGTGACAGAAGTTTAATGCCATAAGGACATTTTTGGGAAAGGTATAGAATTAGATTGTGAGTCATCCCAAATGAGGAGTAAAGGAGCAGGAGTATTTGTACCCCAAGTTTTGTTAGTCATCTTTTGAGAACATCAGGAGGGCATATTAATATCCCAGGCCCCTTGTGATGTCGCTTTTTGCAGTTTATGGGGAAGCTCTCAGGAAAAGACACAGATACTGGAAATTAGAAATCTCTGGGAAATGATGAGCTCAAGGGATTTGGGCTGAGGATCGGTAGAAACTACCACATTCCTTTATGTCCAACAATACAAAGAGCAGAGATATCAGAGAGCCTGAAAAACTATTGGGAATTGTTTTCTCAAAAAAGGAGAAGGAGGCACTTCCATATTTTTTATATAGGTCTCAAAAGGGGTCATTTCTAAAACTGTGTGATTAAAATATGCATTATAGCAAATTGTTCCCCTGCACACTGCTTATACTCAGATACACTGGCAAAAGAGAACTGATTTTAATAACTCTAAAAATAGATGTTCTCACCTGTAGGATTTGTTTTGATACCTACTCAGAGCAGTGTAAGAGTTGAAACCTTACATTAAAAATATTAGCTCTAGTTATTAGCTGAATACATTTTGATGTTACTATCCTTCCACCTTCCCAGCTGATTAAGTGCACTGCAATATAATTTATCTTCAGTTTTTCAATGTGTGTTTAATTTTCTCATCCCATGCATAACAGAATGTCAATGAATTATTGAATCCAAAGTAAGAAAATCATTGTTCAAATAAGCAGGCTATGCTTCATTTAACTGCTACAAATAAAACATTCTAGGGAAACAAACTTATGTATCCCGGTAGCAAAAGGTTGCTAATAATATTAGTCATCACATGCACTTGGCTGGCAAAGTATTTCCTCACATGCTTTTTTGTTCTTCTCTGTTTATTTATCCAAGAATACAAAGCAATTAGCTAAAAACATGTGAAAAGCTCTGGAAATCATTTTATTTTGTTTGTACTTTGACGGTAGAAAAAGTGAGAGTAGGAGGGATGGGAAAGTGTAGTTGAATGTTGTGCCCTCAAAGAGGGTATTCCTCTGGAACTTGTGAAGGTTATCTATTTGAAGAAAGTGTCTTTGCAAATTTAATTAAGGATCTCAAGATGAAATCATCCTAGGTTAAGGAGGACTTAACATCAGAGAGAGATTTGAAACACAGGTATACAGGGAGGAGAAGATGACCATTTAAAGATGGAAACAGAGGTTGGAGTCAAGCAGCTCCAAGCCACAGATAGAAAGCCTTGGAGTCACCAAAAGCTGAATGAAGCAAGGAAGGATTTTTCCCCAGAGACTTCTGAGGGAAAACAGCCCTGTTGACATCTTGATTTCAGACTTCTGGCCTCTAGAACTGTGACAGAATAAATCTCTTGTGTTTTAAGCCACCAAGTTTGTGTTAATTTGTTACAGCAGCCATTGGACACTAATACAGCATATATTTTTTATTAATGGTAGTATAGATAATGGAGGTAATGCATTTTATACATTTATTTATTTGTTTTTCCTATGGTTTTATAGTTTACCAAAAGCTCTCATCCTGGCAGTAAATGGTAAGCTGAATAACTCAGAGAAGTTTAATGACCTGCCCCAGCTATGGCCATAAGCACCAGACACAGAGAAACCAACTCACAAGGGGCCAGCTGTGTGGGGGAAAGCTTGAGGAGCTTACTTAAGCCTCTGAAGAATAACAAGTCCTGTGGAAAGTTGTATATTTACACTCCAGATTTCTTCTTCTAAAGCTGGCTGTATAAAAGCCATGCCTCAGTTCTCATTAAAAGTATCTCTCACTACTCCGTGTTTACTGTGTAGACACATTCCAATGAGATTTTGTTTTTTTTCTTTACTGTATGATGGTTTCTGTTGGTGCTCATTCATTTATTGAATGGACATTCACTTAGTACCTGCTAAGGGCCTAACCTTTGCTTATTCTAAAAGACAACTGTAGTGCATATCATGATTTTAAGATCCACAGTTGCTAAGAAGCATGGCTTTGAAAAGGGTGTACAAAACACCCTTCTATAATAAAAAAAAAATTCAGTGTAAAATTTGTGCAATTTTAAGAGCTATTATTTAGTATTATGTATGTGCAAGTACTGCATGACTGAGATCATTTATAGTCATTTAGTATTTGGACACATTGGTTTTCATTGGTAGGTTGTTTTTGTTGTTGTTTTCTAAATTCTTTCCTCTTGGTTAAGAGAGTGAATGCATCATATGCGGTGACCTGGACACCTGATGCTCAAGTATATGCCATTGGCATTTTTTTTGGAATGTCAGCTCTTCATCTCTGCTTAAATTTACTGCATATAGTGCTCAGAGTACCAGATTATTGTTGTGGACTTGAAGTTTTGGGTCTGGTTGATGTATCAGAATCAGGCTTTCATAGCAGAGATTACTGAGACGTGCTCTGAGCTTGCACTGTCTTGCTATATTTTTGTTTTGTGTGAGGGACAGAAAAGTGTGAAGTTGTATTTAATGTGGAAGAGCATGTCGTCATATGACATATGATTATATATTTATAAAATAATTTCTTGATTATTAAGACTCACAGTTTTATAAGAAAATAAGTTAAATGATTGCTTTTTGCTTTACCATGGACCAGCTGGTGATCCATTTGATCTTGGAAAAAGAGAAAGAATAGAATGGGATAAAAATACCAAAGTTGCATTTATCCCTTGTATCTAAACACCTGGTCATATTATGAAATTTTCTTTTACCTTTAACTCTAAAGAATATTGTTTCAAAACTCTTTTTCTCTTATGTATCTCTTTTACTACAACAATTTCTTTGCAAGAAAAATTTGTGACAGTGTTTTTAGTTGGAATTTTTCCCTCATAGAAGCCTTTCTATGATTTGTATTTGTTTCAGATTGAAAAAAAAAAAATAGAATTATACCCCTTTGAGAGGTAGTGAGTACTCCTTAGTGAGAAATATTTAAACAGTGAGTGAAATATTTCATATCAGAGTACTGTTACATTGGTATGGAGCATTAAAGGAACCTCCAAGGTCCCTTCAGAATTTAAGATTAGGTCACTCTTGAATCAGGCATAATTATAAGGGTTACCTTCCTTTTTTACAACGAGTCCTCTCAAAGACTTGGGCATTTATTTGATTAGATATCTGGGAAGGTGTGGCTTAATTTTTTTAACGTTTATTTTTGAGAGAGAGAGAAAGAGGGAGAAAACATGCAAGTGGGGGAGGGGCAGAGTGAGAGGGAGGCACAGAATCCAAAGCAGGCTCGACTTTACACTGTCAGCACAGAGCCCGGCACAGGGCTCAAACCCACAAACTGGGAGATCATGGCCTGAAGTTGGACACTGACTGAGCTACCTAGGTGCCCTGAAGCTGTGGCTTAATGGTCCTCAAAGTCTTGAATAAATAATGAAGAAGAAGCAAGCCACTGAAGTCTCCCCCAGAATCCTCCCTTAGCTGCCATGACTTTACCAAAACCCTCACATTCCTTGGATTGGATGGCCAGGTAGTACTCAAATAATTTGTACCAACAGGCTTAAACACAAGGAAATTAACTTGTTATACTGAATCCTAAGAAGGTATTCTAGCATTGAAATTGTGGGAGGTTTCATAAATTCTTTTTTTTTTTTTGTTTTATTTATTTCTAGGAGACAGAGAGAGAGACAGCGTGAGCAGAGGAGGGTCAGAGAGAGAGGGAGTCACAGACTGAAACAGGCTCCAGGCTCTGAGCTGGCAGTCAGCACAGAGCCCGACGAGGGGCTCGAACCCACGAACCGCTAGATCATGACCTAGGTGAAAGTCGGACGCTTAACCGACTAAGCCACCCAGGCGCCCCATAAATTCTTTAAGCATATATATCTTTGTAGATAGAAAGTATTAATGTTATAACTAATATAATTACCTTTGTTTATGGAGTTGTGTTTACCTATTAAAACATATATTTTATTTCATATGAAATAGTTCAAATCTTATAGAAATAACCTTGATTTTTGGAGAGAAACACATCATGGCTACGCACAATGTAAACTGGGACATGGCAACTCTTAGACGTAAAATTTTTGAACTATTTGTCATTGGGAGAAATCACCTATAGTTTCATAGAGACATAGAAAAGAACTTTGCCATAATACTTAACAGCATGTCCATGTGCAACACGGAGTTTTGGCGATTATTGTTTAATATAAAATATTTCTATGTTAACATTTTCATTTCATAAAAATGCACTACCCACTAACATTTTTGGAATTTAACTAATACTTTTAAAATTTTTGATGTATATTTATGTTTGAGAGAGACAGAGACAGAGAGACAGAGACAGAGTGTGAGCAGGGGAGGGGCAGAGAGAGGAGACACAGAATCCAAAGCATGCTCCAGGCTCTGAGCTGTCAGTACAGAGCCGGAAAACCCTGAGATAATGACCTGAGCTGAAGTCAGAAGCTCAACAGACTGAGCCACCCAGGCACCCCTAACTAGCTGATACTTTTAAACTTTCATGTTTCAAATGGATAACTTCATTGGGTACAGAAGAATGAAGACAAATTTAGAGCATGAACAGAATTAAACTTTGTTTCATTTTATATTTGAGGAAGAATAAAGAATAGCATATGAGAATTAAGGATGTAGAAAACATGTGAAACAGCTGGCAGTTTAGTCATTAGGTAAGTTTATATTTTTTTAATGTTTATTTTTTTGAGGGGGAGAGAGAGAGAGTGGAGAGAGAGACAGAGAGAGAAAGAAAGAGAGGGAGGGAGGGAGGGAGGGAGGGAGAGAGAGAGAGAGAGAGAGAGAGAGAGAGAGAGAGAGAGAGAATGAGAATGAGAATGAGAATGAAGCAAACTCCAGGCTCTGACCTGTCAGCACATAGCCCAAAATGGGGCTCGAACTCTTACACGGTGAGATCATGATGTGAGTTAAAGTTGGACGCTTAACCAACTGAGCCACCCAAGCACTCCAGGAAACTTTGTCTTTATAGATAAGTATTAAAATGGTAAGTAATAAGTATTAAAATACAAGTTCTTTAGTAGTAAAATAGTATAGTGATGATGATGGATATTTTAAGCTTTGAACAAGAACGAAAGTAACTGGGGCTGAAGTAATTAAATTACTTTAGTAATTTACTAAAGTTAAATAAATGTGACTAGTAGCCTTGTGTATATTGTGTGTGTGTGTGTGTGTGTGTGTGTGTGTGAATGAGTGAATTAAGTCACATTTCTTATATTTGTTACACTCTTGACTGAAGGCAGATATTGTTGGAGAACAAATCTATTTGTGAAACCTTATTGGGAACATCCAAATTGGCAAAATGACTTGGTGCCCATCTGTGGTCAATCAAGAGGTACATCTGACTAGGTTGGGGCTTCATGCCAGTGCCTGTCTCAACATGTTCAGTTTTTAACTGAATTCTGTCAAAATTTTGAATCACATAAATATCACAGACATTTTGTACATCTTTGTTATGGAAGTGTCTGTGACTGTGGATCATTCAGAAAGGCTCAGGGTGCTTGGCCATAATGTTAACTTAGAGTTCCTCCTACCCAGGCTACATTTTCTCCCTCACCCACCCCCCATATTCTTTCTACTTTCCTTTTTCTTTTTAACATTTATTTATTTTTAAGACAGAGAGAGACAGAGCACGAGCTGGGGAGGAGTAGTGAGAGAGGGAGACACAGAATCTGAAATAGGCTCCAGGCTCTGAACTGTTAGCACAGAGCCCAGTGTGGGATTCGAACCCACAGGCCATGAGATCATGACCTGAGCCAAAGTAGGACATCTAACCAACTGAGCTACCCAGGCGCCCCGTATTCTTTCTACTTTCATTCCACTCTGGAGTTGATCATTGGGGATGATTGTTAGAAAATCCTGCTCCAGTGTGGAAGGGAGCACACCTGTGTATTGGGCTATTTGGGGGCATTATTTAGAGTCCTTATTTGGATTTCTCCAAAAGAAATGACTTGGATATGATATTTACTTGTTAATTTTGGAAAATAAGAATGAGGGAAAGGAGAGCAAAGACCCCCCAAAATGCTATTTTAATGACTAGAATGAAGATATGGGTAACTGGGGCTCAGTTTTACTGAGGATCCTGTGTAAAATGGCCTCTGAATTGTTCATTCTCCATGCAGCATCCAAAATAATAATTAAAATGCATAAATCAAATCACACTAGCACCTTACTTAAAACCCTCTACTGGAATCCTCTTGCACCTAGAGCAAAATCCATACTGCTTATCCATACCTACAAGAACCCAGCTCTCAGTAAACCTGTTCTTTCCTATCCTCCAGCCCTCACCTCTCTACTGTGACTTCCTTTCCCACCTTTCAACTGTGACTCCGCTCTAACCACATTGGCCTGCTTTCTATTCCAAGTACGTACTGTGCTGTTACCCTCCTCAGTTTGTGATTATTTCCCACTGGCTCTGCCTGGGATACCCTTTCCTCCTGCATCTTTATCTAGCTGGCCTCCTGTTATCATTCAGTTGTCAGCTCAGAAGCTAACTCCTCATGTTAATTATCTGCTTTCATGTTTATTATCTGTCTCTCTGGCCCCATCTCCCCCTCCAAATTTAAGTTTTACAGGATTAGGACTTTGCATATCTTGTTTCACTACTGTATCCCTAATACCTAGAACTTTCTGGCACTTATTAAGTACTCAGTAAATATTTGATGTATGACTGCCTAACTAATGGATAAAGTGATGAAATAATTAATTAACAAATGGTATAAAAATTTAGTCACTGTACCCTAAGTCACACAAAATGTGGCAATATTTGAAATAAAGTTATTTTTCTGACCTGCTCCTGTGACTGTTCACAGTAATTTCAGCTTCATTGTGTGTAATATTTTGAGCCAAAGTCATTGTCCCTTTGAAAAATTCCATTTTTCCCTTTTAGTTAGGAGGAGAAATGAACATAACAGGAGGTTTTGTTTTGTTTTGTTTTGTAGAGGAAAGTACACACATATACAGGGTGACACCTCTTTTAGCTTGCCTAATTAAGTTTAGATAATCATACAGAGAACTTTATAAATATCTTCTTCTGCCATCCTCCCTTAACTCCTGCTTTCCCAGAGGAAATAAATGAGGTAGCAAAGTGGGCTGGTGGTGGGGAAAGAGAGAGTATTAGGGGAATAAAGGAGAACTTGTATGAAAATGACTTGATTCCATCATTTATGGAAGGTGAGCAATATAAAAGCCTTGATTAAGTGGCAGTGGGTATTCTTAAGAATTCGGTGCATTATTATACAGAAAAATATATCATCACTCATGCCACTAAGATATTTTATCAAGTATTTCCTCAAAAAATATTATATCTAAATTTCTCTAGTGAATAACATTTTTTAAAATAATAAGACACATTTAAGATATATACCATAAGTGTACTGTTTTTTATAAGCCACCATGGGAACTGGAAAGTAGTGCCACTGGTGTATTGACAGGCTGCTTAGTTTTCTTTTAGAGAAATTGGGAGCTTGGGTCTTGCTCCTATCCCCAAATACAGAGATAATAAATTGTGGTAAGGAAGTGACTCACATTTGTCTGCTGGTTAATGGAATAAAAGGTAGGTTGGGAGGAAAGCATTAGACATAAAGGCAGTTGTTGCTAGTTTCTGGATGCTAAGTGAATGTACTTCACACGTGAGCATCTTGGGGATGTTCATTTCATCATTTGGATTGTTTTGCCATTCTTTTTAAAGGGCCCTGGTAGCTTTTGATAACTCACAGAGAACTGTAATTTAGATGCAGTTATCTGTAAGTATGTAAATATATTTATATATATTTTAAAATAGAAGATGTTATGGTAATGTCTTTAAGCAATGACACAGTCATAGTTTTAATATTTAGCTGAGCCTAGTGTAGATATTCAAGAGTTCCAATTTAGTAAAAATAAAATTCTGGAACCAAAAATAATGGGACAGCATCTTTATACTGCCCTTGTTTGAATTCAGGACATTTTCAAATTAATCATGTCTGTGAACTTGGTTATGTTTATTACCCAGATGGTATTTTACCACATGAGCAATTAATATAATTGGAGACTATGAAGTGTTTATGTCAAGGCAAGAAGAAGTAGAAGCTTTAGTGTGGTAACTTTGCAGACAGCTGAACATATTTTACTGTGTGCTTCCAACCTTCCCTTCTCCTGCCCTTCCCTTTCTATTTTTATATTTAACAGAAAAGAAAGGGAGTTCACAAAGGCACTCAGCAACTGGCAGTTTCTTGTAGAATGTGATGTATTTCTAATTTCCATATATTTCCTTCAAGTGGAATGTCCTTGGGAGCACAATTACCTTCGGTCTTGACAGGTTTGAAAAAGGCAAATTCTGCCAGTTTCTGATTGAATTGTTATACCGACTTTTCTGAAACTGGCATGATGGGTGACAAAAGAGAGAGATGTTGCTGGGTCAGGTGAAGTTGTTGCCATGCTCCCTTTTCCCTGTTTTGAGCTCTTGAGCAAGAAAATCCTGTGTCAAGTTATGTTAGCACCACCTGCCATGAGTACCTTAACAGGGTTGGCAACAGAGAGGCTGTCTAATTTTCACGATCATACTCTTCATTCAAAAGAGCTCTGGGAAAGAAAATCAGGCATGATTTCTGAAGACTACATAATAAACTCGCATTTTCATTCTTCATCTAGATTTCATTTTCTTTTCTTTTTTTAATGTTTTATTTATTTTTGAGAGAGAGATAGAGACAGCGTGAGCAGGGGAGGGTCAGAGAGAGAGAGGGAGTCACAGAAACCAAAGACAGGCTACAGGCTCTGAGGTAGCTGTCAGTACAGAACCTGACGCAGAGCTGGAACCCACAGACCGTGAGATCATGACCTGAGCCAAAGTTGGACGCTTAACCGACTGAGCCACTCAGGCGCCCCAGATTTCATTTTCATGTATAAAAATGATCTGCCAACTGCCCATAATTAGGCCTTTCTTACTCTACATCACAATATATAGTGCTTATGAATTTTGTTGATAGGGAGTATATATCTTCATGTAACGAATACATTCCAAAAAAAGTGTGCATCAAAAATCGTAAATCATATTATATCTTAATTACAGAGTTGATCTCTCTGAATAATAAGCTCATGATAAATGCTTGATAGAATGTTATATTTTAAAATTCCATATAATGTATTATTTTCTCAATTTGGATATATTTTATATATACTTCATGTGAGAATAGATATACTTAAAGGGAATCACATGTATATTAGTTTGCATTTACTGACATACTTTTGCAAGATGGATATGAGTTCTTTCTATTTAGTCTGGCATGTTCTTTCTGCATGGGTCCCTCCTCCCCCAGGATATTCTTTGGGTTCTCTCTCTCACTTGCTTTCACCTCTGTTCAGATGTCATCTTGCCAGGGACATCTTCTCTGACCACCTTATATAATCCTCTCACTCCTATCCTGCTCTGCTTTTCTCCTGTCACTCACAGTCACAAGGCATATTATACATTTATTGTCTGTCTCCCCTGAACTCAATTCCCTGAAGCCTGGGTCTTTATTTTACTTAATATTATCTCTACCAACATAGGACAGTGCCTGGTACATGTATATACTATATACTATAATGTATATACTATATACATTTATCATATGAATGAATAAATGAACAAATGAAGAATTGAGAGTGAGTGGCATCTGTAAAACTCCTGGTATAATCTGCCCCAGATATTTTGAGACTGTATATGGTTATTTCCTGGGGAGAAAGAAACTGTATTACTACATGCTTTTTGTTTCTCTTAATCCTATGATATTTGTTATAATGGGATCTGGTGTATCTAACTGCTCAAATCTTAAACTTTTAAAATATATTGATAAATAGATCCTTTAAGTCTTATGATTCTGAGATTCACCCATTGATTTGATTTTAATAAATATATACTACTTCAGGGAACTGAAACAGTCATGAAATAGTGTGACACTCCAAATAAGAGAAGGCAAATTGAGGGGCTTATAGATTCATTTTGATTGAACCACATAACATTTTAAAGATTTTTAATTTAATGTTAAGGTTTTAGAAATTTAATATATTGCATGTGAAAATCTGGATTTCCAACCTTTTTTGAATTATCTAAAGATGTGATGATGCTGGGCTCACATGCTTGCATGGCAGCCATTGTCTGGAGCCGAATCTTAAAAGTGTTAACCACAGTCTCCACCACTCCCTTTTGTCATTTCTTCACCTTACTGCTGCATTTATCTTACCAATGTTGGCACTCTTGGCATTTGACTTAACATTCATACTCTAACCCAGACTAAGCCCTTAGGCATCACTCCCTATGCTGCTTTTTATTTAGTTGCTGAAATGGAGTTGAAAAAAATTTATTGAGGTTAAAGAAAAACAAGTATCTTCATTTTACTTTAAGCATTCTATATATTTTGGATTGTTTTAAAGAAAAGAAAAGAATGCTGATACCAAGTATTTATTATTTTCCTTAAAATAATCTGTAGCTCAGTGTTCTGTATCTTTTTTTTTTTTTACAAATAGTTTATTGTCAAATTAGTTTCCACATAACATTCAGTGCTCATCCTCACAAGTGTCCTCCTCCATGCCCATCCCCCCCTCCACCCCCCATCCATCAGTCCTCAGTTTTTGTCAGCATTAAAGAGTCTCTCATGGTTTGCCTCTCTCCCTTTCCCCCACCATTTCCGCCCTTCTTCTTCCCCTTGTTCCTCCATCAAGTTCCTCCTAATCCTCCTATACATGCAAACATATGATATTTGTCCTTCTCTGCCTGACTTATTTCGCTCAGCATAACACCCTCAAGGTCCATCCATGTTGCTACACATGGCCAGATTTCATTGTTTCTCATTGCCATGTAGTATTCCATGGTATAGAGAAACCACATCTTCTTGATCCATTCATCTGTTGATGGACACTTAGGCTCTTTCCATGTTTTAGCTATTGTGGAGAGTGCTGCTATGAACATTGGGGTACATGTACTCCTATGCCTCAGCATTTCTGTATCCCTTGGGTAAATGCCTAGCAGTACTATTGCTGGGTCCTAGGGGAGTTCTATTGTTAGTTTCCTTAGGAACCTCCACACTGTTTTCCAGAGGGGCTGTACCAGCAAACATTGAACTATATTTAAACATGTGCACTCAAAAATATTTAAAGAGAATTTTTAGGATGTCTGAAAATTATTTTTAAATGCACCCAAAACAGATAGATTAATGAATGGGTAGAGGGAGGGATGGGTACATAGATACATGACCAAGGAGAGTAAAATGATAACAGTGGAATCTAGATGGTGAATATATGGGATTCATTCTGCAACTTTTTCAATTTTCCATAGGATTGAAAAATTTCATAATAAAATTTTGAGGAAATCTCAACTGCTACTGAATATGACTAATTTGGATACTGTTTCTGCTGTTTGCATTTTTTCAAATTAAATGTAAAATTTTATACAATGAATTAATTAAACAGGAGATTACTGTAAATTTTTTATTCTGCTCCTTTAGGATTACTTTGAAAAGAGTTTCATATTAAAAAAAAAAAAACTCAGGCATGATCTGGAAACGTAATTGTGAAATAGTTTTATTTTGTAGAAAATTGTCCTTTTTGCTCATTTTTTTAGTTTTTCCTGTATCTATTTTCACATAGTCAATACATCTCAAATAATATTCTCTGGACCCCTTAAGTTCCAGATCTTTTAAACTCTTATATGTGGAGTTTAATTTATTATGATTATGATTATGATTATGATTATTGGGTTTTTTTAGTTAAAAGCTTTTTCTCTGAGTATAGTTGACAATGTTTAATTAGTTTCAGGTGTACAACATAATGATTCAACATATACATTGTGCTATAAATTATTTTTAACTGATTATAGTTTCACTCTGCACTTTGTAAGATGAAGTCAGTATTTGAATGTTTAATTCATACACATTTTTCAAGAGGTAATTAGCATATTGGCATAATTAAAAGGTTTGTCTTACACATATTATTTCTTACATATATAGAAATTTCCATTTCACCATTATAAGTAGGAGGTTGTATGACTATTAAAAGTAACTTAATTATAAATATTTAAAGTGGCAATGTGTTGTAGGCAATAGTTGAGCTACCCAATCCAAAGAAGTCGGCTTTACAATTTGATCAAAGAATACATGCTATTAGAGAAAACGTTTGGATTGTTAATGGGCAGAGCTTGGCTACAAAATCATCAAGTAAAGCTTCTTTCTTCCTTTTGGAAAAGAAACTCACTACCTGTTCTTTAGCAGAGTCAGCAATATTTCTAATTTGACGTGGAGTAGATCCATACTGTAACACTAGAGTTCTAAACTCCAGAGTTCTCCTTACTAATCACTCTAAATTCAATTTATTTATTGTTTTCAAGATGATCAGTTAGTATATTAAGACACCCCTTACACTGCAATGTCAGATGTGTTTGGAGCACAGATAATTCTCTGTATAGATAACACCATCAGGAAGACCATGGATCTCATTTCTCCTCATTTGATAAAATGTATCTTTCCTACCAGGGAAAATCAGTCTTTTGTGCATCCAGTTGGAGTCTTATTAAAACCAATTTTTCTCCCAACCCTTCCTCTATCATTAGAATTTACTAGAACTCCAATTAATCACTTCAACTAACATTCACTGAATGCCTATTAGGCTAGTTGTTGAGAATGCAGACACAGTCCCTGCCCTTGAGGAGTCCTCATGCGCCTGTAAAATGCTATTGTGGCAAAAAGGAGACACAATTAAATATTTAATAAAAGAATGTTCCAATTGAATTAAAATATTATCCATGTTCTGATGACTTTTTTTAAAGTATTATTAGGTTGGCAAATATATTGTTGGGTGTTTATTACTAAGTAGTTGAAATTATTTCCTTCTAATATTTTCTTAGAAAGTACAGAGGGGCTCAGTATGTGAGTTTTTTTTTTTTTTTTCTCCTGAGAGAGAACGAGAGTGAGAGAGACAGAGTGAACAGGGGAGGGTCAGAGAGAGAGGGAGACACAGAATCGGAAGCAGGCTCAAGGCGCTGAGCTAGCTGTCAGCACAGAGCCCAACGCTGGGCTCGAACCCACAAAAGATGTGATCATGACCTGAGCCAAAGTCAGACGCTTAACCGACTGAGCCACTCATGTGCCCCGCAAGTTTTGTTTTTAAAGGTGACAGTAGAGTGCAGTAGAATGAGAAAAATGAGTGTGGAATCAAACAGCTCTTGCCTTCTAGTCTTCATTTGTTAACTCGATCTAGCTCTCATCAATTTGTAGAAACCTCCACGCCTCTCTTTTGTCAGCTGTGAGATATGGGCAATATAGCTGCCTGTCATAGATATCAATATTTTAATGGAATAATGATTGAAAGTCTCAAGCCCATATAGTAGTAGCCCAACATGTGGCGAGGGCTATTGTTTCTGTTGTCTTGATGTTGATGATGATGATAATTTTAATCTGGGTTTCTAGAGAACCAAACTTGACACAAAAATTTCACTATTAGTAATATATGTAGGAAGCATCTGAAGGAAAACTAGTAGTAAAGTGGGGGGAGAAAAAAAAGACCAAGAAGGAAAAAGCCAGTAAAATGGTGGACAACTGGAGCTTAATGATGCTAGGGAGTACTGAGAGACAGTTTAAAATGTATACCTAGGGGTTATCTCACCTGAGAGATAAAGGGGATGAGGTATTTGCATCGTTTCTTGCCAGCCATTAGTAGAGGACTGCACTCAGGAGGTATTAATTCCTTGGCATTTGCAGCCTACCACATTCATTCATAGACAGAATAGTTTTTTGCAGGTAGAGAAACTCTTCGGTCAAGGAATCATGTGTTGACAGAAGTCAGTCTGTCATGTCTGAAATGGTCAAGGTGAGGTCATATGGACTGAGTACTGATAGTATCTATCCATATGATGATCATGAGACTATTTGATGAAAGGGGGGCACTGTATGCCTTTCTTTGAGAACTGAAATACAAATGCAGATGATTAAATGTAGGGAAAAGCCTGTCAGTCTTAGAATTATTCTGGCCTTGGCCAATGAGTCATTTTATTGGGCACAAATTTCCTCTGTATAGGTCTTTTGTCTGGGCCCTGGGTAGGTTTTGTGCATTAGTGATGGCTCCTTGGATCTGAAAGTGCAGTGTTTAATTCACTGACCTCACCTCCTAGACCAGTGTGGATTAGCCAGCAACCTTGCTCTGAGGTGATCTAGTCATCCCAGCCTGCAGGATCCCTTAATAGCTATGATTCAACTTAACCCAAAGCTAATGAGCAGGAAGGAGCAGTTCCACCACTCCCTTGCATTGTTTGAGGAGATATCCCACCATCTTCCAATTTAAGTATGGGATGTGGTTTCTGGGCAGGAGAACAAGTGAGATCTGCTTTTTGCATTTTGTTTTGTTCATAACTGAATCATAGCAATTAAGCAATCAAGCAGGGTGTAAGCAATAACTTTTATGAACATTAAGATAGTGCATTTCATAACCTATAAATGCTATGTTTGTTAAAGTTTACTTTTGAGAAATTGTGATAGTTGTTAGGAAAACACTATTAATTTGAAGGTGTGGACGAGAGAGATAAGGCACCTCTTCTAGAATTGTGTATATTCAAGTAACTATTATCTTTGGGAAGCACTGGAGGTGTCTTCGTTAATAAATCTCAGAAAGTGTTCAAGCCATAAACAATTATTTACATATATGGGTGTAGAGATAGTTGTATAAACGTATACATACATTATTTCAGCCATGTTGTAGACACTTAAAGGTGGAATTGCATTGACTGGTTGCTTGCAGTAACAAGACAAAAAGATAAACTCTAACCAGTACTCCTTTTAAATTCATAAATATACTTTATTTTTTAAACTTTGAAAATGGGACCAAATTACTAACAGAATTAATATATTAAATGTCACTATATTTAAATAGATACAGGAGAATAAATCCCCCTATTAATTTTTGAAGCAAGAAATGCTGTGCATCCACATTATAAAAATTAGGAGCCATTGAAACCCTCTTTAAACATGCTATAAATCTGTCACAGATGGCAACTAATTTCTACAACCTTTGTTGATGGTATCAACTGTTAAGCATTTCAGTAGATATGACATAGTTATAGCAATAAGCGTGTTGTTGACTCACACATGGTTTGCCTAAATAGAATAAAGAGTCCTCTGGGAGAAAAAAGAAGCAATTGTTTTACCTGTCTACTTTTCCACAGTGATTAGAAGATGGGTGACATTTTGCTACCCTTCATTCTCTTAATATTTTGACTGTTCAAAGAAAAAAAAAAGCATCAATAACCACTATACCTTTTTAGGAAGCAAGTTTTAGAACAGTGGAGTGAGAAAACAAGGAAGAGATGGTATCTTAATACCCACAGTTCCCACTGCTCTCTTCTGCCTGTCATTCCCACTTGGCCTCTTGCCTTTTTTCTCAACTCCTCCCCCTTCCTGGATGACTTTCTTTTCTTTTGATCCCAACACCTGGCCTTCAACCAGTCCAAACATAGAGCTTTTTACTTTCAACTTTTATTGTCCACAGGGTCACAATCATACTACTCATAACTTGGATATTCTCTAATCATTACAAATAATAGCCATTGTTGCTAGAAAAAATATGAATTTATAGCAGCAATCACATTTTAATATATCTTTGATTATTCCCTGTGTGGTAATATCTCATAATATGTGTTCATCCAATAACTACCTTTTCTTTGTCCTCCTTTGAACTTTGTACTTCACTCCAGTAGACTTATTAAGGTGTATCATAATTGGTTGCTGTTTAACAAACCACCCCAATATTTGGTGGCTTAACACAATTTATTATTTCTCATGACTCTGTGAGTTAATTGGCCTTAGCTAGGGGCATTTTATTTGTTGATGGTATACCTAAGTTCATTCATGTGGTTGCATTCACCTGGAATATTGTTTGGGTCTAGAACATCCACAATGGCTTCTGTCCCTCCAGAGTCTCCTCCATGAAGCTCTAATCATTCTGCAGTCTAGTCTGAACTTCTAGCATGATGTCTAGGCTCCAAGAAGGAAGAGGTGGAGGGAAGTCAAAGCTGGCAGTTCTCTTTAGAGCTACACTAGAAGTCCCAGATATCACTTCTGCTGCATTTAGTTGTTTAAAGCAAATCACAGGACCAAGACAGCTGTACAGTGAGGGAAATAGATCCCATCTCTTGATGAAAGGAGGAGCAAAGTCCCATTGCAAGGGAGGGTGTGTACAACCATGGGAGAAGTAATCAGTGGCCATGTTTGGAGATTGTCTTTACACTTGTATCAGCCTTTCCAACTAGAACTTGATTTCTTCAAGTCAAGGACTATATCTTCACATTTTTAGAATCAGAACTCAAAAAATATTTTGCTTTTTATTTCCTGAATGAATGGTTTCCCCATGATCATTTTGCCTTTCTATCTCTAACCTTTGATGATAAACTGTTTTATATTCAGATTGCTGGTATCTATCTTGATTTTTTCTTTCTTTCTTTCTGTTTTTTTTTTTTTTTTTTTAGCGTTTGGGTTTCTTTGTATAGAAGAAGTCAAAGAGTTACAGATTAAAATGTAAGCAGTTCTTTGGGAGCTGATTCCAGGAAACACAAACAGGGAAGTGAGGGTATTAAAACAGAGAGTGAATACAGTTAAAAAAAAAAAAAAGTTTTGGGGGAGAAGGGTGTAAAAGCTAACTTGGAGCAAGTAGAGGTATTTCCAGTAGGAAACTCCGGGAAATAGTACCTCAGAGTTATTTTACTTGCGGATGAGAGAGTTGGAGGACATTAATTTTTCGGCACTTATGGCTATCTATAGGCATAGTGGCCAGAAAAAGGCCTCTGGCAGAAAGACAGGTATTAGAAGTTGGACCAACAGCACAAAAATGTAGAATACTGGGCATTCCACCATCAGCCATTGCCATATATAGAATTCCATCCCTCCCAAAAAGGAGGCTTAGTGGTCTCACCAGCCTTCCTTTAAGGACACTGTTGGTTGACAATTTCTCTTCTTACCAGATGGTTGTAGCTAAAAGAAGTACCACGAAAAAATAGCTCATACTTTTTAGCCATCACAGTTGTCCCAGGTCACATCATAAGATATTCTTAAAGAATCACTGTGACCCCATAGTCTCAAACAGTGTCTGATTGGGGTGCCTGGGTGGCTCAGTCAGTTGAGTGGCCAACTCTTGATTTCAGCTCAGGTCATAATCTCATGGTTCATGAGATTCTGTCTCTCTGCCCCTCCCCCCAAAAAATAAATAAACATTAAAATGATCATAATAGGTAATCAATAAATATTTGATCAATGATAAATTAAGGAGAATAGAAAATAATGTAGTGAAAAGATTATTGTAAATATCCTTATCATTTTCTGCTGTATAACTGTTGGTAAAGAACTTAATATTGCTGAGAATATATGTTTTGCCAGATCTGTTCTATGATTTCCTTTGTCTCTCTTTACCCTCTTCTTTACTTTCACCTGCACTATATTTTGGACAAAGTAAGCTTTTGCTTAGAGAAAACTTTTGCTAAAACAAGTTTCCAGATAATCTTTCAGATCTCTTTCTAAGGGAAAAAATAGCAAAGAAAGTTGATAAAGGGAATAAGTTGAAAACCATTACACTTATCCAGAACCATCATTTGTTCATTCTTTCATCATCTGGTAAGGAGGAATGCTCCCCACAAAGACATCTTTGGCCATTTTGGTGTTTTTGAGACTATCCATAGAGATACAAAGGTAGCATAAAGATAGTTGAAGAGTCTTACCATTGGGAAACAAGAGAAAGATGACTGTTCTAAGGTGGCAGGCCGATTGTCCCTATCAATAATGAACACTTTTTTTTTTTTTAATGACATGGATTCACATGGTATTCTACAATCTTAAAACTGTAAACTTATTGAGGGCAGGAATGCAACTTACTCATCTTTCTAGGTCCTTAGCACTTTGTACCTTGCTTAGCACAAATAAAGCTCTTAGTTATTTTTTGCTGAGTAAGTGGGGGAATAGTGCTTGAATATATAACTAAAATAAAACATCATATGTAATGCATAGGAATCCTTGCTGGTGGGAAGATTGGAGGAAACTGATATCCCATGGTGAATTAGGACTTATGTGGTAAGTGGAAATAAAGACAAATGACTAAGTGAGGTGGAAGGTGTTGACTGAGACCCCCATATCCTATCAGTAGTACCTAGAGTTTTGTGTGTTTTTTTTTTAATATTTTTATTTATTTCTAGGAGAGAGAGAGAGAGACAGCGTGAACAGGGGAGGGTCAGAGAGAGAGAGGGAGTCACAGACTGAAACAGGCTCCAGGCTCCGAGCTGGCAGCCAGCACAGAGCCCGAAGCGGGGCTCGAACCCACGAACCGCGAGATCATGACCCAAGCGAAAGTCGGATGCTTAACCGACTAAGCCACCCAGGCGCCCCCTTAGAGTTTTGTTTTGAACAATAATAGTGCCATGGCTTCCTCATCTCTTAGTTCCAACTGAAGACCTGTAACTAATTATGTTCTTTTTTGAACTGCTCAGATTAACTGTCATCTCCTGTCTTCTTAAGCAGGAGATACTCAAGTTGGAGGAAAAAAGTATATTTTTATTCCCTTTTCACTCTGTGTAATTGCTATTACCTGTGAAGGATTAACTTCTGTAATATGAGGTCTCCATACCTGTAATAGAATGCTCTTTCTTTGCAGTTCTGTGCTGTGTAATTTCATTTTGTAGACTGTTGTGGGAAACATGAAAATTAAGATTTGATTTGTCCAAAGCCTCTTATAAAATAAGATAGTGGAATAGTTCTTTAATGCACTGTGTAGTTTTAGAATTTAGTGTAAATTAAATCAACTTGTGCTTCAGTAATGCTTTTATTCGTTCTTAAATATTGATTTAAATAATGATACTAAATTATGTATGGTTGAAAAGATAAGTCTTGCTTCTGTCATAGTACATGAATGCCATGGCAATGTGATCCTTTTTTTTTTTTTTTTGTAATAAAATCAGAAATAGAACATAGGTTAAACACAGTTCTCTTCACACCTTGTAATTTCTGACACAGTAGTTATCCTGAAGAAAAGAGAGACATTAAGTGGACAATAGACAATTGTATATAAATATAACAGATGAGTGGGATACAGATTAAGGGGGTGATCCATTCTGCCATCACAATTATTATCCATTGCAGAGATGCCTGAACTAAAAGGAAATAGCTTCCTTACATAAATTTGGAGATGGATTACCATTTGAAACATGACTATGCACCTGGATTATTTTGTAAAATAATATATGAGACTAGAGTTTATATTTATTGTGTAAAAATTGGAATTATCAAAAATAAAAAAGGTAGCTTAATATTCTCTCATTTAAATTTTAATAAATAGGGCTTTGAAGCTTTTCCTGAATTATTATGCAATTACTAACTGTAAAGTTGCCTATAAAGTTGGCAATAATTTTACATTCTTTTGTATGTATATAAACATTCTTCTATATTTTTTGAATGACTATATATGGATGGATATTAATAGGGAGTTATTTTAAAGCTGAAATGTCATTTTTATACTTTATTTTTGAGTTGATGCATTGAATTAAGATTGACACTGAATGAATGTTACATTTAATAAAAAATGTTTAATTCCTCTATTTTTTTTCATAGATACAAGTATATGCTTTTTATCTTTTACCTTAAAATGACAAGGGCTTCTCATTAGGGAGTTTAGAAATCATGACTAATATGCCTAGCCTAGTATTAGAACATCTGGGTTTTATTTTTTATTTCATCTGACCTTGGAATGATGCAATAACTCCTATATTATTTTCTCAAAAATTACTCAATTTCTCATTCATTTAAATTTCAGTGACACTTTGAGTTCTCTAACTCTTATCCTGACTGGCTTATATATTTTAACATTTATAATAAGTAAAACTTAGTTTATTCATATCCTCTGATTGGAAGAGTGTAGATAAGGGACATGGAGAAGGCACTTCTTTCTCATGAAAATATTAGATAACCATACCTTACCCCCCCATGTAGATTTGGTTATAAGAAAAGTAAAGTGCACATGGAAAAAAAAAAAAAAAGACCTTATGGTATAATATAGGGAATGGTATAGTATAGGGAATTTCAAAATTTGTTGGACTTTAGCATCCTCAGGGAGGCTTGCTGAAAATACATACTCCAAACCTACTGAACCAGAATTTAAAGTCCTAGGGCATGGGCAGCTGGCTAATATCCACCAAAGTTGATAGTATATGAATCAGTACCTAGCCCAATTTGAAGTAAGATATTGGGAAACTTTGTTGCTAACCTTAATTCTTCCATTATCTGAATCATTTCAAAATTTTGAAACATGATTTTCCATCTGTCACAGTTTAAGTGATTATTCAATATTGAAATTCCTGGCCTTAGAGGGCAATAAGAATTAGCTGTCCATAGAACTCAACTTTCTTAAATGTCTCATTTCCCCATGTCCTATACAGCTATTTTACTCTTTACTCATTTTTTTTCATTTGCCAACTGCTGTTATTTTGAGTATTTAATCCTCCTCCCCATGTCCCTATACTTTTCTGTTTTTTCTCTTTAGCCCTTAAAGGCAGTGTTTCTTCTATCTTGGAGGCTTCCTGTGAATAATTCCCTTTGGGAAACACCAAGATTCTCAGAACATTCATTTCTCTGCCATTAGATGAGGGCAAGAATGGACATTTCCCTTGACACTGGAAGATGTGGTCAGGCTAGATGAGAAAATGCTTGTTGAATGCATGGTTCTATGCTGTTACTGGCACTTAGCTGGGAAGCTGAAGTCCAAGCAGCGTAATAATTTGCCAGAGCTGTACAACCCCTCAATAGTAAGCCAAGATTACAACCCAGAGAATGGGTTACTCTTTCAGAGGATATTCAATTGGACAAACTGGACTTATTATTTGAAGTATTCCATGTCCGTGTAGACTAAAGAGGTAGAATTTATAACACCAGTTTCATCATCAGAAACTCCACTTAACCTAGAATTAACCTTTATTTACTGAGAGCACTGGGAAAAAGGGAGAGATGAGGGGATGAGTGAGTATTTAATTAATGAGATTCTGTTGCTTATCTGTAAGGGGTGTATGTGAGGAGGATCTTCAGTTTTTCTCCATATGATATAAAAATTCCTTTTAACCCTCTCAGGAAAAAACAGTACAGAATTAAAATAGAAGTTCTTGAGATTTGTCTTTGAATATATCTTTAGAAAAATATACTCAGAATTTGATGGCTTATAGAGAAAGTTTATCAGGACAGTTAGAATTTTATTATTATTTATTTTTAAAATAATTTTTAAAATATTTTTTAAAATGTATTTATTATTAAAATTAAATACATGTGTGCATTTTTAAATCAAAGATTGTCCTTAGGGGGGGAAAAATGGGTATAGGAATCCCTAATGTTCTTTGGTTGGTATTCTGTATTATTGAGTTGCAATTCATGGCCCAGAGATATGTGATCTGTAGGTTCACTGTTTTGTCAGTGAAAAATCAAGGTGTCAAATAACATTTTCTGTGAGCCAAGGTATTGTGAAAAGCACTTTATATACTTACATCTAATCCTTTTGGAGAATTAAAAGCTTTAGGAGCCTATGTGTTATAGACAAGGAAACAGATTCTGAGAGGTTAGGTAGCTCACACATGGTAGAACTAAAATGCTATATTAGGTTCATCCCAACCAAAAACACATAGTCCACTTGTTTCTAAAAGCACATGTAACCAGCATTTCATCACAAATGTTGGCATCAGGGACAGGACTTGGAAATACCATGGACACCTTCTGTTACATACACAAGGCTCTACCTACAAAATGTGCTAGCTTACTACACAAATACAAAGGCCCAAATGTAAACGGTGTGCTCCATATCCCTTTATTAGCATATTTTCTCTTGTATGGTTATTCACTATGAGTGTGTGATGAGTTGAGACTGTGGATAGAAGCTGCTGCAATTAGTTTTGCCTCAGGTAGAATGCTGACATCAGTTGTAATGAGATTAAAATCTTCTACTCAGCTGTTACTTGAAATGTTCTGTTGTGTTCTCATCCAACTGTTTTAACTAATTGAAGTGACTTAACCATATAATTATTTTCAAATGTTTACAATTACTTTTAGATAAATATAAATGAATGTTTTTGCTTGCATACCAGCAGCAAAGGGAATAATTTGGTATCTTCACCCAAATAGTCTAACTCTCCTCAGGTATTATTGGAGGATACATCAGAGTTTATGAATGGAGTTCAAATGACACAAATGAAGATTCCCAATACTAAATGAAATATTACTTTCAGTTCCACCAAGGTGGAGTAGCCCCATTCCTGCCAAGTCCTCCTCCTTAGAACTAAAACCCCCTAGATAAAACACAACATAAGAGGTCTCTGAAAGATCAAACAAGAAGGTGCACTGCCTAGGGACTTGAGGAATGGGAGGAACTATACAGTGGTGAGTTCCTGGGATTTCCTTATTGTCTCTCACATTTCTTGTATGGGGTACTGCAGAAGTTTCCAGTCAAGGACCATCAACAGGCAAAGACCCAAAAAACTCTAAGAAAATCCTGTTTCCTGTAGCTAAAGGACTAAGAAAAGAATGGCCTAACAATGACAACAAAAACTGACATCTGCCCAATACCATCAGAAAAGCAATCCCTCCCCTCCCCCATAGTTTCAGCGGCAAGAAGTTGATTCCTTCCCATACTTCACCAATTTCTGATATTATTAGGCTGTGATAAGTCTAATATGTGATCTAATATTACATCACATATATAAAGTAAACACTAATAAAACTATACAAAGCAATATGCTACAAAAGAAAACACTATATATGAATCCATAGAAAAACTTTAAAAATGATCAAAGAAAACAGACAACAGAAAGCAAGTTATAAAATGCCAAATGACAGACTTAACTCCTAATATCGATAAAGTATATTCCATGTAAATAGTCTATGGAAATGCAAGGGACCCAGAATAGCCAAAACAATCCTGTAAAGGAAGAACAAAGTTGGAGGATGCATACTTTCCACTGTCAAAATTTACTACAGAGATATGATATGGTGTGGTACTGGTATAGGGATAAACACAAAGACCAGTGAAATAAAATTGCTAGTTCAGAAATAAACTCTTACATTGATGGCCAAATGATTTGCAGTGAGAGTGCCAAGGCTATCCAATGGGGAAAGCATAATCTTCAAACTATGGTATTGGGACAGTTGGGTATTCCCATGCAGAAGAATAAAGATAAAACTTCTTCCTTAATCCATACAAAAAAGTTAACTCCAAATGAATCGTAGATCTTAAATGTAAGAATGAAAATTATAAAACTCAGAAGAAATTATAGGTATAAAATCTCTGGACTTATGTTAGGCAATGATTTGTAGATGTGACACCAAAAGCATAAGCAATGAAAGAAAGATAAATACACTGGACTTCATCAAAGTTTAAAACTTTTGCTTTGAGGAAGATTTAAGGAGGTAGAAAAGTAGGAAGACCCTGGGTTTTTGTCATCCCTCGAACACAGCCATAATGAGGTGAGATCACTTGGACTACCCATGAAATGGATCTGAAGACTGGCAGAAGGATCTCCATGGTTAGAGGGAGACAGCATGGCAGGTACAAGGAAGAGTTAAAATGATGGAGAAGTAAGGGGGCCATGGGCTTTCCTCCTCCTTCAAACACAGCTGTGGTGAGGTGAGGTCACTTGGAACATCTGGGAAATCTATTTGAGGACTAGAGGAAGGGTCTCTGTAGTTGAAAGGAGAGACCTCATGGCAGGTGGCAGTCTTATTTTCACAAAGAAATCAAAGCACACCTAGTTTAAAGTCTACACACTCTCCACTTCAAGCAAGAAGAAGCTCTGCAGAAGATTGGCCAGTGGGAAAGAGCATCCAAAATACAATAGTAGAGTGCACACAGCATACTTCAGAAACACTTCCTGAAGTCCCAGGCCTTGGTCAGTGTATGACTCCTCTTTTTAAAAAATATTTTTTAATGTTTATTTTTGAGAGAGAGAGAGGGACAGAGAGCGAGGGAGACACAAAATCTGAAACAGGCTCTAGGCGCTGAGCTTTCCGCACAGAACCTGATGTGAGGCTTGAACTCACAAACTATGAGATCATGACCTGAGCTGAATTTGGATGCTTAACTGACTGAGCCACCCAGGTGCTCCTGTATAACCCCTTTTTAATATAGTATAACTCTCAGGTACATGTAACATAAGATTTCAAAATATGCAAAAGGGAAAAACTTTGCCAAAATGACAAGATGGAGAAATTCTCCCCAAAAGAAGTTCAATAAGAAATCATAGCTAGGGACTTGCTCAAAACAGATATAAGCAATACATCTAAACTAGCTAGGCTTGAGGAAAGCATAGAACACACCAGAGAAACCCTTACTACTGAGATAAAAGCCTAAAAACCAGTCAGACTGAAATAAAAAAAAATACTGTAACTGAGATGGAAAACAAATTGGATATAGTGACAATGAGGATTGAACAAGCAGAAGAGAAAATAGGTGATATAGAATATAAAACTATGGAAAATAATGAAGCTGAAAAGAAGAGGGAAAGAAAATTATTAGATCACGAAGGGAGATTTAGGCAACTTACAATTCCATCAAGTGAAACAATAGGAGTCTCATAGGAGACCCAAAAGAAGAAGAGTGGGGATAAGGGGGCAGAAGTTTTACTTGAACAAACTATAGCTGAGAACTTCCCTAATCTGGAAAGGAAACAGGCATTCAAGTCAAAAAGGCACAGAGAACTCCCCTCAAAATCAACAAAAACAGGTCAACACCATGGCATATTATAGTGAAATTTGGAAAATACAAAGATAAATAATTCTGAAAGCAGCTGGGGACAAAAAGTAGATACATAACGTAGGCAGCAGACCAGTCCACAGAAACTTGGCAGGCCAGAAGGAAGTCCTGGGAAATATTCAATATGCTCAATAGGAAAAATATACAGCCAATAATACTATATCCAGCAAGACTGTCATTCAGAATAGGAGAGATAGTTTCCCAGACAAAGAAAAACTGAAGGAGTTAGTGACTACTAACCCTGCAAGGAGTTTTAATGGGGACTCTTTGATTGAAGAAAAAAAGAAAAGACCAAAGCAACAAAAACTACAAAGGAATGCAAGACATCACCAGAAGCACCAATGCTGCAGGTCACACAGTGGCACAAAAGTCATAATCACTTCGAATGTAAATAGACTAAATGTTTCAATCAAAAGACATAGGGTATCAGAATGGATAAAGAAACAAGATCCATTTCTATACTTCTTATAAGGAACTCATTTTAGGCCTAAAGACATGTGCAGATTGAAAGTGAGGGGATGGAGAATCATCTATCATGCTAATAGACGTCAAAAGAAAGCCAGAGTAGCCATACTTATATCAGAGAAACTAGATTTTGAAACACAAACTATAACAAGAGATGAAGAAGGACATTATATCATAACAAAGAGACTTATCCCTCAAGAAGATCTAACAGTTATAAATATTAATGCCACCAATGTGGAAGCACACAAATACAAAAATCAATAACAAACATAAAGAAACTCATTAGTAATAATACAATAATAGCAGGGACTTTAGCACCCCACTTAACTGGAATGGACAGATCATCTGAGCAGAAAATCAACAAGGAGGCAGTGGCTTTGAATGGACCATATGGACTTAACAGATCTATTCAGAACATTTCATCCTAAAATACACATTCTTTTTGAGTGCACATGGAACATTCTCCAGAATAGATCACATACTGAGTCACAAATCAGCCCTCAACAGGTACAAAATGATTGTGATCATAGCATGCATATTTTCAGATCTAAACACCCTGACGCTAAGAACTGTTCTTTGAAAGAATAAACAAAAAAGACTTATCAAAAAGAAAAGAGAAAGTACCCAAACAGATAAAATCACAAATTAAAGAGGAGAGATCACAAGCAACACCACAGAAATACAAACAATTATAAGAGAATACTATGAAAAATTATATGCCAACAACCTGGGAAATCTGGAAGAAATGGGAAGATTCCTCCAAACTCACACACTATCAAAATTGACAGGAAGAAATTGAAAATTTGAACAGACCTATAACCAACAAAGAAAATGAATCAGAATCTCAAATCTCTGAACAAACGAGAATCTTGGGCCAGATGGCTTCCTGGAAGAATTCTACCAGACATTTAAAGAAGAGTTAATACCTGTTCTCCTAAAACTGTTTCAAAAAATAGAAATGGAAGGAAAATACACAAACTCATTCTACAAAACCATAATTACCTTGATTCCAAAATGAGACAAATACCCATTTAAAAGGAGAATTACAGGCCAATATCCCTGATGAACATGGATGTAAAAATTCTCAACAAGATATTAGCAAATCAAAATCAACAGTACATTAAAACACTTTTTTTCACCTTGATCAAGTTGAATTTATCCCTGGGCTGCAGGGGTGGTTCAGTATTCACAAATCAATCAATGTGATAACACATTTTTTAAAGAAGGATAAGAACCATAAGATCCTGTCAATAAATGCAAAAAAAAAAAAAAAAAACCATTTGACGAAATACTGAATCATTCTAAACAAAAACCCTCAACAAAGTATGGATTGATAGAAGATATCTCAACATCATAAAGGCCATATACAAAAGGCCCACAGCTAATATTAGCCTCAATGGGGAAAGACTGAGAGCCTTTCTCCTATGGTCAGAAACAAAACAAAGGTTTCCACTCTCACCATTACTATATAATGTAGTATTTCAGGTCCTAGCCTCAGCAATCAGGCAACAAAAAGAAATAAAAGGAATCTAAATCAACAAGAAAGAAGTCAGTCTTTCACTATCACAGATGACATGATAGTCTATGGAGAAAACCCAAAGAACTTCAACAAAACCTTGATACATAAATTTAGCAAAGTTCAATAATAGCCAAACTATAGAGAGAGCTTAAATACTTATTGACTGATGAATGGATAAAGAATTGATATGTGTATATATGATAGTAATATTACTCAACCATCAAAAAGAATGAAATCTTGACATGGGTAAGATGGAGACAGAGCTAGAATGTATTATGCTAAGCAAAATAAGTTAATCAGAGAAAGCAAAATACCATGATTTCACTTGTATATAGAATTTAAGAAATAAAACAGATGAACATATAGGAAAGTTGGGGAAGAGAAGAGAAAGACCCACAATACTCTTAATGATAGCGAACAAACTATTAATCAGTCAACAGAAGAATTGGGTTGGAGATGGGCTAGATAGGTGATGGGTACTAAGATGAGCACTTGTGATGAGCACTGGGTGTTGTATGAGAGTAATGCAAATCACTATCTGATCTGTATCCAAATTATGTATAGTACTCTTACAACTCAATAATGAAACAGCAATACAATTTCAGAGTGGTTACGTGTTGTGAATATACATTTCTCCAGTGAAGCTACACAAATCACCATTAAGTATATGAAAAGATGGTGAAAGTCATTAGCCAACAGAAAAATGTAAATCAAACCCATAATAAGATACTACCTCTCACCTACTAGGATGGATAACTATTATCAAAAAATAGAGAATAACAATAGTTGCCTAGGATATGGAGAAATTGGAACCTTCATATGTTGCTGGTTGGAATTTAAGATGGTGCACCCACTTTGCAAATTGGTATGACAGGTTCTCAAATTGCAAAACATTGAATTTACCTTTTGATCCAGCATTTCTACTCCTAGGTATATACTGAAGAGGTAAAAAGACATACATTTATACAATAACTTGTACATGAACGTTCATTGCACATTATTCATAATAGTGCCACAAATGGAAACAATTTAAATGTTCATCAGCTGACGAAAGGATAAAAACTGTATCATATTCAGAAAATGGAAAATTATATTCATCCATAAAAAGGAAGGAATTCCTGAATCTTACAACATGGATGAACTTTGGAAACCTTACACTGGGTGAAAAAAAGCTAGCCATAAAGGACTATACATTATATAATTCCATTTCTATGAAATGTTTCAAAATAGACAAATCTATAGATGCAGAAAGCAATCTACTGGTTTCCTAGGACTGGGGTTATTCTGGGATAGTTGGAGTTGAGGTGGGGGTGGAAGAAAAGAGAGTGAATACTAATTGGTATGAGTTTCTTTGGGAAATGATATAAGTGTTCAAAAATTGATTATGACAGTGATTTAATAAGCCTATGGATATACAGAAACCATTTAATTGTACACTTTAAATGAGCCATTTGTATCATGTGATTCATAAAGCTGCTGAAAATGTATGTCATCTAATACAACATATAAAAACTGATTTTAGCAAAGCGAATAAAAAACATGATCCAATAATATGCTGCCTGCAAGAAATTCACTTTAAATATAGTGACATAGGTGGGTTGAAGGTAAAAGGATACAAAAAGATATACCATGAAAACATTAATTTTTAAAAAGTAGTTGTTGATATTAATATTAGATATAGCAGAATTGAGAGCAAAGAATATTATTTGAAACAGAGACATTACTTAATTACAGAAAGATGAGTCCATCAGGAAGATATAGCTATGGTAAATGTAAATACATACTCATCAAACAACAGTGGCTAAAAATACATGAAGCAAAATGAAATATTACATGTCTCAGTTTTTTTTACTTCTTTAAATCCTGCTGCAGCTATAATAATCATTTTTAATTTACAATGTAAATTTAAATCTAACATCTGAACCAAGTCTTATTACTAAAAGAGCTGCCTCTGTCTTTTTACTCTCAAAATATAATGTATTACATACTGAAGTGTGTGTATGTGTGTGTGTATTTACATAAGACAGACAACAAAGTCTATGATTCTGTAATCATAGAATTTAGGGCTACTTGATAATTTTTTCAAGCTTCCTTCTTTTATGACACACAGTTTCACAAAAGCATAAAGTCAATTTAATGCCATAAAATATACTAGTAATATTGTTGATGATCTAACACCTTATATCTATTCCTAAATGATAGATTTACTAATCATTATGACTGAGAAAGATCTACCTTCAAACAGATGGTATGAACTTTAGAAATAAAGGCAAATTTGAGTATTTATATTTGAGAGCAATGAACTACCATCTAGGAATATTTATTAAAAGGAGGTGTAATTGCCTGCTATCTCCCTGAACACTATTAAGTATAATACTTGTGTTTTTTTGAATTTATTTTTCTTAAGGAATATACCTGAAATGTTTGAACAGCTTGTTTTTCTCTAAATGAATAAAATATATAAATATAATTAGACAAAGAATTGCATTTTATATAAATAAATACTAAATAGAATCTGGTAATTTTAATATATTATCTATATAAATCCTATCCTGTAGAATAAATAACCTCTAAAATGGTCAGCAGTGGGAGAAGATGGAGCTAGTGCACTTATATTTACACTTGTGTACTTGTTTCTCTCTCTCTGTTTTTTACCTTATATTATTATTTCTAAAATTTTCAAGGCTTATACTATTTGTATATTTTATAACTGTAATTTTGGCAAGTTTTTTCTTTAGTTTTATACGTTAAATGGACTTAGGACTGACCTCCAAGTTTTTACACTGAATTCTCCATGTTATAAGTTGACCAGGGTGATTTCCAAACATATGAGTTGTGCATAATTTGTAGATACCTTTGGGAAGTACTGAGATTCTTGAAGGTGTTACTTGTGTCATCACATGAAGATAGTAATGGGTGCTACCAATCCTTTTCTCTGTCACTCTGGTGTTGAACAGGGCTCAAGGATGCACCTAATGCTACAACTTGGAGCTTTTTTTTATTTCCTTTACCTATTCACATTTCTCTTTGTTTTGACTTTCTGAATATGAAAATATTTTAATAGCATGTGCATTTATGTGTTTATTCAAGCTCTACTGCTTAGTTCTTAATATTTAATATTCTACCTGTGCTTTTTGCCCAGCCAAAGATTTTTCAAGCAAGAGAGAAGTCTTTGCTACCTGCATTTAAGAGCCCTCCCTAGAGACTAAAAAATCAAGAGATTGTTAGGATTGTTAAAGGAACTTTTGACATGTTACAAGAAAGTCATGAGTTTGGTAGATGCTAGGCAAAAAGAATTGTTTGCTAATCAAACTTTGTTGCTTGGAAATAGATAACTATGCTTAATGTCCACACACACACACACACACACACACACACACACACCCCCCCCCCCACGTATACATCGATATGTAAGAATTGAAAATGAGATTAAAAACTGACCTTTAGAATATTCAGATGCAAACAACATTCTGTGGCTGCCTCCCCTAGTCATCTAAGGACTGATATAGGATATACAGCCTTACCTCAGGGATCCAGTAGGATAACAACAGGGATAAGTAGGACAGTTTTAAATGTCACAACTCATTCTGTGAATGATCATCATCTAATTTTTTTTTTATTTAGGTAATAAAATTTATCCTATGTTTAACTGTCACAAACACCATTCTTCTGAAATGATTTTTTAAAAAATACTGTTATATGTATTTTAGCATCCTCTAGTAGATCTATGTGCATCAAAGTAGGTCCAACCAATGTCACCACCACTTTTAGGTTGTATTGATTTCTGGTGAATGCCAACACTTATTTTAGCACTAATTGCACAGAGTCATTTACTTCTATTTTTTATATAACAGCAAACAAACTAATAAAATACATTTAGTTATAATTTCTCTTTACCTCTTATTCCTTCTCTTATGATTAAACTTTAGAATTTGACCTTATCAACCTACAAGGAACCTTAGAAACTATTTCCATGAAATAAAGGTTGATTTATTTTCATTCATTGAAATACCAGGAACTTTAACAGATGGACTGTCAGATTCAAATAAAGTTTTATTGCTTTATGGTAATTTGTGCTAATTAAGATATTGTCCAGATAGATTAACATCTAGACCCTGGGAATCTTGCAATGCAGGTATCTCATGAATTTGTAATATTGCATACAGGCCAAGGAACATCTCTGTCTATTATACTTTTATATAAATTATATATGAGTGGTTGTTTATAATCTAAGATGGTATTATTTAAAAGCATTTTATTAGATTTATTTTTGGAGCTGTAACCTGATTAGAAAAGTGCCATTTTCAAATTGTTCTTTCTAAATGTCTTGACCTTCAAGACATTTTAGTTCAGTCATAAGTTGTCTTATGATTGTGGACTAGAAACTGCTCTAACAGTTGGGTAAATAATTTGGAATAATTGCTGAAAAACCTTTTATAATCCTAATATTTTATGTTTTCTTAGACTTTTGAATTTTAACAAAGTGATCTTTATTCTTATGTTAGATTTTGGGGCTGGGAGGGAAACTGTATTTTCATTGTTAGTGGAGTACAGAGTTTCTCCAGATATTTTCATTGTTCATTTGGGATGGTAAACTTTTTATTTGGTTCCTAATAGCTAAGAAACAATTTAAATCTTGATGGTATTATTGTCTCAGTTTGCATAGGCTTCACCTATAAATACCGTATTGGAGAGGAAGCAACACCATGTTGAACACATAAAACACTTCATGTAGGTTATCTGAAAATGACAAATCAAAACCTGTCATATAATACTAAAAGTATACCTTGAAGTATAATGTCTAGTGCTGTATCCTTTCTCCTAGAATTTAAACTGCATTCCTCATATCATGTACAAAGAATGAACTTTGCAGTTAGTTTTAAAAGCTGAAATAATTGGGATGAGAAACATAAAATGCCCAAGAAATTATTCTGATGAGAATTGCAAGTCTAGATCAAGCAAGTAAATAAACCATAATGTGAGGCATGATCTCTTTTATTTTTTTAACTCTAACAGTCCTTAGCCATAATTGACAATTTACTGATTTTAACAAGACACAAACATTGCTCTATTGCCATCTGGACATCCTGGATAGAGCCTATGCCTTTGGATGAGGGAAAGGCATAATGATTTGATAGATATTTTGGCAGAAAACTTCCTTTTTTAATGTCTTGGGATTTGGGATGTAAAACCAGTGGCCATAATTTTGAAACATCTGTTCTCTTCCTGATCTCCACATGGAAAGAGATTAGGAAATGGAGTATCCTCAAGTATCACCTTGTTACAGTGATCAAAAATTTTCATTTTGTCCAAATACATAAATGCAGTCAAATTCACTTCTTAGTAAACCCTCTTATACACCAAACATGTAGCTTGCTTCTTTTCCTGAATTCAATATTATTTGTTTAACTTGGCTTATTTATTATTATATGCATCTGCCTACTTCCAAAAGAAGGTAAGCAATTTTACACTATAAATATATAGGTATAATGAAAACAGTAGTGTTTACTAAGTAATGCATGATTGCAAATAGATGATTAAACCAAAACATATTCATCAGGTATAATAACTGTAGTTGACTATAAAAATTGGGGATATACACTCCTACCTTAGGCCATCTCTTGCTGTTTAAAATTGATGTCCTACTATCTTTTGGATGTACTTCCCTCTTCTGGAAATAAACAGAAGGGAGAATGTCAGTGAATCTAATACCCTAGATTCCAAAAATGGATGAATTTAAAAATGAATGGGTCTCTCCTGTCTAGGTCTCTTGGCTTCCTGGCTTATTTTTATCCTCTCGTGTTCTTTCTCCCCCTTCAGGCTATGGGATTCTGCAGGAAAGCCTGTCTTTAGATCTGTTACTGGTAATGTTCTTGCCAACGCTCTCTCATGGGATTACACTATATTCTGCTCTGGTGCTCTTTGTCTCACTTTAAAACTCAGAATGTTGCCATTTGCATCCTTCTGATCACTTCTCTTCTGTGCTTTCTAAGCCTTGTGACTACCCATTCCTCCTAGATCAGATTTCCGGTGGACTTCATTATTGACCTAGAATGAGCCATGACCTGAAGTTACAACCTTTGTTTGGACTAGATTATCCAATCTATGGACTTTCGATGCAGGACTAGGGTAGAATTAAGTTCAAATCTGTCCCCACTTGTCAATGCTCCTAACTTATTTTCCACTAGCATCTCCCCCAGGATTGTTCCTTCCTCCTCTTTATGCCAGATGGGTAGCATAAAGCTAGGCTATGTTAGTCTCTTACAGGAGTAAAATCCTTATACTAGCTTTCAGAAAGCCAAGTACAGGAGGGAAAACATAATGATTTGTGAACTCTCAGAGCATAATAAAAGCAATATATCAGTTTTCAGGGCAGAAAGCAACCCCTCCAAAAGGGAACTAGGACTTTATTTATATATAAGAAAATCTCTTCATTATCCCAGTTTGTCTTGTATTTGAAGGTTAAATACAGCACCAAAAGGTTTATAGGCACTAAAGCACACCTATTAGAATAGCTCATGTTTTAAAATGCTACAATACCAAATATTGGTGAGAGTACAGAGAATTTGGATCTCTTAATATTGTTGATTAGGATGTAAAATGGACAACCTTTCTGTAAAGGAATTTGACAGATTATTTTGAATTAGAATTTTTATTTAGAGATAATCATAGATTTACAAGTAGTTGTAAGGAATGAAAAGAGGCATTCAATGTATGCTTTACCCAGTTCTCCCCATTGGAAACACATTGCAGACTATAGTATAATATCTATTCTATAATTTCTATTTGGTTCTTTTCTAGATATTTTATTTCTTTCAGAGAAGTTCTAATTTTTCTTTTGGAAAACTATGGTATAGTATCATTTCCAGTATATTGACATTGACAATCAAGATACAGAACACTTCTGCCACCACAAGGATCCCTCATGATTCCCTTTTACAGTCACACTCATTTCCCTGTAATCACACCCCCTCCTTAACTCTCTTGTCATTTCAAGAATGTTATATAAATGGAATAATATAGTATGTACCTTTGGTATTGGCTTTTTCTCTCAACATATTTCTCTAGAGATTCACTCAGGTTGTTGCATGTATCAGTAGTTGCTTTATATTACTGAGTGGGATTCCGTAGTATGGATGTACAAAGTTTGCCTCATCATTCACCATAAAGGACATCTGTGTTGTTTCTAGTTGTTGTTGTTGGTTTTTTTTACTATTATTAATATAGCTGCTCTAAACATTCATGTATAAGCTTTTGTGTCAACAGAAGTCTTCATTCCTCTAGGTTAAATCCCCAAGAGTGTGGTTCCTGGATCATATGGTAGTTGTATGTTTACCTTTTTAAGAAACTACAAGAAAATTTCCAATGTGACTAGCATTTTACATTCCTACCAATGATGTATGAGTAATCCAGTTTGTTTCTTCACTAGTATTTGTGTTGAATACAGTAAAACCTTGGTTTGCAAACATTATTCGTTCTGGAAACATGTTTGTAATCCAAAGCACATGTATATCAAAGCGAATTTCCCCATTAGAAATGACTGAAACTTAGATTTGTTCCACAGCCCCAAAATATTCATATAAGAATGATTATAATACTGTAATATAAAGAAAATATAAAATGTGAAAAAAGTGAACAAATTAACCTGCACTTACCTTTGAAAACCTTTGTGGTCGGTGTGAGGGAGACCAGAGAGAGCTGCGTTATTGTGTAGGATGACTTTCACTATCACTAATGGAATCAGTGCTATCTATTGGCTCAGTGGAATCTTCTTTTTGTTCAACTTGAACAAGGAATCTATCCAGTGACATTTGCTTTTAACTCCTTTTGAGGATTTTGAAGAAATGTGACATTGCATTGACAATCATCTACAATCCTGCATGGAGAGAGAAAGAAAGAGAAAGAGAGGGAGAGAAAGAAGAACCGTTGGTTAATTTGTTATCATGTAACATTTGGCAACATGCACTACTCGTATTGCAAGGCATCGCTTGTTTATCAGGTTAAACTTCCTTAGAAATGTTTGCTTGTCTTACAGAACATTCACAGAGCAAGTTACTCACAAATCAAGGTTTTACTTTGTGTATGAATGTATGTATGTTCATGATACACACACACACATATCTTACTTTTATAACCCTTTTCTTTCTTGTATTGATAATATCATTATCTTAAATATTTTGTCTGTATACATTTAAAACTGTAGTAGATAGGGTTATAACTTTTACTTCAATGATAATATATAATTTAGAAAACTCATGAGAAGGAAACCCTATTGTCTTTACCCATACTTTTTCTTCCCATGTTCTACTTTCCTTGCTGATATTCTAAGATTTTTTCTTTCATAGTTTCTGTTTAGAGAACTTTAGCCATCCTTGTAGAGTAGGTATGCTGGTGACACAGTCTCATATTTTTGTTAACCTGAGAATATATTGAATTTTCCACCATTCTCAAAGAATATTTTCACTAAATAAGATAAGGGTCAGTTATTTTATCACTTAAATTGTTTCACTTTCTTTTGGCCTCCCTGATTTAAATGAGAAATCCACTATCATTTGAACTATTTTACTCTGTTTTTTAAATGCTGCTTTCAAGAATGTTTTTGTCTTTAGTTTTCAAGAGTTTATTTATCTATCTATCTGTTTTTTGAGAAAGCGAGAGAATGTGTGCAAATGGGGGAGAGGAGAGAGGGAGAGAGAATCCCAAGTAGGCTCCACACTTTTGGTGCAGAGCTCAAAATGGGGCTTTATCTCACAAACTGTGAGATCATGACCTGAACTGAAATCAAGACTTGGACACTTAATCAATTGTGCCATCTAGGCACCCCTCAAGTGTTTAATTGTAATGTGTATGACATGGATATTTTTTCTTTTCTTTTAGATTATCCTGTTTGGGTTTTATTTAGGTTCTTGAATCTGTAGGTTTATGATTCTGGCCAAATTTGAAGACTCTCCAACTTTTTTTTTTCTTCTAATACTTTTTTCCCTTTCTTTCTCTTTTTCTGTTTTTTGTTTGTTTTTGTTTTTGTTTTTTTTACTTTTCTGTTATCTTCTAAGAACTCAGATTACATAAATTTAGATCTGGTAGTTCTATTTTTATTTTTTATTTTTTTAAATGTTTATTTATTTTTGAAAGAGAGAGGGAGAGCATGAGCGGTGAGGAACAGACAGAGGGAGACACAATATGAAGCAGACTCCAGGCTGACAAGACAGAGCCTGATGCGGAGCTCAAACTCACCAATCATAAAATCATGACCTAAGCCAAAGTCAGACACAACTGACTGAGCCACCCAGGAGGCCTTGGTAGTTCTATTTTTCTATCTTCCAAATTACTGATTCTCTCCTCTCTCCCCTCCATAGTGTGTTGAACCTATTCCCTGATCTTTCATTGTGGTTATTCATTTTTACAGTTCAGAAATTTCTGTTTGATTCTCCTTTATATCTTCCACTTCCTTGCTGAGGCTTCCTATTGTTTCACTTGTTCCAAGTGTATTTTTAATTGCTCATTGAAGCATTTTTACCATGACTGCTTTAAAATATTTATCAGATAATTATAACATCTGTGTCATCTCAATTTTAGTATTTATTTTTATTTTTCATTCAGTTTGATATTGTCCTGGTTCTTGGTATGGTGAGTGATTTTTTTTTTTTTTTAATTGAAACCTGGGCATTTCCATATTATGAGACTCCAGATCTTATTTAAACCTCTTGTTTTAACTGAATTCCTCCGACCCAGCTCTAGCAGGGGAAGTGGGTGGGGCACTGCCTCATTACTGTCAGGTAATAGAAGCCCAGGTTTCTACTGGGCCTTTGTTCATACCCAAGAGTGTGCTTCCTCTTTGCTGTTGGGTCTGAGTTCAGGCTCCCCAGCTGGTCTCCATTAATAGTGTATGTATAGAATCCTCTTTCTTAGCTGAAGGGGAAGAAAGTCCCAGCTCCCTGATTGGTGTTCTCTGACACCTCCGTAGGTGGGGAAGGGAGTTGGGAGTGCCTCAGTAAAGCCTTGCTAAGGTAGAAGTCTACTCCTCAATTGGCTTTTCTAGTAGGATAGGGCCACATTATTTTTCTGTTGTGTTTGGCTGGAATAGACTAATTATTGTCTGAAATTTTGTCTTGATTAGCAGCAGGGTTTTAATAGGCTTTCTTTCTTTTTCTTTCTTTCTTTCTTTCTTTCTTTCTTTCTTTCTTTCTTTCTTTCTTTCTTTCTTTCTTTCTCTCTTTCTCTTCTCCTTCTCTCTCTCTTCTTTCTTTCTTTCTTTCTTTCCTTTCCTTCCTTCCTTCCTTCCTTCCTTCCTTCCTTCCTTCCTTCCTTCCTTTCCTTCCTTTCCTTTCCTTCCTTTCCTTCCTTTCCTTCCTTTCCTTCCTTCCTTCCTTCCTTTCCTTCCTTTCCTTCCTTCCTTCCTTCCTTTCCTTTCCTTCCTTTCTTTCTTTCTTTCTTTCTTTCTTTCTTTCTTTCTTTCTTTCTTTCTTTCTTTCTTTTTCTTATCTTTTCTTTTCTTTTCTTTCTCTGGCCATTGGCATTCCTGGGTTACCAACTACTTCAGCTCCAAGTCTAGGATACATGGTACAAGGAGTAAACTAAGAATTCAGTACTCTTGTCATTCTTTGGGTCTTGAGGTCATTTCTAATTTGCCTTTTTTTATTCCACTTTTCAAATTCTTTTTGTATTTGTTTTATACATAATGCCTCTCTTTTATGCGTAATGTCTAGGGTTCTTAGTTGTTTTTAGCATGAGAAATAGAGAAAATTGCATTTAGCTCATCTACTGCAGAAGTGGAAACAGCAGTTTCTTATAAAATTAAACATAAACCTCCATATTATCCAGCAATTACTCTTTTGGTCATTTAACTCAGAGAAATGAAGACTTACATTCACAAAAAACCTGTTATTACAGTTCTAAGCAGCTTTATTTGTAATAGCCAAGGACTGGAAAAAAGCCAAAACTCCTTCATTGGGTAAATAGATAAACAAACTGTGGTATATCCATTCAGTGAAATACTACTTAGTAATAAGGACAACTTTTAATACATGTAGCTACTGAGATAGATCTCATTCACATCATGGTGAGAAAAAAAAATCAACTTTGAATATTTACATATTGTATGATTCCATTTGTATAATATTCTCAAAGTGACACAATTCTAGTGAATTAGACTTTACCAGTAGCTAGGAGTTAGGGCTTGGAGAAGAATATGACTGTTAAGCATTAAAATAGTACTGTTTCTCTGTGGTGATGGAACAAGCCTGTATCTTGATTGTGATATTTACTCAAATTTCTACTTGCAATGAAAATTCATAGAGTTACACACACACATGCAAACACACACACATAAATGAGTGCATGTAAAAGCTGGTGAAGTCTAAATAACATCTGCACCTGAATAAATAATATTGTATTAGTATCAATTTTCTAATTTTGATAATGATCTGTGGTTGTGTTCATTATGGCTATCTATATTGGAGGAAGCTAGGTGAATAGTCAATAGGACCTCTATATTTTTGTAACTTTTTGAGTCTTAAATTATTTCAAAATAAAAAATAAATAAAAAGCTTGTGACAATTATAAAAATAGGAATGTTTTAAGAGGGTTTTTTTTTTTTTTAATTGTAATATTGGCCTGCAAAGAAAGTTAAATGTTTTATACGGTATGTTGATTATTCTTCATTTTTCCTCTTCCAACTCAGATTCTTTTCTGTTTTCTCTGGCTTACATTATGCCCTAGAAAACATACTTTTATTGACTATCTCACCCTGCTTGTTTCTCTGGACATAGCCCTTTTATTTAATTATTTTCAGTTAAAACCTTTGAGTTTGCCATCTCTCCTGCCAGGATCCTGATATATTTGACACAAAATAGGTAAGTTAAATGGAATAAAAATGATAGATTGAGGCAAATATTTGTAACTCACATGATAAGGATTTACTCTCCCTAATATATAAGAAATTCCTACAGAAGGATAAGAAGAAAGCTAACAACCAAAAGAAAAATGGGCAAAGGGTATGAATAAGCATGTCAAAGAAGAAAAATTCCAAACAGCCAATACACATGTGAAAGTATGTTTCTAAGTTAGTAATTAAGGAAATACAAATTAAAACAACAATGAAATACATTGTTTTAAATACATAAGATCAGGTCAGATTATCCTTTTGACTGAAGAGTTTTTCTTACTACTGAGTATTTAGATGGGCAAAAACCCAGCTGATTCTTCAAGCGTTTTTCTCAATCAGAGAGCTATCTTGCCCAAGATTATGCTTTATTGCTGAGGATGGCCTGCAAGCAATGACTCATGATGTGATATATAGAAGTCCAATTCCTTGCCTCCAGGCTGGCCAGCGCTAAAAGACTATTTTCTAGGGAACGCTCGCCACAGCACAGCATATGTGAACCTGTAGAGGTTGGAATGCTTGTAGTAAGAATTGCTGTGATCTCTTTTGGAAAACAATCTCACATAATCAGTTAAAAGGAAAATATATATATCTTTTGATTTAGCAATACTTATTTGCAGTATTAAAAACAAGAAAACAGTACACAAGGATAAATGTATACAAGATGTGTATTGAAATTTTATTTGCTAGGGTAAATGAAAGTAGATTATATCCCATCAATAAAGAAATGATCTACCAATTGAGAAATGGTGTATCTATCCTCTGAAATATGATGGTTCTAGGAAGAATAAACTGTATCTGTATCTGGTGGCTTGTAGAAAATATCTAAATGTCAATGGCATAATGTCAATAAAAAGAAGAAAAGCAAGTTATAGGTGTGTGTGTGTGTGCGTGTGTGTGTGTGTGTCTGTCTGTCTTGCTATATAGCTCATTGAAGTTCATCAAATAACTATGAGTGTTAGAAGAACATGTTTTATTAGAGTTGCTCTTCAGCCAGAGCATGCTTTCATGGCTATGCTTGTTATTTATGATGATGACCACATTGATTGGCTGGGTGTTTATTCTGATTAGTCTGTGCCTGAGCTGCCCTTGTTGTTAATTATTCTGATTGTTGTTCCTGTCTATAAAGCATATTGTCAGATGACCGACAATTTTTGAAAGTTTCTGTATGTAGTTGGCTATAGAAACAAAAAAAGATTCAATAAACCACATTTGTATTCAGATTATGTCAGACATTTGGATGAGAAAGGAAGTATTCAATCCAGATTGTTTGTATAACAAACATAAACAAGTTAGAATTATAATAAAAACTTCTAATTCTATCTGGTAAGCTCTTTATAATAGACACTCCCTCTGCATTATAAATAGCATATGGAAGAAGAGAAAGATTATACATTTTATAATTGAATACTGACAAAGCATTATTTCTCATTACTCTACCATGGGCTTCTGGATACTGGGGCATATATTAGAAGTGCCAAATTCTGCAGTTTAGGAAGTACTGTCGTAAAGCGTAACATATACATATATTAGAGATGCATTAGGGAGAGAGTGGTATTCAGGGTTTTAAACTACTTGGTGGAGTAATAAGCATATGTTTGTGTTAACTTTATATGACTTATATCACCTGCTAGTGCAAAATCATGATAGTAGAATGAAAGAATATTTTGATTGGTTTTAATAAACAGATTACTTAAGAAGTAAATATATTCAGGTTACAGTTTGCTCCTTTGTATTTGATATGATCTGACACTGTAGAAGGGCAAAGGATCTCATTATTATCCAGGTCTTTACAAGAAAGGGTCCCCAATGCATGACATGGCAATTTGTAACCTTTATTTGGATGGATTTAGACAAAGCTTGCATCGTTTAGCATTCAGTTCCTTTGACAGTACCTTTTAACATCCTTCTTATTGTTCCATTTGTGGGTCATTGCAAAGCATTCATGAAGACTTTGTGGTTTAAGGAGCAAATGAGGCTGTTGTCTAATTTGTTGTAATTGCTTAACTTACTCAAATAGTTTAATTTACCTCTGAATATGTTCAGCAGCTTAGAAGAAAGGTGTTTGTTCAAACATGAAATCTTTATAATTAGAAAAAAAAATCATTGTATGGGTTTGTGTTATATAAATCTTAGTGAACTTTCTCCCTGCCTAATTTAATTAATCTTTAAATAATATTGGCTTGGTTCTTTGTGGGGTGGGGGAGGGAGAAGGCAAGGAAAAATTATACAAACTTTCAGAAAATTTGGGCTTTTATTGAGAAGTAACATACATATTTTTTATGTGAGAGACTTCTTTCCTTCTAAATCTCTTCCTAAATGCTATTTCAACTTCTGCCTGAGGGAGTGGATTAGCTATATCTTTCTTCACTCTCAAATTAGTCCCCTCCCTGCAAACTGCTACAGCCACAGTCTGCTTTCAGGTTACCAAACCATAGGGGAGTACACAAAATGTTCTTTCTCTTTTGCAATCTATCTTTGAAGTGCTAACGAGAGATATTCTGGCAGCACGTAAATCTGAAATTTTGTTTTGCTTTAAAAAAGAAAAAAGAGAAATTCTCATTCACGCATGATTCCCTTCAAACCAGCAGTCTTTTCCTGTTCTTTGTCTACCATTGTGTCTTTGAGGTATTCCTAACACAATGCTTTTTAAGAGTTAGATTTCTGGCTAAACCTACACTGCATTTTTAGAGACAAAATAGCATACAGGGAAAATGAAAAATGACACCAGAGTTTTGAATAATGTTATTAGCTTACCTTCCATGATATAATTTTATTGCATTCCTTAAAAAAAGAAAAAAAAATAAGTCTTTAATTTTACATTATGTTATTTTTATAAGTATATTGATTATTAAACAGTGTAAATACTTAGCCATTACTGAAAATGAATTGGGTTGCCTGCAAACTACAGGGAGAACAATATAAAAAAAAATAAAGACTTTGTATCCCTTCCTGCCAATCCAATCTCCTTTCCAGCCCAGTTTTAATGAAACTTTACTCTTTCTTGATGAAGTTACCTCTTAGACTTGGTTTAGCAATCTGCCAACATCTATGTCTCTCCATCTCTTTTTTTCTTTCAGTTTTTAAGGAGGCTGAAATTCACTGAAAATGATTGCTTCTGCCTCTGCTTATAAAGTAAAAGTGAAATGGAGTTAGACACATTTATTTTAGGGTGAATTTACTATTTTTTATATGGTTAGTTGCATCTAGGATCAGAAGCCTCAGATGTCAGGTTGAATAGTATAGACTCTGGGGAGCACAACTCCAAAGGAATCTGGATCCTAAATACCATTATTAAGGAAAGTAGTTCAGAAACCAGCCAAGCCATAGGAAATGCAAATAAAAACCATACTGAATGGTTAAAATGAAAAAAAAAAAAAAAAAAGGCTACACCAGGCATTGGAGCAACTGAAGTTTTTTCTCTGCCAGAGAGTGCCACTTCTTGGGAAAACTGGCAGTAGAACTAATGCTAAACATACACCTGCCTGGTGACTCACCACTTCCATTCCCAGGTATACACCCAATCGATATGTTCATCAAAGACACACATAGGAATGTTTATAGGATCACTATTAGTATTAGTCCAAAAGTAGAATTAATCAACAGAAGAATGGATGAATCAATCCTGGCACATTATTATGAAAGAATAATATAGCAAAGGAATGAGCCAACAACAAGTACCCTCAATACCGTGGACACATTTTACAAGTTCAATGTTGAATGAGAGAAACTGGAAACCAGTGAGTATATCTCATATTATTCAGTGTATTTAAGCTTGAAAAGTACAGTTAACTTAATCAGTAGTGTTCAAAGTTAGGATGATGGTTAACATTGCAGGGTAGTGACAAGAAGGGGGCACATGTGAGACTTCTGGAGTTCTGGTGCTCAGTTTCATGACCTGAGTGCTGGTTGCTACCTAAATATGTTCATTTGTGACTTTTGCAATTTTATGAATATTTATATACTTTGATAAAAAACAGTGAAAAGAATGAACCAAAAAAAAACAGCTATAGTTGGGGTGCCTAGGTGGCTCAGTTGGTTAAGTGTCTGACTTTGGCTCAGGTCATGATGTTGTGGTTCATGGGTTCGAGCCCCGCATCCGTTCTGTGCAGGCAGCTCAGAGCCTGGAGCATGTTTCCGATTCTGTGTCTCCCTCTCTCTCCATCCCTCCCCCGCTCATGCTCTGTCTCTCTCTGTCTCAAAAATAAACTATAAAAAATAATTTAGTAAAACAGCTATAACAATGAAGAGGATTAACAGAATAAGAGTGTATTTTGTTTTCTTCAACCATGTCAAGACATAAAGAAAGAGATATGTGTTAAAAGTTTATGAAAATTTGAGTCAAAACTTTAAACTCTCCAAGTGACCAAAGCTTATTGTTTGAACAGAATTCACAAGTTACCACAGTGTTTAAAACTGTCCTAAGAAAGAGATATATGTTTAAAGCCTATGAAAATGTGAGCCAAAGTTCTAAACTCTCTAAGTGGCCAAAGCTTATTGTTTGAATAGAATGCAAAACTGTTATCACAGTGTTTAAAACAGTCCTAATCTTTAGAATCACTTAAGGACACTTGTCAAAAATACAGACTACGCATCCTCTGGGAAACTCTGGTTTAGTATGTTTAAGATGGGGTCAGGTCTCTTTATTTTTAAACACAACTTAGAAGATTCTAATAGATTGATTCGTTTTTATTTCTAACAGCTAAAAATGTTATAGGCTGGGGCGCCTGGGTGGCTTAGTTGGTTAAGCGTCCGACTTTCGCTTAGGTCATGATCTCGCGGTTCGTGGGTTCGAGCCCCGCGTCGGGCTCTGTGCTGACTGCCAGCTCAGAGCCTGGAGCCTGTTTCAGAGTCTGTGGCTCCCTCTCTCTCTGACCCTCCCCTGCTCACACTGTCTCTCTCTCTCTCCTAGAAATAAATAAAATATTTAAAAAAAAATGTTATAGGCTGCTTTTTTCCTGTTTTCCTTCCTCTACCCCATCTTCCCATCTATCCCTATTTCTGATTTGAAGAGTGATTCTCAAACTTTGCTTTAAGCATTTGTTAAAAACACAGACTTCTTGATCTCACCCCAAGGATTCTGAATTGTTAAGTCTGATGAGACTTATATGCATTTTTCATTAAGTACTTTAAAAGGTACTCAAATTTTGAAGCGACTAGTTTCAGTATACTTTGAGAAACTAGGTCCTGACAAAAATAATACAGTGGCCACATAGATATATTTGGTTTAGTTTTCCCCTTTATGGCTGGGTTGGTTATCCTACATTGGTTATTATTAACTGTCTAATGAATGTTAAAGCCTTAGGAGATGGACAGTGTGTCTCATTTCCTTCTTAGGGGCAATTTCATAGTATCTATGAATGTACTGCTTAGTGAGCATTAGGGAAGTCATGAAGTCCAGATGATTGAAGTTACTTTTAGCACTGCTTTTATTATTATTGCTATTATTGTTTAGCACTGTTTTATAATAATACTTGTTAGAAATTAACCTGGAGAGCATTGTTTCTTTTTATATTTACATCACCTTTAATAAAACAGTAACCTATTTTGCCAGTCTTAAGGTTTATTATCTATTATGTTCGTGGTTTCAGAGGTATCATTTGGTTCCTGTCATTTAATGGGCTCTAATGTGAGGTCTGGGGGCAAAAGAGATTCATGTTCCAAATGGTACAGGGCTTTATGCAGTTTTGATGTTTCATTCTTCAGAATTATAATGTAGATAAGTGTTTGGTGGCTCAAGATTCTTTGACAGGCATTCTGTTAAAATCAAAAGGCAGAGAAGTTGTCAAAAATGGGTTTAGCTTATTACAATGCAGAATCACTAGTCCTTGGGAATTGTAATCATGGGCTCTTTTTCTTTTTTCTTCTTTATTTTTTTTTAAGTTTATTCATTTTTGAGAGACAGAGACAAAGCAGAGTAGGGGAGAGGCAGAGAGAAAGGGAGACACAGAATGGGAAGCAGGCTCCAGGCTCTGAGCTGTCAGCACAGAGCCCGACATGGGGCTCAAACTCACAAACTGCGAGATCATGTCCTGAGCTGAAGTCTGATGCCTAACTGGCTGAGCCACCCAGGCACCCCTCATGGGTTCTTTTTCTAAATAAGAAAAATAAAATTATTTATTTGCCTAGAAACTTTGCTTGACTAACACCTTATTTTTATATATACTATATATACTTATATTATTTCTATTTTTTAATTTAGGAAGGTCATATCTGAATTTTTCTTAAAACAAGTTAATGAGATTATCATAGAGATAAATTGGTGTCCATTTTGGAAGGAATTTTGACATCTAGTTGAAATACTTACAGCCTGGAGTCATTGGGATTCTGCTGGCAAGAGTTATTACAAACACTTTGGAAAACTATTCGACAGTGTTTACTAAGGCTAAACATATATCTACCCTATGACTCAGCAGTGCCACTAAATACACTCAAGAAAAATGTATAAAACAATCACCAAAAGACTGCATAAGAATCTTCATAGCAGCACTATCCATAATGTCCTCAAATAGGAATTACTCTAATGCCAATCAGTAGTGTGGAGATGATAAGTAAATTGAATGAGAATGTATAATTACACACAATAATATGGTTGAATCTCACAGACAATATTGAGAGAAAGAAGTCAGATGCAAAAGAGTATGTACTGTATTGATTCAATTTATTCAAACCTCCTAAATAGGCAAAACTAATCTCTGCTGTTAGAAATCAGGACACTGATTATTGGGGATTGTATAGTAATGCAGGGGGCATGAGAAGGTTCTGAGGAAGGTAGTAATGTTCTGGCTTTTTTTTTATGCTTAGAAGGTGTGTTCAGCTCATGAAAAATCATTGAGCTGTATATTTATGATAAGTGCCCTTTTATTTATGTATATTACTCTCCAATAAAAAGTTTAAAATTATTTATGAATTTTATGTGAATTGGAATTTGTTTCCAGTTTTTATCAGTTATGTTTCCATGCACCGAGTTTAGAATATGCTGGCCTAAGAAAAGTGGAGAATAGTTAAAGTGTTCTCTGTGTAGTATCCTTAGGCATCATGAATTATCTGTCTATCTATCTATCTATCTATCTATCTATCTATCTATCTATCATTGATCTGTCTATCATCATGTTCAGTGTGTGATACAGAGGTAGGGTAGCCAGATGGTTTAACATAGGATTTGGTATCATAAGACCATATTTGACTTCTCTTTCTGTCCTTGATAAACTTAGTCCTTGAACCAGATCACATAACCATAATATCTAAGGCTATATGGATCTATTTTGAGTTCCTAGTATTTGATATCATTTTATATATTGTTTGTTTACTAGAAGGTGAATCTGATAGGGACAGAGATTTTTGTCTGTCTAATTCAATATAATGTTCAAATTCCTGGAACTATATCTGGCAAATAACTAGTACTTACTAAATATTTCTTAAGTAAATAAGTTGCTAAAGCAAGAATACTGAAAAAACTTTGAAAATAGGTGCACATTCTAGAAGCTGCTCTTACTCCTGTCAGATTATTATTAAAGATCACCAGAGGAAAGCCACAGGCAAAAAGAATGAAACTGGACCCTAAAATTATCCCGTACACAAAAATCAACTCAAAGTGAATTAAAGACTTGAACATAACACCTGAAACTGTAAAATTCAAGAAAACAAAGTACATATGTTCATTGACATTGGTCTTGGAAATGACGTTTTTTTTGTTTTTTTTTTGATTTGACATCAAAGACAAAGGGAACAAAAGCAAAAATAAGCAACTAGGACTACATCAAACTAAAAAGCTTCTGCACAGCAAAGGAAATCGTCAACAAAGTGAAGTCAGACTATAGAATGAGAGAAAATCTTCGCAAATCCTATATTCTATAAGAGGTTAATATCCAAAACATACAAAGAACTCATATAACTCAGTAGTAAAAAAAAAAAAAAACACACACAATTAAAAAATGATCAAAGGGCCGAAATAGACATTTTCCAAAGGAGCATACAAATGGCCAATAGGTGCATAAAAATGTGCTCAGCATCACTAATCACAAGCAAAATACAAATCAAAACCATAATGAATTATCACTTTATATCTGAAAGGATGTCTATTGCCAAAAAGACAAGAGATAACATATGCTGGCAAGGATGTGGAGGGAAGGGAACCCTTGTATACTGTAGGTCAAATGTAAAGTGGTACAGCAACTATGGAAAACTTTATGATTCCCTCAAGAAATTAAAAATAGACCACCATATGACCCAGAAATTCCACCTTATTCCCCTTTGGGTATATACCCAAAGGAAATGAAATCATTATCTCAAGAGAAATCTATGCTCCCATGTTCATAGCATTATTATCTATAGCCAAGGTACAGAAACAACCTAAGTGTCCATAACAGATGCATTGATAAAGAAAAGGTTACAAACATACATACGTACACACACACACACACACACACACTGAGATGAAGGAATAGGGAGAGGTTGTTAAAAGGGATACACATTTCAGTCATCAGATGAATAAGGTCTGAGGATATAATATGATGACTAGTATATAACATTATATTAAATACTTGAAACTTGCTAAGAGAATAATAAAACTTAAGTATTCTCTCACCAAAGGAGAACAGAAAAAAGTAAATATATGACGTGAAGGATGTGTTAATTAACTCACTGGGGGAATTGTTTCACAATGTTCATACATATCAAATCATCATGTTGCACACTTTAAATATGTTGCAATTTTATTTGTCAGTTGTGCTTTAGTAAAGCTGAGGGAAAAAGTCACCAGAAACCCTGAGTCTGGAACTTTGCTCTAAAACTCATTGTAGTACAGAATTAAGTTTAATGAGTTATCTTCACATACAAGAGAACTTAAATAAATAACAATTACTAGGGTATAATTAACCCTGGCTTATCATGGTAACACTTTCATTGCCCTTCTTCCTGGAGCTGGGGGATTCATTCAGTCATTCATTTAGTCATTCCATATTTATTAAATAAATATTTGTTGTTATATATTAGCTAGCAATGTTTCACAAATGGTTTCTACCCCAGTCATGTTCACAGTTGTATAAGGAACAGGCATTAGATAGAAATTCATACACATCTTACACAAATTTTATAATAAACAAGACCTTTTGAGTTAAGAAGGTTATAGATAAAGGGATGGATTAGGCCTCACCTCAGCACAAGGAGACTTTTTCAGCTACTAGCTACTTCATTCAGGTGTTCTCTCTTCTTTTCCTTCATCCTGAGTCCTAGAGAATTCTTACTACTGTATTGTTATCCTTGTGTGTTCCATACCTCACAACAGAACAATTTGTTGAAAAATATTCCAAACAATGATACCAGTTGAGAAACTAGATCTTTTCCAGTTTATCTAAAACATGTGTGGGTAGCAGCTAAATCCACCCAAAATTTATCTTTGCCTCAGCCCACTGGAGGAGCAAGGCCTCAAAGGAAGATTCCCAAGGTCTAGAGGAATGGCCTTTTATAGCCATGGACATACCATACATCCAGACTCAGCTGTTGCTTATTTCTCTAAAAATATAGTGCTACCTCCATTATTCTTTCTGAGTGCATGAGAAAGTACCTCAGACATGAGGAACTGACCTTCCTGGTACTTTCTGGGTTACATAAAGGATATAATGAAATGTTATTATTCAGGTGGCAGTGTCTCTGAGAACATGGGTTATTCCCAAGGCTGTCATTCCAGTACTGGCTCAAACTCTGTCTTGTTTCTGCTTTCATTGCTCCTTTGGCTCAGAGTGGAGACCTCTTACCTGAACTTCTACTTTTTCTTTTCTTTTCTCTTCTCTTCTCTCCTCTCCTCTCCTCTCCTCTCCTCTCCTCTCCTCTCCTCTCCTCCCCTCCTCCTCCCCCTCCCTCCCCTCCCTCCCCTCCCTCTCTCTCCTCTCCTCTCTTTTCCTTTCCTTTCCCTCCCTCTCCATCTGTCTGTCTCTTTGTTTTTTAGTGACCCATCCAGAATGTTACCTGGTCTTGTTCCATTGAACCCTCAACTGCATCTCTATAGCCTCCTGTCTACCCTCCTGTCTCAGCTTCATTCATTCATCAAATATAGGCTAAAGCCTATAGAGACTAAGTGGAGAGACAGGCAGTGATCTGAACCTCTTTACCTTGTTGGCAAGGTAGGGCCTTGCCTTGACAGGGTCCTCACAGTCTGGGGTTTCTTGAACAAGTCTCTGTTCATTTGCTCACTGCTGCTCGAAGGCAAATGAATGATATATATGAGGATGTTTAGTCAGTTTAGTCACTTTAGGAAGTAATAGATTAATTAAATATATAAATTGTAAAGTGTCCTGCAAAATATATATAATGCATCACATGTTGTAAACAGTCATTCACATGTTTTTGATATGTTTGGTATCTTTGGACCACTCTTGAAAATGGTTGAGCATCCCAAAGAATTTTGCATAGTGTGTTATATATAACAATGTTTACTGAAATGTACATATTTAGTAATCACTTTCAAATAATAAATCTGTTATATAAATAATAAATATAAACCCATTGATATTGATATATTTTAAATGAAATATAACTATATTTTTCAAATAAAAAATATAGTAAGAGTGGCATCTTACATTTTTGCAAAAATATTTACATTTAACATCTGGCTAATAGAAGACAGCTGAATTCTGTTTTTGCATCAACCTGTTAAGATATGATACATCATGTAGCCTCTGGAAAACTCCACTGTAGACTCTTGAGGAATGAGAATTAATAGTCAAATAATGTCTTAGCATAATTATAAAAAACGGCTTTGACCTTGTGAACTCCTTGAAAAAGCCTAGGGAAGGCTTAGAGGTTTCTGGACTACACTTAAAAAATGATGTCAGAAACTCAAACTGTATTTAGCCCATGTTTCATTATATTTTGATCTATTGAATTTCAGTGAGTATTCATAGATTCTAAATAATCTTCTGTCAAATAAGAAAATAATTTATTAATTTCAGTGTATGTACTTTTTACAAACACTATTTAGAATATATTATGAATGCAGGAAAAATTATAATTCCCAGTATTTAAGTGTTATTTTGAATAAGGAATATTTTAAATGTAATTCAAAAAAGGACATGTTCTTTATAGGTCAGTGAACTTTATTTTAAAAAGGCATATTATTGCCAAAATAGTGTTATAAGATTACATAGGCGAATATTTATCTCCCTGTTGAGTGATTATTATAATGCTATAATTAAGTATAGAGAACTTATTGGAAGAAAATTTCATTTTTATTAAAATGCCTATATATGTTACAGACAGCTATCTTCATGATTAAATTGGAGAGCCTAGCTTATACATGTTTTGTGGAATAATGAATTTTTCATGGATACATGATCTTTTAGATAATATGCATCAGGACGAGGAGTCAGCATGCTGATTTCCTAATTCATATTCCCTATCCCTACATTGGTACTTATGAAAGGGAAGAAAAATGGCATTACTTGATCCTCATGAAGACACACAGAAGCTTACACTGCTTGAAATGGAGGCTTCAAAAATGTGCAGAATCAGGTTCAGTTTGTGATGTGATTTGATGGCCAATAGCCACAGAGCTGCCTCCTTCATGGGTGATTAAAAGCAATGGGAATGAAATCTGGCCATGTGTAGCAACATGGATGGACTTTGAGGGTGTTATGCTGAGCGAAATAAGTCAGGCAGAGGACAAATATCATATGTTTGCACGTATAGGAGGATTAGGAGGAACTTGACGGAGGAACAAGGGGGAGAAGAAGGGGGAAATGGGGGGGAAAGGGAGAGAGGCAAACCATGAGAGACTCTTGAATGCTGACAAAAACTGAGGACTGATGGATGTGGGGGGAGGGGGGGAGGGGGATGGAAGAGGACACTTGTGGGGATGAGCACTGAGTGTTATACGGAAACTAATTTGACAATAAACTATTTGTAAAAAAAAAAAAAAAGCAATGGGAATGAGATGGCAGGAGCCACAAAGCTCCACTGCCACCTGACAGATTTTTCTTCCAATTCAAGGAAGCCCTTCTGAGAGATCCTTTATGTGAACCTAATTCCCTTGCAGAATCTATTTTGATTTTTTTTTTAATCTTTGTTACTGGATTGAAAGTGTAACTGCCATTTTCAATATGCCTCAGCACTGCTAATGACAAAGTTACTTTTGGGAGCCAGATGATTAATTTAGACAATGCAAAACATGGAGGCCTCAAGTTAAGGACTCTATAGGACTCTGCCTTGTTTGGATATAATTAAAAGGCCCACCATCAACCTAAATTTGACACTTCTCAATGACATGTGATTTTCTGTTTGCAAACATTGTAACATAAGGGTTCTCAGAGGTCAAGAGAATAGAAGGCCACTCCATTTTTCAAAACTTTTGGTATTTTATAAAGATGGTGAAGGTCAATAGATGTATTAAAAACTGAATTATATTTTAAGGGCTTATATTGGACAAATTAGTGCTTTTAACACAAATGTAATGCAATGTAACTGGGGTATTATCAGGGTAATTAAAGGATTTACTTTTTTCATTAAAGTATAGCTGATACACAATATTATATGAGTTTCAGGCATAAAACATAGTGATTAGACATCTATATACATTATGTAATGATCACCATAAGTCTAGTTACCATCTGTCACTGTACATAGTTATTACAATATTATTGACTATTTGCTGTGCTTGATGTTGCTGTGACTTAATTTATTTTGTAACTGGAGGTTTGTATGTCTTAATACCATTCACTTATTTCACTCATCCCAACACTCACCCCTCTGGAAACCACCAGTCTTTTCTTTCTTTTTATGAGTCTGTCTGGGTTTTGTTTCATGTTTTATTTGTTTTGTTTCTTAGATTCTACATATAAGGGGAACCATGTGGTATTTACCTTTTTCTTACTTATTTTACCTAGCATAAAATCGTCTAAGTCCATCCATGTTGTTGCAAATGGCAAGATTTCATTCCTTTATATGGTTGAGTAATAAGATGTGTGTGTGTGTGTGTGTGTGTGTGTGTGTGCGCGCGTGTATGTGTGTACCACATTTTTAGCCAATTATCTATCAATTAACACTTTAGTTGCTTTCGTATCTTGGCCATTATAAGTAATGCTGCAATGAACATAGGGATGCATACACCTTTTTGAATTAGTGTATTCTTTTCTTTTTTTTTTTTTTTCCAGATAAATACCCAGAAGTAGATTTACTGGGTTATATACGATTGCTATTTGAAAGTTTTTGAGAAGACAAATAAAAATATTGCTGAGACTAATGTCTGAGATGTTTGCTCAGCTTATGTTTTCTTTTAGAAATTTCTTGGATTTAGTTCTTACATTTAGGCATTGAATCCATTTTGAGTTTATTTTTGTATGTGGTATAAGAATGTGGTCTAGTTTCCTTCTTTTGGATGTAGCTGTCCAGTTTTCGCAGTACCATTTATAAAAGGATTATCTTTTCCCTATTATTTATTTTTGCCTTCTTTCTAATAGATTAATTGGCCATATAAACATGAATTTATTTCTGGGATCTTTATTCTGTTCTATTGACCTGTGTGTCTGTTTCTCTGCTAGTATCATACTGTTTGGACCACTCTATCTTTGTATAGTTTGAAATCTGGGAGCAAAATACCTCTAGTTTTGTACTACTTTCTCAAGATTGCTTTGTCTTTTCAGAGTTTTTTGTCATTCCATAAAATTTTACATTTATTTGTTCTAGTTCTATGAAAAATGCCATTGTTATGTTGATAAGGATTTTATTAATTGGTTTGGGTAGTATGGACATTTTACAGTATTTATTCCAGTCCATAAGCATGGTATATCTTTCTATTTATTTGTGTCCTCTTCAATTTCTTTAACTAATGTCTCATAGTTTTCAGAGTACAGGTCATTTACCTCCTTGGTTCAGTTTATCTAGGTATTTTATTCTTCTTATGTAATTATGCATGAGATTGTTTTCTTAATTTCTACTCCTGATTGTTTGAAAGTGCAAGTGTATGAAACTGCAAAAAAACTTCTCTGTATTAATTTTGTATCCTGCAACTTCACTGAATTCATTTATTATTATTATTATTATTTTTTACAAATAGTTTATTGTCAAATTAGTTTCCACATAACACCCAGTGCTCATCCCCACAAGTGCCCTCCTCCATGCCCACCCCTCCTCCCCCCACATCCATCAGTCCTCAGTTTTTGTCAGCATTCAAGAGTCTCTCATGGTTTGCCTCTCTCCCTTTCCCCACCATTTCCGCCCTTCTTCTCCCCCTTGGTTCCTCTGTTAAGTTCCTCCTAATCCTCCTATACGTGCACACATATGATATTTGTCCTTCTCTGCCTGACTTATTTCGCTCAGCATAACGCCCTCAAGGTCCATTTATTATTTTTAATGATTGGTTGGTTGAGACTTTGAAACTTCCTATATATAGTATTGTGGCATCTGCCAATAGTGACAGTTTTACTTCTTACCATTTGGAAGCCTTTTGTTTCTTTCTCTTATGTTATTGTTGTTGGCTAGGACTTCCAGTACCATGTTGAATAAAGGTGGTGCCAATGGGCATCTTCGTTTTGTTTTTGATCCTAGAGAAAATGGTTTTTGCTTCACTTTTGGGTATGATGTTAGCTGTAGGTTTACCATATATGGCCTTTATTATATTGAGGTATGTTTCCTCTATACCCACCTTGTTAAGAGTTTTTATTGTAATGTAGGTTTGAATTTTGTCAAATGCTTTTTCTGCATCTATTGAGATGATAACACGACTTCTAGTTTGTTCAATTTGCTAGTATATAATTATTTGTAGTAGTCTCTTATAATCCTTTGTATTCCTATAGTGTCAGTTATAACTTTTCTTTCACTTCTGATTTTATTTGGGTCCTCTCTTTTTCTTTCTTTATGAGTTGGCTAAAGATATATCTATATTGTTTATATTTTCAAATACCAACTCTTAGTATCATTGATCTGTTCTTTTTTTTAATTATATAATTTATTTCCACTCAATATTTCCTTCTTTCTATTAAATTTGGGCTATGTTTTCTCTTTCTATTTCCATCAGATGTAATGTTATATATTTTTTATTTGTGATTTTTCATGTTTATTGAGATAGGCCTATATTTCCTGTTAGAACTGCTTTTGCTGTGTCCCATGGATTTTGGAATGTTGAGTTTTCATTTTCATTTGTATCAAAGTATTTTTTTCATTTCCTCTTTGATTTCTTCAGTGACCCACTGTTGAGTAGCATGCTGTTTAGCTTCTAATGTGTTTGTGTTTTTTCCAGTTTTTCCACGTAATTGATTTCTAATTTTATACTGTTTTTGTCAAAAAGATGATTGATGTAATTTCATTTTGAATTTATTGAAATATGTTTTGTGGCCTAACATGATCTATCTTGGAGAATGTTCCATGTGCCCCTGAAAAGAAAGTATATTCTGTTGTGTTTTCATTATAATGTTCTGTGTATGTTTGTTAAGTCTATCTGGTATAGTGTGTTGTTTTAAGTGCACTGTTTCTTTATTGATTTTCTGCTTGGATGATCTATTCATTGATGTAAATGGTATTTTAAAGTCCCTTACTATTATTGTATTACTATCAATTCCTTCCTTTACATTTGTTAATATTTACTTTCCTATTTTGAGTGTATTGATATTTACAATTATTATATCCTCTTCTTGGATTGATCTCTATCATTGTGTAGTGCCGTTCGTTGGCTCTTGTAAAAGCCTCATTTTAAAGTCTGTTTTGTGTGCTATGAATATTGTTTCCATTTGCATGGGATATCTTTTCTCATCCCTTCACTTTCAGTCTATGTTACTCTAGGTCTGAAGTGATTCTCTTGTAGGCAACCTATAATGAGTCTTGTTTTTTTTTTTTTTTTTTTTTAAATCCATTCAGTCACCCTATGTCTTTTGATTATGGCTTTTGTCTAGTTATATTTAAAGTACTAATAGACATGTACTTATTGTCATTTTGATAATTATTTTTTGTTTGTTTTTGTAGTGCTCTCTTTCTTCCTTCTTGTCTTGCTCCCTTCCCTTATGTTTTGATAATTTTCTTTGGTATTATGGTTTGATTCCTTTCTCTTTATTTTTTTGTATCTATTATAGGTTTTTGGTTTGTGTTAACCTGAAGTCCAGATATTATACCCTATGTATAGCAGTCTATTTTAAGTTGGTGTTTGTGCAAGTTTGAACACATTTTGAAAGCACTTTATTTTTATCCCCCCTCCATATTTTATATTTTTGACCTATATTTTACATCTTTTTATTTCATGTATCCCCTAATTATTATATATATAGTTTATTTGACTTATTTTATCTGTTATCCTTCATACTAGCATTATAAGTGATTGATCCACTACTATGTTTGCTTTTACCAGTGATTTTTTTGATAATTTTCTTTTTTTTTTTTTAATGTTTTTTATTTCTTTCCAGGAGAGAGAGAGAGAGAGACAGCGTGAGCAGGGGAGGGTCAGAGAGAGAGGGAGTCACAGACTCTGAAACAGGCTCCAGGCTCTGAGCTGGCAGTCAGCACAGAGCCCGATGCGGGGCTCGAACCCACGAACCGGGAGATCATGACCCAAGCGAAAGTCGGACGCTTAACCGACTAAGCCACCCAGGCGCCTCTTTGGTAATTTTCTTATATCTACTCATGGCCCTTTCTTTTCTCATGGCCCACTTAAAGAAGTCTCTTTAACATTTCTTGTAAGGCTGGTTTAGCGGTGATGAACTTTTTCAGTGTTTGTTTGCCTGGGAAACTCTATCTCACCTTTAATTCTGAATGATAACCTTGCTGGATAAAGTATTTTTGCTTGTAGTTTGTTTTGTTTTGTTTTGTTTTGTTTTTAGCACTTTGAATCTATCATCCCACACCAATTCTACTCTGCAAAGTTTCTGCTAAGAAAAATAAACTGACAGGGTGGTTCTCTTGTATGTAACTAGTTGCTTTTCTCTTGCTGTTTTTAAGATTCTCTATCTTTTATTTTTGACATTTTAATTACTATATCTTGGTGTGGACCTCTTTGGGCTCATTTTGTTTGAGACTTTCTTTTCCTGGCATTGGAGATCTGTTTCCATTTACAGGTTAGGGAAGTTTTCAGGTATAATGTTTTTTCAAGTAAGTTTTCTGCCTCTTTCTCTTTTATTTCTGGGACCCCTATAATGTGAATGTTAGTATACCCGATGTCCCAGATGTCCCTTAAATTATCCTCATTTAAATTTTTCTTTTCTTTTTTTTTTTTTTTTCTGTTTAGCTTGAATGATTCCCACCAACCTATCTTCCAGATCACTGATCTATCCTTCTGTACCATCTAATCTGTTGTTGATTCCCTCCAGTGTAATTTTCATTTTGGTTATTGTATTCTTTAGCTCTAATTAGCTCTTTTTAAATATTTTCTTTGGTTCATCCATTCTTCTCTTGAGTTTGGTAAGTATCTTTATGACCATTACTTTGAACTCTTTATTAAGTAGATTGCTTATCTCTATTTCTTTGAGTTCTTTTTCTGATATTTCATCTTAATCTTTTATTTGAAACATATTCCTCTCTATTCTCATTTTGTATGAATCTCTGTGTTTATATGCATTAGATCAGATACATCTCCTGATTCTGCAGTAGTGGTTTTATGCAGAGGGCATCCTGTGGAGCCCCAAAACACAATTCTTCCTGGTACCAGAAACAGTTGTTCCAGAGCTGTCCCAGTGTGGGCTGCATGTGCCCCCTTAATGTGGCTGGGTCACAATAACTATATAGGGTGCTGGTGAATGGGTCTAGGCACCCCTGTGTTGGCTGTGTGTCCTGGCCACAGGTATTGTGAGCATGCTGGTATGGCAGTCTGGCTCTCCAGCACAGGGAAGGAGCTATTTTGGGGGGGTACTGCCCCCAGCCAAGGCTGGCCCAGGTGTGGCACTTCAGTAGCTGCTCTCGGGGGAGAGAGGAGTGTTAGTCTGGCTGGGGCTGCCTGCCCACTGTGGCAGGGCATGAGCTGCTTTACGGGGAGCTGGTTCTTGCTGAGGCTGCCCTTTAGGTATGGCAGGGTGTGAACTGCTTTGGAGATGTGCCTGCAGGAAGTCAGTGGATTGGGCAGGGCAAGGTATAGGGGAATGCTGGGCTGGGTGAGCCGAGATGCAGGGAAGGTGGAGAGTCCCAAAACTGGCAACATCCAGCACTGGGCCAGTTATGCATAAGGAGGACAAGAAAAGTAGCTCCCAGTAGCATTTCTGTCTCCAGAGAAAGTTCCTACAGATTTTTGCCTCTTGGCACATACCTTAAAATCAGTCAGTAAATCTCCTTCATGTTTGGCTCAGGCACTTTTCAAATTGCTGCCACTGTGCTGAGTCTCAGAGGGAGTGAATTTGTGTGCTGGTTGTTTAAGAACGGAGTCTCGATTTTCTATACTTTTCTGCTGTCTTCTAGTTGAGCCCTGCTAATTTTCAAAGCCAAATGTTATGGGAGTTTATTTTCCCCAAAATTTCCTTGGGTAGGAGTTGTGCTCAGGATGGAAGTTTAAGCCCCTTGCTCCTCAGGAGGGAGCCCTCTATGCCTAGGATAGCCCCTCTACTTGTGGATCACTACTCTAGAAGTGTGGGTCCCAACCAAAATACACCTGTATCCCTCCTACTTTTCCTGGGCTCTTTTTTAAATATCTTTAGCTGTGGAAGAGCTTTCTCCTAGTCTTCAGGTTGTTCTCAGAGAGTGGCTGTTTATGTATTTGTGGCCTTCCTGTGTCTACAGAAGGAGGTGAGCTCAGGATCCTCATACTCCTCTATGTTAATCTGGTTCCCTTGCATTGCCTACAGGATTTACCTATACATATCTTTAAAGTAAAGTTTGTCACTTCAACTTTATAAATATATCCAGTAGTAGTTATGAATTTGTGATGTTTGGTAAACACCATGTTCTTTTGATCCAGTTAGAATATTCTACTTGTTTTTATGAATGACTTCATTTGGAGATAAAAGTCCTAAATTTGAAGCTCTTTCTGGGTGTGATCCTCAAGTGATAGACACTGCTGCCCAATCTTAATGGAATAATACCTCTTCACCAATAATCAGATACTATTTATGATAATGTTCTTAAACCCAAGGGCACTAGATGGTCAAATCATGCAGGATGTGACTATTGAGGTAGAACTAGGTTCCTAAATTTTAAAATGTTTTGTGTAAAGTAACCTATTAATGAAATCTCAAAATATGCAGTTTTTAAAAATAATATGCTCATCCTGGAGAAAATGCCTATTTAATATGTGAATATATATGAATCAATAAATAACTAATTTTATATTGAGAATTGCTCTACTGAACTTGTAAAGCACTGTACATTAAAACTGTAAATTTCTTTTAACCTAAAAGTGATTGAAATGATGATTTTATTTTATTCTAAACTTCACAATTATGCCTTTAGAATTTTGGCTCAGTTATTAGAACTATATAAGGAGTAGTTTGGAGTTAGATTTTGGAAAATCCTCCCCTGACTTAGAATCATAGAACTGGAAAGGAAAGTAGAGGAAATGGATGCCAGTTCCCTTGATTAAAGATGATAACAATCAGGCTAAGTAGCTCAACTGATTTCTGTAAGCAGTCTTGTTGTACAGTTAAATCTAGAACCTAGGATTTCTGAAATAAAATCTTATGTTATTTCTATACTCTTTCCACCTTTTTAAAATTTTACATATTCATGGGGCGCCTGGGTGGCTTAGTCGGTTAAGCGTCCAACTTTCGCTTAGGACATGATCTCCCAGTTTGTGGGTTCGAGCCCCACGTCGGGCTCTGTGCTGACTGCCAGCTCAGAGCCTGGAGCCTATTTCAGAGTCTGTGACTCCCTCTCTCTCTGACCCTCCTGCTCACGCTGTCTCTCTCTCTCTCTCTCTCTCCTGGAAATAAAAAAAAAAAAATTACATATTCAGAAAATAGCATGGAATTTGAAAAACTCTTATGACAGGAAAGATAATTATTCAAAGTCAAAAAAGTAGCTATATATATATATATGCATATATACAATGCTTATATAAAATAACAGCTTTTCTTTTCACAGATTGAGAAAAAAGCTATTGCAGATTTAAATATATGATAGAAATATCAAATAGGATCTATTTTAAATGCTTTTATTTATATCACATTTTTGAGATTCTCTCATGATTTGTCTTTACACATTACATACTTTTTAATAAAGTGATAGTGAGATTTTTTAAAATATTCAACTTTTGTGCTGTACACAATTTGTAATATTTCTGTTAGTATTCTTTTATTTAATTGATAAAACATTTCTGATGAATTTCTTAATTTACTTAGAAACTATAAAACTATAAAAAATAATCCATGGATAAGGCAGTTTGTTATGGAAGCTATATAAGAAAAAAAATCATGTGTATATTTAATTTATTTTAAAAATTGGAGGCAGGGATTTTAGCATTATATTTACTATAGGGATTTATAATCAGTGATATTTATTCAAATGACTGCCTTTTAGAAATGTATTATTATTTTTTTTAATTTAATGCTTTTTATTTATTTCTGAAAGAGAGAGAGACAGAGTGGGCAGGGGAGGGTCAGAGAGGGAGATACAGAATCCAAAGCAGGCTCCAGGCTCTGAGCTAGCTGTCAGCACAGAGCCAGACACAGGAACCTGAGATCATGACCTGAGCCCAAATCAGATGCTTAACCGACTGAGCCACCCAGGAGCCCCTAGAAATGTATTCTTTGATTAAATATTTATTTATTTATTTTGAGAAAGTGAGAGAGAGTGAGTTCAAGTGGGAGAGGAGCAGGTAGCAAAAATCCTGAGCAGGCTCTGCACAGGATCAGCACGGAGCCCCATGTGGAGTTCGATCCCAGGAACTGTGACAGCATAATCTGAGCCAAAATCAAGTCAGATGTTCAACCAACTGAACCACCCAGACACCCTTAGAAATGTATTCTTTGATTAAATGTCATTTCTTCCTTAAGAAATCTTGTTGAGTCAAATGCTTACTTTGCTTTCTAATAAAAAGTAATGTAGAAACCCCATCCTGCCTTTTAAATTGTTGTATAGTTTCAAAAACAGTGCATCTAATTATGAATGCTTTTGTCTTTATTCAGAATATCCAAGACTTTGATAATATTAGAACCAAATATCAGGTGTATTTAGTTACAAGCATTTTGATTTATGTTTTAAGTGCTCAGATGTTTCTGAATAAAACAAGCAGTTTGTATCAGATGAAGGTAAATTCATTGAAAACTAAGTTAGATATGACTTTGTGAATATTAATTTACTTTTCTACAGCTTTACAATTTTACAGGGATGTGTGGCTCTGGTTTACAGGTTTTCAGCTTTTTTTAAATTCCTTTTTCTCTTCTCTAAGTATTCTTGAGCTTAAATGTTTTCCTTCCCACGTTTCTTGAAAGTCTTTGTAAATTTTTTGGAGTTGAAACTGCTGCTGGCTTGAAATTCTAACCCTGTTTATTTTACTATTTCATCCCCTTTTCATTCCTATATCTGCATATACTGAAGACAACACATCTTCCTCCCTCAGCAGGCACCAACTGTATGCAGTTCAGGATAACCAATCTTTTCTTGATTGATGTAAATGATACTTTATAATCAGATTAAAAATACATGTTTAATACTGGCTCTTTGAGCTTTTCAAACATTGTAATATTTGATTAATACTTTTTTATCTATGATACTTTATTTTTAATAAAATCTTAGTTTTTCTCTTTTTTTATTTTTTTAATGTTTTATTTATTTCTAGGAGAGAGAGAGAGAGAGAGAGAGAGAGAGAGAGAGAGACAGGGGAGGGTCAGAGAGAGAGGGAGACACAGACTCTGAAACAGGCTCCAGGCTCTGAGCTGGCAGTCAGCACAGAGCCCGACACGAGGCTCGAACCCACGAACCGCGAGATCATGACCTAAGCGAAAGTCGGACGCTTAACCGACTAAGCCACCCAGGCGCCCAAAATCTTAGTTTTTCTTATAGATGTACAATTTGATTATATTAATGTTTCTTTTTATGCAGGTATATTAAGTGTGAAGGAAAAGCCCTCTCTAATATATTGCAATCATTTTGGATTTCAAAATCCACTTTGCATATCTTTGTATACTTGAATTAATATAAAAGCTTGATAAAGAGATGAGAAGATGAGAATTAATGTACTCAACCTGTTAGGAGTAAGTAGTTGTATTGTTGATTTAAGCTTGTTGAATGAGCTATCTCAGAATGCTAAAGAGGCAGACCAGCAGGTTTCAGGTGATTAAAGAAAATCCCTCAACCTGGAGGAACTTGAAGGAACATGATGCTATTTAAGTACAATCTAATCAGGAAGAAGAAAAGCTTGGAAGTAAAAAGACAGAATGTTTCATGTCATTATTTGCAAAGCAGCTGAACAAAAGGTGAGCAAGATAATTAAATGCCTTGCTGCTAAGTAGAATTTTTCAGAGCAGGTTGATTAGAGGTCTTCCTTTAAAAAAAATTAAACATCTAAGTTCAGATAATCTAGTTGAAAGAGTAAACTCAGTTATGTGATGAAGACCAGTTTAGAAGAAAATTGAGTCTTGTATATGGTGGCAGATGTTCACAATGATGAACTTAATTGCTCAGCAAAATCCTGATAAGCTTTGCATAGTTTTATCATTAATAGTATTTCAGTGTGTTTTGAAATTTTGAGAAATGGAAATCCAAGCAGAGTCATGTGAAGGCACTAAATAGATTATCATATTACATTGGTTATTTTCTTTTCCAGTTGATCAGGAGAAATAGATTTTATTCTTTTTTCCTCTTTGCTTGAAAAAATGGCAAAAGCATGTTTTATTCTTATTATAAAATATTATTTGTAACTATCAAGTAAATATTGGATGCCATTGATTGTATTTTGTATTTCAAGACATTTCTGGTGATAACATGAGAAAACTGGCATACCCCAGATTGTGCTTTGTAAAAACATCCCAGCAAGGCTCTAGCTTCTTTTAAAGAGATGGTCAAGTCAAAGTATGCAATATAGTTTAAAATAGAAATTAGGAAGTCATGGCAGTAGTGCCTACTTTGTACCTAAGAAAGGTAGCCTGAAGCTAAAAAGTCGTGACAGTCAAACAACTAGTAGAAATATTCTTTTATCAGTGTTTTTGTTTGTTTATGTTTGTTTTTGTTTTTGTTTTTCTCCTTCAACATTCTAATGACCCCCAGCTTACTTAGTAATGCTTAATTTGGGGGGCAAACATCCAGTAGCAGATTGTATTTATTATCAATTTATTTATTCAGTCAGTCATTACAGAGCTGTATCTTCAAAGAACACTTTTAAAAAGTAAATTGATCCTTTGGTTACCTGCAAGTCCCTGTGAATATAAAATGAGTAACTACCAGTATACTTTTGAGCAGTTTCAAAGGGTGATGATGTTGTGAGTGTCATATTGGAGACTTCTGTGGAAATCTAAAACAATAAGTCCAGACCTTCTCAGCTGAGAAATATGGTCTAAATATTTGTATTTGAAGGGAAATAACAGATTCTAAATCCTACTCAGTTACTTAAAGCGGTCTTGATTTTTAACTTGTACTTTAGACAGTGTTCCTCAACTTTGCCTGCACATTAGAATCACCTGGGGAACTTTAAAAATTCTCGTGTCCTGGCCTTACCCCAGATCAATATCAGAAACTGACTGTGGGAGTGGGCATCTGTAGTTTTTAAAGCTCTCTGCATGATTCCACTGTGTAGCTAAGATTGAGAACCACTGATTGAAACACTTGATATTTCTTCACTATTGCATTATTTATTTTTCTTTATCTTATTAAAACAAACATCCTGTGTTATAACTTTCTTAATTTAGGATGCTGACATACAAGATTTTATTTAAAAATGTCTCTTCTAGAAGTGCCTGGGTAACTCAGTCAGCTAAGCATTTGATTCTTGATTTTGGCTCAGTTCATGATGTGATGGCTTGTGAGATAAGCCCACGTCAGACTCTGTACTGACAGTGGAAAACCTGTTTGATATGCTCTCTCTGCCCCTCCCTTTCTCTCTCTCTCTCAAATAAATAAATAAACATTACCAAAAAAAAAAAAATATCTCTTCTAGGGGTACCTGGACCGCTCAGTCTGTTAGGCATCTGACTCCTGATTTTAGCTCAGTTCATGATCTCATGGTTGTGAGACTAACCATCGAATTGGGCTTTGCACTGGGCATGGAGCCTGCTTAAGATTCCCTCCCTCTCCTTTTGCCCCTCCCTCTCTTATGTGCCCTCTCTCACTTTCAAAAAAATTAATTAATTAAAGAAAAAATAAAAGTCCTTTCTATGGAGTTAGACTTGGGAGCATTACAAAAGCCTATGATTCAGGTTTTATATTATTTTTACATTGCTTAAATATATAAACATTGTCACCACAGGTATGTTTACATCATGGACAGAGAGTAAATTTTAATATGAGTGTCACACATCTTTTATGCCTACCTTCATTCTCCTAATATACTTTTGTTCCTTTATTCATTACTGCTGTGTCAGCTGTAAAAGAGATGTAGCCTGAGCAAAGGAAACAACCAACAAAACTAACAGGCAACCAACGGAATGGGAAAATATAGTTGCAAATGACATATCAGATAAAGGGTTAATATCCAAAATCTATAAGGAACTCACCAAACTCGACACCCGAGAAACAAACAACCCAGTGAAGAAATGGGCAGAAGATATGAACAGACACTTCTCCAATGAGGACATCCAGATGGCCAACAGACACATGAAATGATGCTCAGCATCCCTCCTCATCAGGGAAATAAATCAAAACCACACTGAGATACCACCTCACACCAGTCAGAGTGGCTAAAATGAGCCAATCAGAGAACTCTAGATGCTGGCGAGGATGTGGAGAAACGGGCACCCTCCCACACTGTTGGTGGGAATGCAAACTGGTGCAGCCCCTCTGGAAAACAGTGTGGTGGTTCCTCAGGAAACTAACATTAGAACTCCCCTATGACCCAGCAATAGCACTGCTAGGAATTTACCCAAGGGATACAGAAATGCTGATGCATAGGAGCACATGTACCCCAATGTTCATAGCAGCACTCTCCACAATAGCTAAAACATGGAAAGAGCCTAAGTGTCCATCAATGGACGAATGGATCAAGAAGATGTGATTTATCTATACCATGGAATACTACATGGCAATGAAAAGCAATTAAATCTGACCATGTGTAGCAACATGGATGGACCTTGAGGATGTTATGCTGAGCAAAATAAGTCAGGCAGAGAAGGACAAATGTCATATGTTTGCACGTATAGGAGGATTAGGAAGAACTTAACTGAGGACCATGGGGGAGAAGTAGGAGGGAAATGGTGGGGGAAAGGGAGAGAGGCAAACCATGAGAGAGTCTTGAATACTGAGAAACAAACTGAGGACTGACGGATGTCAGCGGGGAGGGGGGATGGGCATGGAGGAGGGCACTTGTGAGGATGAGCACTGGGTGTTATATGGAAACCAAATTGACAATGAACTATTTGAAAAAAAAAAAAAATGTAGCCTGACTACTCACCTCAGCTGTACCCAAAATTGTGTTTTCTGATTTGGAGCTAAATGGCTACTTCTCTTAGGGCGACCCTTTGAGGCTAATGGGACTCTGCTGTATACTTGACTTAAGTCTTGATCAATATGGACAGAAGCAAATGGTAACATGTTTCTCTGTGTTATGTCTTGGTCAGAAAGTCTGAGTGGTCTTCTACACATTTCCTCAGAGTGTCCCCAATAAGTTGACTTCTGTCTGCTCACATTAGTCACCAACTCAACTACACACCCTGGGATTAGTTTTCCCCCTTCCTATTTCATACTTCCTATCCCCCTCGATCTCCATTCTAGTTTCTTAGGAGTCACTTACCCAAATAAACTGCCTACACATAAGAGAGTATCTAAATTTCTGCTCTTTAGTTTCAACGAAGCTAAAACAGTACAAAAGGGGAAAATCATAATGGTCATATTTTGATGTATGCTCCCTTATCAATTGCGATTTTCTATCACACATTTTTGTATTTAATGTATTAGTTTTATCGGACTGATAGAAAATAATCTACTCTTGAATCTTGAATACCAGAAAGGATCCTTATCCTATGTTATCAGTTCAGGGGCCAGTCCTAGTATGTCCCATCCTGATCACAGAGCAAATGTTTTGTAGATTTAAATGATATAACTCAGTAGCATCAACATAATATTAAATTAAATGGAGATTTTTCAGAGAGAAAAATGATGCTGATGTAGTGTGGTACAATTTGTGTAGCAGAGAAATAAACACTTTATAGTTGGGGTGCCAGTGCAGGGCAATTGTAAATTCTGTCCCTCAGAAGATGAATACAGTTAACAGACATATTAATAAGGACAAGAGCTATTTTTTTACTCCAGCATTGAAACAGATTTCCTTTTGTTCAATTGAATACCATATATATGAAAACAAATATATTTAAACATTGTGAGGACTTTAAAAACATTTAACATGAATTAAGAAAAAAGTTTTCTTGTTTCAAATTCTTAGCCTTTAATGTTGTCTGATTATTTTCCTAGGAGATCATCCCCTCAGTTTTGAATAATTGCCTATCTGTGTCTTAGAACATTGGGAGGAGAGAAAGGAGAACATGAAATAGAATAATAAAATTATAGAGCTGGGAGAAATATGAATGATCGTCTTTTCAAATCTTTCCCTAGCCCCATGCCACCAACCAAGACATTTCTGAGATAGAGAAATTGAATCATAGAGAGATTAAATGATCTCTCCAAAACCATCCAACAAGATAATAACAAAGTTACATGAGTCAAAGAGTCTGAGTAATAAACTCATGACCTTGAAAATGACATTATTTTACTAACTACTTATTCCTGCAAGTGTGAAATCTGTGGAGCTACTTTGATATTATAGAAGTACAGTTTGTTTTCAAATATTGATGACAACCATTCTCTATTATATATTTCTTAATAAAATGATAGTGGAAAATTCTCTACATGTCAATGACTATTAAAATTCAATTTACTTAAACTAAAAAAACAAATACCAAAACAATCTACTTCTCCCAAAACATAATCCCTTTGGTAGCCACCAATCTGTTTTCTTTACCTACTAGCTTGAGTCTGTATACATACACACACACACACACACACACACACACACATATGTATACACATATACATGTATGTATATTTTTCCCATATAAGAGAAATCACACAGTATTACTTCTTCTGACTTATTTTATACCATAATAGCCTCATGCTCCCTCCATGTTTTCACAAATGTCAAGATTTTATTCTTTATTATGACTGAATAATATGTCATTATATATTTTTAGAAAGAGAGAATTTATATATCTCAACATGTATATTGATATATGTGTATATTGATATACATATATGAGATAGATGTATTTCTCACTATCTGTGTGTCTTTGGACACTTAGGTTGTTTCCATATCTTGATTGTTACAAATAATGCCACAATAAACAGGGGTACATACACCTTTCCAAAAAATTAGCATTCTTGTTTTCTTTGGATAAATACCCAAATGGAATTGCTGGATCATATGATAATTTTATTATTAATTTTTAAGGAACCACCATACTATTTTCCATAGTGGCTACACCAGTGAATATTCCCATCAAGTGCTCAAGGGTTCTTTTTACTCCACATTTTCACCAAGACTTGTTATTTTTAGTCTTTTTTTGATACTAACCATTCTAACAGTTATGGAGTGAAATATCACTGTAATTTTGATTTATATTTACTTGATGATGAATGTTGTAGAGCATCTTTTCATGTGTCTGTTGGTACATTGTATGTCTTCCTTGGAAAAATGTCTATTTGGGTCTACTACCTACTTTTTAATTGGATTGTTTATTTTTGTTTTTCTTTTTGCTTTTGAGATACATAAATTCTTTATATATTTTTGATGTCAGTTTCCTATGAGATACATAATTTACAATATTCAGTAGGTTGCCTTTTTATTCTTTTGATGGTTTCCTTTTCTGCATAGAAACTTTTTAGTTTGATGTAATCTCAATTGTTTCTTTTGTTGCTTTTGGTTTTGGTGTCAGAATTTTAAAAAATTATCACTGTGACTTATGTCAAGGAGCTTACCACTATGCTTTCTTCTAGAGGTTTTAGGGTTTCATGTCTTATGTTCAAGTTTTTAATTTATTTTGAGTTCATTTTTGTGTATGATAGAAGATGATAGAAGATAATAGTTCATTGTCATTCTTTTACATGTGGCTGTCCTGTTTTCCTTATAACATTTATTGAAGAGACTATCCTTTTCCCATTGAATATTCTTCCTGCTTTGTTGCAAATTAATGATATGCGTGGGTCTATTTGGGGGCTTCCTATTCAGTTCCATTGACCTGTGTGTCTGGTCTTATGCCACTATCACTCTGTTTAATACCATAGCTTTGAAAATAATCTGAAATCGGGGAGCATGATGCCTCCAGTTTTGTTCTTTCTCAAGATTGCTTTAGCTATATAGGGTTTTTGGTGGATCCTTGTAAGTTTTAGGATTATTTGTTCTATTTATTTATTTGAAAAATACCATTGGGATTTTGATAGAGATTTTATTGAATCTGTATATTACGTTGGTTAATATGGGCATTTTAACTATGATTCTTCTAATCCATGATCATGGAGTATCTTTCAACTTATTTTTGTCTCCCTCAATTTCTTTCAGTAATACCTTGTATTTTCACTATTCAGATTTTTAAAATCCTTGGTTAAATGTATTCCTAAGTATTTTAATATTTTTATGTAATTGTAAATGGGACTATTTATTATTATTGTATAGAAATTGAACAGATTTTGCGTATTGGTTTATGTAATATAAACTTTCTGAATTTATCACTTGTAATAGTTTTCTAATGGAGTCTTTAGAGTTTTCTATACATAATACCATGTCACCTGCAAATAGTGACAGTTTTTCTTCATCCTTTTAAATTTAGATGCCTTTGTTGTTGTTGCTCTTGTTGTTGTTATTTGTTTGTTTTTACTAATTTCTCCATTAGAGCTTCCAATATTATGTTGAATAAAAGTGGAGAGAGTGGGCATCATTGTCTCATTCTTGATCTTAGAGGAAATGCTTTCAGTCTTTCCCCATTGAATATGATGTTGTGGGCCTGTCATATATGGACTTTTTTATGTTGAGGTATATTTCCTCTATACTCACTTTGGTAAGTTTTTATCATAAATGGATTCCAAGTTTTGTCATTTTTTTGTGTGCATTTATTGAGGTCGTCATATGATTGTTGCCCTCAGTTTCATAATGTAATGTATCACATTGACTGATTCATTTGAACCATCTGTGTATCTTTGTAATAAATTGATTCATTTTGAACCATTCTTGCATCTTTGGAATAAATCCCACTTGATCGTGGTATATGATTCTTTTAATGTATTACTGAATTCAGTTTACTAACGTTTTTTAAAAATGTTTTATATATTTCTGAGAGAGAGAAAGAGTCAATGAGCAGGGGAGGACCAGAGAGAGAGGGAGACACAGAATCTGAAGCAGTTTCTAGGCTCTGAGCTAGCTGTCAGAACAGAGCCCAGATGCTCAACCGACTGAGCCACCCAGGCGCCCCAATTTGCTAACATTTTGTTGAAGATTTTTGTATTTATTATTATCAGGGATATTTGCATGTAATTTTCTTGCAGCATCAGGATATGCTGCCCTGAAAAATGAATTTGGAAGAGTTTCCTCATTTTTAATATTTTTAGAAGGCTTTGAGAAAGCTTAGTATTATTTCTTCTTTGAATGTGTGGTAGAATTCACCAGTAAAGCCATCTGGTTTTACATACTTGTTGGTGGTGAGGTTTTGATTCATGATTCAATACCCTTACTAGTAATAAGTCTGCTTAGATTTTTTATTTCATCATTATTCTGTCTTGGTAGGTTGTTATGTTCTCAGAATTTATTCATTTCTTCTACATTGTCCAATTAATTACCATATAATTGTTTATAGTACTCTCATGATCCTTTGTATTCCTGTGATATCAGTTATAATATCTTCTCTTTTATTTCTGATTTATTTGAGTCTTCTCATTTATTCTTCATGATTTTAGATAAAAGTTTGCTCATTTTATCTTTTCTAACAATCAGCTGTTCAGTATTTTTATTGCATTTTTTTCATTTCAATTGTCTTTATGCTCTAATCTTTGTAATTTTCTTTTTTTCTAACTTGGGTTTTGTTTGTTTTTCTTCCCTAGTTCCTTGAGGTCTAAAATTAGGTTGTTTATTTGACTCTTATTAAAGCTTTTGTTTTAAAGTCTTTTTTGTTTGATATAAGTATAGCTACTTCAGCTTTCTTTTGGTTCCATTTACCTGGTACATTATTTTCTATCCCTTCTCTTTAAAATTTTTGTTAGTTTGTTTCTTAAAGTTTATTTAATTATTTTGAGAGAGAAAGAGAGTATGAGTGGGGAGGGGCAGAGAGAGAGATAGAGAGAATCCCAAGCAGGTTCCACACTGTCAGCACAGAGCCCAGTGTGGAGCTCCATTTTACAAACTGAGAGATCATGAGCTGAGCTGAAATCAGAAGTTGAACACTTAACTAACTGAGCCACCTAGGTACCCATATCTCTTCACATTAATTTGTATGTGTCCTTATATCTAAAGTAACTCTCTTGTAGGCAGTGTATAGATGTGTCTTGTTTTTAGTTTTTAAATCCATTCAGTCACTCTGTGTCTTTTGGTTGGAGAATTTAGTCCACTTTACATTTAGTAAAATAATTACATTTAAAAATTTGTCCAATAATTACATTTAAAGTCATTATTGATAGGTATGTATGCTTATTGCCATTTCATTAATTGTTTTCTGGCTGTTTTGTAGTTTCTCTCATACTGAGGATGAGAATGTAGTGTATGTAGTTCCTCATACTGAGTCAATAAGATGGCATCCTTTCACAAAATACTCATACAATAAGAGGAGCCATGACTCTGGAATCACATTGACTCTGCAGCGTACACATCAAGTAAAATGGTGTCGAATCATCTGAATCCTGGATAATTTCCTTCTATCTGTCTCTTTTGCTTGAATGCATGCAGTTGAATACATGGAAATTATATGCATGGATGATGCAGTTTCACTGTCTTGGCTTATTTCCTATCACAGAGACTGAGGGACTGTGTGGCTATCACAGATGACTACCACATGCTCTTCTTTCTGACTTCAGACATAGAAGCATTAGACAATTCTGTGCATCTCAGATTCACCTCAAGCTAATAGCATCCCACCTTGCATGAGTGTATTTTAGCTTCATGTCCACATTATCCTTCTATGTTGCAGGAGTTTTCCCACCCAAATGCTAGTGGGGGCCAGAAGCATGAGGACTTAATGCTCCAAGGGAAACCATTAACCAGTGGGGTTAGGAACCCTAGATAAACTTTCCAGGTTCTCAACAGTGAGATAGGCAGTTCTGGGCAGCATCTTTTCTCTATAAGGGAGGTTCCCATAGATTCAAGCCTCAGTTACTCTTAGTAGCAACCACAATAATGGATCCTTACATTGCTTTCTCCTTCCTCCCTTTCATTATTCATATAAAGTCAATCTTGCTTTCTTGGATCACCTCACAAATAAACTATCTATATCCAAGTCCTTGTTGTACGTTCTGATTTTGGGGGAACACAAATCAAGATAGTGACATTATATCTGTTATGTAATCTTTCTTACTCAATGTTTATTCATCTATGAAAGGAGAATATTAATATTTACTTGACAGAGTTGTAGAGTGGAGTATATATAATTTATACAAATCATTTATTCCTCTTCATGACTTATGACTCACTTTAAAAACTGATAGATAATAAGAGACAGACAAATACAAATCTGAATACCTTATTCTAACATGATTTCTGTATAGAAGATGAGGAAGAGACAGAATAAACAGAACTGAGAGATGCTACATGCATGAACACTCACCACTCTTTCCCTTATATAATCCTGAGACCAGTATCACAAAGCACAATCAATCCCTTCACAGAACTAGTCTTCACATTTGTGTTACTTTGATTTTATTTTAACATTTATTTATTTGAGAGAGACAGAGCATGAGGAGGGGAGAGGCAGAGAGAGAGAGAAATACAGAATCTGAAGCAGGCTCCATGCTCTGAGCTGTCAGCACATGACCTGAGCTGAAGTCAGACACTTAACCGAATGAGCTACTCAGGCTCCCCAGCATTTGTGTTAGTTTGGATTGGGGTGCCCTGCTCTTTGATTCCTTCTTCCTTCTCTAACACATGCTTTTAGGAATTAGAGATTCAACTTAATTTTCTTAGTTTACTCACCTTCTAATTTTTCCCGTTACATTTTGTTTCAACCAATGAAGTATTCCACTTCTCTCAAAGTGTTTTCCATTCCACAAACTCTAGTGGGCCAAATTCCCCACAAGTGTTTCATTTACCCAGCATTATTTTGTTCTGAATTAGCTCTTCCATATACAGAGCATGCTGAGTAACTGATACTTCTTTAAGTTATTTTTGCTTAAGATGTACCAATATTAAAATCAGAGTCATTTTGTTTTAAGCTAAAAATAGTAAATATTGAGGTTGACCAACCTTTCAAAGTTAGTACATTTTTTCTACCTTCTGTCATAGAATACTTGGATCCTAGTTAAAAATACTTAAATTTATGTCTTAGGGTTATCATAATTTATAATCCAGTGATACTTTGGTTAATAAGAAGTGTGAACTAGAAATTTTTGTTAGTTCTATACTAGTTACTTAATAAATGTTGTATAAATTATTAAATAATAAAATGAATGATTCTTTTCTGAGGTTTCCCCTAACTCTAAAATCTTATACTTCTATAATTAACAAATCCTTAGTGAACAAAAACAAATTTGGCCCAAGGTCCTTCTGAAAACTGGAGATGCCAATCTCATTAGCTGTCAACTGGAGTCATCAATAGTTAAGGACCATTGTTTAGTCTCAAGAGCATCTGAGTTCTGGTTGGAATGAAGGGGCAAGTTGATTCTGAAGTTTATTTACGTGCCCCAGCCAGAAATTTTACATAGAAGGAACAATCTATCTGAAAGTGAATCTACCAGGTTTGTTTGGGAGTATACATAAAAGTTATTGCTTTTTACCTAGCAGGTTTGCTTTTCTCAGAATGTGTTCATTATTTATAAAAAATACGGAGTGGTAACATCTTTCAAGTCATAGTTATATACTATGTCACCAATATAACACCATCTCTAAAGAATTGTAACTAAGCTTGTTAGAGTCCTGTGTAAAGTATGAGAGTAGATTCTGACTGAAGATTTCAGAGAATATCATAGCAGGAATATACAAATACTTTAGTGAAAGGACTTGTATGTAGTATAATATATATACATGTCTTATTTTAGGCTGCTATGATGAAAATACCACAGGTTTGGTGGCTTAGACAACAAATATTTATTTCTCAGGGTTCTTGAAGATTGGAAGTGCAAGATCAGTGTGCCAGCAGATCAAGTGTTTGGTGATAGCTCACTTTCTGGCTTGCAGATGAAGATTGTTTTATTGTATTCCTACATGACAAAAGGGAGACAGAAGAGAAACAAGCTCTCTCACATCTCTTGTTACAAGAGCACTAATTTTACTTATGAGAGTTCTACTGTCAAGACTTGACTACATCCCAAAGCCTCTACCTCCAAATATCATCACATTGGAAATTACCTTTTAACATTTTGAATTTGGGGGGACACAAAATTAATATATACTTTTGCTTTAGTCTATCACCCACAAACTATTTATTATATACATTCACTTAGTTAATTACTATCAATAGTCAGTAAGCAAGACAGATATGATTCTTGGCCTCATGAAGCTTACACAAAAGATTAAACATATAAAGTCTTCTTGTACCATTAAGGGAACCATCTTAAAGAGGCTATGGGAACCATCTTAAAGAGGCTATGTATTATTCCATGGAACAAGGAAGTGGAAAACAATAGTTTTTTGAACTCTTCTTTTTCAAAGATATAAGATCTTGTTAGATTAAAATATTTGTGTTGTTAAAACATTTTAAAGAAAATAATTGATCCTTAGGTGTAGTATTTAAGATGTATAGGCTTCTATATAGTCCTTTAATTTGAACCAACCAATATTGAATCTAACCATTTAAACACATTAAGAAGCACAAAGAAAAAATATAGCTATGTCTTTGTATAAATAAGAAAAAAGTTATATGACATAAAGCTAATGAGTGCACATAATAAAACAGACTTATGATGGCTCACATGTGTTGATGTGTTTGGTTTGACTTTTTATATTTTAGAAAACATAGGTGAAGACTAATAGTTTGGTGGCCAAAGGCCAAATGTAAATATAAATTTACAAAACAAGAACAATCAAGACAGTTTATATATTTTTCTCTTGCTAAGTAAGTGTACTTTCAGTACCTGTGATCAAGGGTGATGAGATACAAGTTAGGTGGTAAAGTGTGTGTGTGTGTGTGTGTGTGTGTGTGTGTGTGTGTGTTTGCGTGTTTGCTTGAGAACTTGATTTTATTCTACCCTGACATTGATTGTAGAATTCCAGAATCTAAGCATTTTCTTTTTTTTTAAATTTATTTTTATTTTATTTTTTTTACAAATAGTTTATTGTCAAGTTGGTTTCCATATAACACCCAGTGCTCATCCCCACAAGTGCCCTCCTCCATGTCCATCTTCCCCTCCTCCCCCCACACCCATCAGTCCTCAGTTTGTTCTCAGTATTCAAGAGTCTCTCATGGTTTGCCTTTCTCCCTCTTCCCCACTATTTCCCCCTTTCTTCTCCCACTTGGTCCTCTGTGTGTGTGTTTTAAATGTTAGCTGTTAACTCTGGTGATGAGTGTTTGCATATTCTTGGAATAAATGGGTCTTTTATATTCTTTCTTAAAATCTTCTAGGTAAGTTTATTTAATCAGTAAATTCTTCAAGTTTCCTGATTATAGGGTGCTATGCAAAAGAATGCAGAATAAAAGTTTGTGCTTATACAGATGCCATTGAACTAGTACATTGAAAAGTTCAAGTACTGGTTACAGTGTCAAAACACTAGAATAAATGCTTACTTAGAACTCTGTAGAAGGAATGTCTGTTTGATTTTCTCTGGAGTTAACTGGTTAGAAATGCAGATAGTGACTTGAGCAAATTTCAAATATTACAGATTCTTCAAAAATACTCTTAATTGGTATACTTTTGCTCTATAGACTTGCTTTATTTTAAACTCCCTTCAACTCAGTCTTCAGAAAAGCTAATCAATTACTGAATGATCCATCTTTTCCCCAATATTTTTTTAAAAATTTTTTTAATGTTTTATTTATTTCTAGGAGAGAGAGAGAGAGAGACAGCATGAGCAGGGGAGAGCCAGAGAGAGAGGGAGTCACAGACTGAAAGAGGCTCCAGGCTCTGAGCTGGCAGTCAGCACAGAGCCCGACACGGGGCTCGAACCCACGAACCGTGAGATCATGACCTAAGCGAAAGTCGGACGCTTAACCGACTAAGCCACCCAGGCGCCCCTCTTTTCCCCAATATTTTAATATGCTATGTTTGTCATATACAGAATTTCATCATATACATCGAGGCTTCTTTCAGGAGTTTTTGTTCTGGTCATTGTGCCGTTTATCAACTCTGATTCCAAATTATTTGAATTATTATAGTCTTTTAACATTTGGAGAAATTAGTACCTCCTTAGCATTCCTCTTTTAGAAACTTCCTGAATTTATACACTAATAGATTTCTTTTTCTCATCAGATGAACCTAGAAATTATTTCGGGTTCTGAAAAATATTCTTCTAGTGCCACAGTTGATTTTATAGCTTAATTTAAGGAAATTAGATAGTTTTTATAATATTGAGTTTTATCATTTACTAACAATATATGTTTTTTTTAACTTTTATCTTTTTTATAGCTTTTATAGGATCTTATACTTTGTAAATCTCTATTTGTTGTTAAATATTTACTAGTTTCTCTTGCTATAGTACTTAGAATATTTATTTCTTAATTTGATATGCAGTTATTATTATTAAATATCTCATGTTATTCTCATATATACATTTTTGGATTCTATTTTTGTACTAAAAATTTTTTAGTAAGTTTTTTTTTTTTTTTGGTCAGCTATTATTTTGCTTGCTATAAATGACAGTTTTATTTTTGCCATATTTGAATGAATAAATTACTGTTCTATTAAATTGGTTAGAAATGAGTTCAGTTTTGCATAATATCATTAATAGTTTTATTTTTACCTAAGTTTGACATAAATGAAAATGCTTCTAATATTTAATTATTAAAAGCGTTTTTTAAGTTTCAGAGAAATCTTTTATTCAAGTGAGAAAAATTTTTTGTATTGTTAGATTATACAACATTATATTTCAAATTGGAAATGGATTTTTTACTAAAAATTGTAAATAAAGAATTTAATTCATATATATGTATATACTCTTGTATACATTTCTTTTAAGTGATTTTATTCAAAGAATTTCATAATATTGAACCTTTGTTGTTTTTTTGAGATAAACCCTGCTTGGTCCAGATGCATTAATCTTTTGATATATTGCTTTGTCTTTATGTTATTTTTAAATGAAGTTTTAAAGTTGATATACAATGTACATACAGTAAAATTTACCCTCTATAGTGTATATTTCTATCAGTTTTGCCAAATGAATACAGCAATGTTGTTACTACTCCATTCAGATGTGTTGCTTTGATTGTTATGATTTATGATTTTATCTTCTAATTCTGTAAGAAAAATGGGGCCACATTTTATATTTATCTTTGGACTTAAGAAATCAAGTTTTTAATCTATTTTTATCTTCAGAAATAATAAATAACATAGCAATCATTTGTTTCTAATAATTTTATAGAATCCCCTTTCTCCTGGGAATAGATCTTTGACTACCTTTTTAAAAAAAAATTCTTTTAAATTTTTAAAAATAGTTTTGAGGGAGAGAGAGACAGAAAGTAAGTTGCGGAGGGGCAGAGAGAGAGGGAGACACAGAATCTGAAACAGGCGCCAGGCTGAGTTGTCAGCACATAGCTGGACACGGGACTTGAACCTACCGATTGTGAGATTATGACCTGAGGTGAAGTTAGACACTTAACTGACTGAACCACCAAGGCACCCCTTCATTATTTTTCTTATTGTTGTTACAGTATAAAGTTTTATAATCTTATTTTTGCTTATCTATGTTTATTTAGAAAATTGTCCATTTTATTTAAATTTTCAGAATTACTGGTAAATAGTTTTACAATTATATGCTAATATATGCTTTTATTTTAAAGTTATTTTGTAGCTATAACCCTGTGACACTGAATTATATTTTCTTCTTTGATAGTTCATAAGAAACAATTTTATATGTCTTTTAAAAGGGCAGATTTTGCTTTTATAACTAGACATACTTTCATTTTCTATTTATTCATTTTTTGATTTCTATTTCTCTTTTCTTTTACTGTGAGGTAATTTCTGTTGCATTTACTATTTTCATGAGGTTGTTTTCCTGAAGCTTTGAACGATGTTTATTTTCAAACGTCATTTTCTAATATATGAATATAGATTTTTTGTATTTTCTCCATTACATAGTAAATGTTATAAGGCATGGGTCTGTAGAAATATTATTTGATCTCGTCTCACAGCTTTGATATGTAGATTCACCTTATCATTCATGTTAAGTAGTTTATAGTGCTACTTTAGTTGCTTTTAAACCAGTGATTATTTAGACATTAGAAAAAACTTTTTAGCAATTATTTTAGATATAGTATATAATTTTTGTTATTAACTATTAATTTTATTCCACTGCCTCAGAAAATGTAACCTATATGATTTTCTATTTTTGTAGTTGAAATTTTCTTTGTGTTCTAATACAAAATTCTTTTACTGTATTATTTTTATTTGAAAATAATTTATTGATTGATTCATGTGGTATATTTCTAGGGTACAATACTTTATGTATATGTGATTAGCTCTATCTTTTTGTAATATATTCATATTTTAGTCACCTACTCAATTTTATATGCTTGAATGACTGATATGAGAGATTTGCTAAAACCTCCAGTTATTCTTGTTAAATGTTCAGTGTCTCCTTGTTTCTGTTATTGCTTTATAAATTTTGAAAAAAAAATCATAGCATATCTCCATAAGTCAAATATTGTTTTTTCACTATGACTTTTGTCAAGATAAAATGTCTTTCCTGGCTCCATTTTGTCCTTTTCACATTAAATGTTATTATATCTGATGGTAATGTGCTATTTATTTTTGCTCTTTTGTTGTTCTTATGCCTGTTATACTCTTATATCTTCTAGTGAGAATCTGTCTGTAAACATTTAATTATATACGTAGCTCCATCCATTCTAAGAATCTCATCTTTTAGTAATAAAATTTAAACCATTCACATTTATTATTATGATTGAAATGATCAGGCTTATTCCTGACATTTCAGTTTTAGTTTTCTCTGCACTGCTTCCCTTACCTTTAGCTACATTAGTTGGGGCAGCCAGGTGCCAAAGTTAAGCTGAAAATCCAGGTAAAAACTATTTTAAATTCAGAGAAAAAAGTTCTAACAACAACCAGCCAGAACGAGTAGTTCACAAAATGCTACACACTGCTGTATGGCATGAGGTTTTGCAGCACTTTATAAAAACATGCTGTCCTGATATACAAAGGTGACCTTACTGCCCTTTCCGTCTGTGAGACATGTGCTTTGAGCACCTTTTCATGTGTTGGTGAAGTGTTGTGTTGAGACATGGCATACATTTATATGACAGCTTCTTGGAGTTAGGATTGAAAACTGGATATTGGATAATTTTTCCTCTCTGTAGACCTATAGAGAATAATATTTTCAATATTTTATAACATATCTCTTGATCACTTTTAAGGTATTTTGACTACATTTAGGCGATCATAAATATGTTTTCAAAGCTGGTATGTTTTTGATCATAAAAGAAGGGCACTATTCATAATTAATAATTTGTAAACAGGTATGAACTGGGGTCATCTGGGGAAAATGGGATGTAAATTCATTCTAACCCTACTTGTTAGGTGGAAACGATTATAGGTATAATATGAATAAAAATTTGTTCCCATGCCTTCTATCATAGAAATACTTACTAGACAAGGTGGCAGAAATATTTAGGCTGAATTTGGAGGTCTATGTAGCAGCAATATTTGAAGTGGGAAGAGATTATGATGCTGTGACATGGCTTAGCTAGGGCCCATTCAACCTTCTACCATACTCTATACCCTTGACTGGCTGCCAGGGTAGAATTATAAATACACCCTTCTTGAAAGGATATACAAATCCAAATTCACCCATTTTGTACTATGTGCTAGAAGTCTGATTTTTCTCTCCCATTTTTACTTTTTTGTCTTTTATATGCATATGGTCATATTACTATTTTTCTATTATCTCTATTTTTAATAGTTATTTTAATTTTAATGGCCCTTCTTAACCATTTGTGCATTGTCTGAACTTTTTTTTATTTTCTATAGCTTGGTGCAATTGCTCTTTATTCTGTGTCCCAAATTTAATGCATTTAAGTCAATTACCTTAGTCCCCAAAAGAACACAGGTTGTTAACAGGATTGTTTGATCTGGGGATAAGAGGCTATACTCAGATCATCATATGTCAGCTCTCTTTGCTCTTTCCTTTTTCTTAGTAGTTAGGTGAGATTGGCTCTACAAGTATATCTTATAGCAAAGGAAACTTAAAATATTTCTAGAGGCTTGTTTTAAAAGCCATTTCAGTGTCGACTCTGCTTAAATCTGGCCACCTCTAGTTCCAGGGCAATTTTCAGATCACTAAAACCAGTGATGAACCGGACATGACCACTCCATGTCTGCAAAGGAAGAACATTAACTTAGCACAGTTTGATGTCTAGAAGGAAATATACAGCCTTATAAAGTTTGAAGAGCCTTTTTTTTAATGTACTTTAAACTTTAGTGTAATGCCTTTATAAGACAGGTTCTGGGAACAGGAACAGTATTATCTTCACAGGCTAGCTAGTGTTACGAGCGTTTTGTTGCAATAATCAAACATAGTTTCATGGAAAGCCAGCTATATACCAAGCAGTATGCTGTGAGGTCTAGAAATATATGAAAATATTAAAGAATTAACATATGAAAAAATTAAAGAATAAGTATAAAGATATACTTATCAATGAATGAGTATACATTCCAATTTTATAGTGTTTCTAGGAAGGAATAGCTCAGTACTTGATCAGGTACTTAGACTGGATAAGAAGGCAGCAGAAAATCATTGGGAAGATAAGAGAAAGGAAGACATTCTGGATAGATGAAGCTTGGTGTGGAAGGGCATAGTAAATAGGAATGCAAAAGGGCATGACTACACATTCAGTGTGTTGGGTAGGCAATCACCAATACATTTGGATGTTGGATTTTTATTTTGTGTTTTGCTTTGATATTCATTAAAAACAAGGCAGAAAAATACATAATTGGTAGATAAGAGGCAAGATAAGGGATATTTGAATGAGAAGGTGACACAAAATCCTTTGTATTTTAGGAGGTTAAATATGGGTCTTCCATGGCTAGGCTGAATTGGAGGAAGCAGCTCAAAAAGTCAAGGATAAGAAAGGATAAAAATTAAATTAAAAAAAAAGCCAAGGATAGTAGTTCACAATGTAGCTGTTATGTTTTAGAAACTTTGGGACATTTGACACCACTTGCTTTAAGAAGGGAAAATTATAATACAGAGGAAATGCATATTCTTTTTTTTAATGTTTATTTTTGAAAGAGAGAGAGAGAAGAAGGGTATGAGCAGGGGAGGGGCAAAGAGAGAAGGAAACCGAGAATCTGAAGCAGGCTTTGTGCTGTGAGTGCAGAGCCTGATGCAGGGCTCGAACTCAGGAACCATGAGATCAGGAACTGATCCGAAGCCAGCCCCTTAACCCACCGAACCACCCAGGTGCCCCAGGAAATGCATATTATTAAGTGTCTTGGGTATTCTCATCTTTTAGATTGTTTTCATTGGTGTGTATATGTATCATTTATTAGCAGTAGCTATAACAGATCTATCTCAACATTAAGAGGTTGCACAATATTTCATATTTTTTTTTATGGAGTAAGCAAGATAAAATAAAATGTTCCATTCTGTTTGTAGTTTCTTTACCTGTGATTTTTTTTCATATTTAGAAAATTTAGTACTGGCAAATCATTCCTTAAATTTTGGCCTTGAATGATCCTAAAATATTGCTGAGATAGTTTGAGTTTTAGGTAAATTATTATAGACGATTATCTAGTCAATATTACTCTGTATCTTAACTATGACAAAATGTGAGGTTTAAATTTTACTTTAAAGACATGCATTATAGTATGTGAATAATTTTTCTATAAATCAGATAACAAGTAGGAGCTATATTTAATGTTATCTGAAACTGTTTTCCTACTATAGCACGTACTAAATATACCAGTGATGTCTTCCAAGAGTAAAATGGTGAAACTGTTTTGTTTCATAAAATATAGTCTTGCTTTTTTTTTTTAACAATATACATACACACTTATTAGTGTTCTTGGTTGATTAGAGGAAAATATTGGCTAAATCTCATATAAGGGAGATATAATATATTTAAGAGTATGGATTGTGTATAGTAATGAGATATATATGTGCAAGTAACATTTTGATTTGTACTTTAATTGCTGTTTATATGCAGTGTGAATTAGGAATAAAACAAGGTGAGGTGAGTGAGGGAAGAGGAATAAGGAATATAATTAACAGACTTAGTAGTTTTGTATTATAGCTGCCTTAATTAACAGCTTTTTGGTGGCAAAACAAATGTGATTTGGAAAAGCTAAGAATAAGTAGGATCATGACATCTTCTTGGGAAAACGTAATGTTCTTAGTATTTATTTGCTTTTTTGACATGCAGCAGAAAAACAAAGTATATGATATATTTGTGTCATAGAAATTATTTATATGATCAATTTCACCAACTTTATGTATATTAATAAATTTAGTCTTTTATAAACTTACATAGGTGCCAAGCATACTGCTACTACTAACATATTTATTTGTATCCTTCCAGAATTGTATCTATAGTATTTTTAAAAAAGTGATTATGTTAAAATGTAAACAATTATATATATATTTGTATATTGATTTTTACCTAGACTTCATGAATATAGAGCTGTTGACTTCCATGAAGGGGGTAAGAGAGGTAGTTTTCAATTCATTTAAATCCTCCCATTCATCTAAAACAATTTTCATAAGTGTTTTTTGGTTCCAAGCATGAAGCTAGGTGATAGGGCTAGAGTAGAGGCTTTCAGATCAAAAGAGATTCTCAAGCAGGTAAAGAGATACTAAATGAAACTTGGAATGCTATTAAAAACATGCAAATGAAGATAGTAGGAATAGAGATAAAATTACTTTGCCCAAGGGAATGTTAAGAAATTCAGGAAGAGGGTGTTTCTATTGGCTTTTCTTTTACCCTATTTTCCCTGCTTTGTTATCTGCAGTTTGTCCTCTCTGTTTTCTTATGTCTAGTATTCATCTGTGATATTTTCAGTTTTCTCTCACTGGATTGATTGGTCCACTTGTTTTGGATGAAAAAAAGAAAGAGGACTTATGAGGCATTTATAGGTTTATTGAAATACGGAGAAAGCTGCTTTGGGAGAAAAACTAATACACAACTTTCTAGTCCTTTGTCACAACCATGCATACATTTATATATATATATATATATATATATATATATATGATATTTGCCAACTATCTAAACTGTCTATCACAATTTAAGTAAAGCAATTTAGAAGTAAACCTTAAAATAATACAGTATTTTATCTCTTTGTTTCTAAACTAAACACACATGCAGTATATATTTGTTGTGCTAAAATTAGAAAGTAAACAAGAGAACTTAGCACCTCAGACTCCACTATTATTTTATTATATATCTTTCCTGAATTTTTTACTGTAGGGCTATGGACATATAAATACTAATAATAGACCCATTCATAAAAATGGGTCAAAACATGTATTGTTTTGTTAGTTTTGTTCACTTAATCCATTATAAATATCTTTTCATGGTAGCAAATTTAAAGCTCCATTTTCTTTTATTTTAGGCAGAGAGAGGACACGAGGTGGGGAGAGGAGCAGAGAGAAAGAGAGAGGGAGGGAGGGAGGGAGAGAGAGAATCTTAAGCAGGCTCCACACCCAGCCCAGAGCCTGATGCAGGGCTCAATTTCATGACCTTAAGATTATAAACTGAAAAAAAATCAAGAGTTGGATGCTCAACAAACTGAACTACCCAGATGCCCCTCCATTTTCATTTTTAATGATAGCTTGTTTTTCTAAGTCTATGGTTATATCAAATTTTACTTCACATTTTGTGTTTCTAATCGTTCATAGTATACACAATCATGTGAGTAGCATTCTTATAAGCACATTTTTGCCTGTATGTCTAACTTTCTCCTCAAGGTGAATTACTAGTAGAATTGCTATGTCAAATGTTATGTACTTCTAAAGGTTCTTACTACATGTTGTCAAATTGCTCTTCAGAAATGTTTTGCATTTACACATAATGGTAGCGAAAACACTTTTCTGTTCAAAGTTATGCACTTAGATGTGTGTATGTAAAATTTATATTCTATACCAGAATCAAATTAAATAGTTGAATTCTATACCAAACGTCTATATTATTTTGATTTTTTTCAGTTTTTTTTTTTCCTAGTAACAGCAAACATTCCTGTATGTTAGGAGGAGCCTCTATCTTTATTGTGAAAAGTCAGTTTTTCCCATTTAAATGCAAATTCTTTATTTGAATCATTTCCATATTAGTGGCACTTTTGGCTTTCTAAAAATATTATAAATTTCTGATAAAAATATTAGGACTTCTAGTACCTTTAAGAAGTATAATATAAAAGAAGCTTTATCATGTGTGACTGTATACAGGAACTGATTTGTCCTAACCATATGTCAAATGACAAGTGATAAATTAAACAGACTATTGTTCCCATGTTGCCTTCCCTTTTAAAAGTTGAAAGTGATTGGATTGGAAGGGAATTTCCTTTATTTAATGGCACAAATTCACTCATCTGTATCACTCACTCTTCTGTTGGTTACATATATTTTTTATCACAAGCAGAGGATTAAAATTTGAATCATGATCCATAGTTGCTTTTTTGATGGTAAAATAGGTCATTTTTCTTGTCCTCTTATTGTCATTATCAGTCCCCTATTCAATTCACTTTATTCATTGAAGAATCAAGTTCCTGATCTACTTTCTTTCTCCCTATTCCTAATAACAGCTTATGTGACTTTAGCATCTATGCAGATCTCTCTTTGAATTCTAGTTGAGGAGCTTAGACTTCTCAATTTCTTGCCTTCCTCACCACTGTTTACCTTTCTCTCTATCACATTCTGGGCCCTGTGTCATTAGAAATTGCATCACCCCTGAAAATCTCATTTAGTAATACACCATCGTTTGATCATTAGTTTATTTGCTCTGGTAGCCCCATCACAATTATATGACCTTACTTAGATGAATGATCCGTTGGCCTGACATCTTCTCACTATACACTAACCTCTCCTTTTTTTTATTAATTTTTTTAAAATTTATTTCTGAGAGAGAGAGAGAGAGAGAGAGAGAGAGACAGAGCGAGCGAGCAGGGAAGGGTCAGAAGGAGAGGGAGACACAAAATCCAAAACAGGCTCCAGGCTCTGAGCTGGCAGCACAGAGCTCGACACAGGGCTGGAACCCATGAACAGCGGGATCATGACTTAAGCCGAGGTCAGACGCTTCACCCATTAAGCCACCCAGGCGCCCCTACACCAGCCTCTCCTGTCCTCGTTTCTTTCCTGGTCTAATTTAGATTCCATGGTCTATCATTACTTATTCTCAACAAATACCTTCACCTCCTTGTCTCTGTCTCACATTCTCTTATCAAGCTCTATCTTAGTTGAACAGAGTTTGCCTCTTTTACCATGCCTATTCTCAATTAAATAGATATGACTGGAGAAAAAAAGTAACTTGTAGTAAAACCATGGAAATTTTTTTTAACGTTTATTTATTTTTGAGATACAGAGAGAGACAGAGCACAAGCAGAGTAGGGGCAGAGACAGAGGGAGACAACAGAATCTGAGGCAGACTCTTGGCTCTGAGCTGTCAGCACAGAGCCCAGTGTGGGGTTTCAACCCATGAACCATGAGATCGTGACCTGAACTGAAGTCACACTTTCAACTGAGTAATCCATTCAGGCATCCCACATTGAAACCATTTAAAATCATGGTAAAAATATCTCTATGGGGAAATCTGACCATAAAACACATACATGTGATTCTCACACATCGTGGTGATTATTTATTCTTTTTCTTCTTCCTCCTGTCGCTATCCATTCAGATGATGGCCTTCTGAGATGATAGTAATTAAACAAAGTGGCAAAGATCTCACTCTTACAGAAGGAACGAGCACCTATGGCTTAAGTAAAGCTATGACTGAGAGCTGATTTTCTTGAATGAACTCTTTTCCTTCCTATCAATTATAAAATTAATGATTTATAAAATTTATGATTATTGGGAGGAGGGGCAAGATGGCGGAGAAGTAGGGAGCTCCATACCTGCACTCGCGCCCATGCATCACATGGAAAAGATCTGAAGCCATAGGAAAACATACCAAACCCAAGAGACTGGGAGAAAAAGGATGCCAATTCCACTGAGAGAGACTTCTAATGTGAGTGCGAACTGGGGAAGTAAAAATCAGGCCTGGATTGGAGACTGGAGAGACGGACCACCCCCCTCTGTGGGGAGTGAGAGGGGAAAAAGAGAGTCCAAAACAGAAAAACCTCCACTCGGGGGAAAAACCTCTCTTCGGGGTGTAGAAAATCTTTGCACACAAAATACCTGCGCTTCAGGCCCCCCCTACGCTTCAAGTCGCCCAGGAGGGGCTGCGCTCGTGATTTGCTTCTTTGTGCGGGCTCCTGGCTGGCTGGGAGAGGTTGCGCGCCTGCAGCCATTGCCCTTCTAGGGGCTTGGACCCCTGGAGGAGGGGCGCAGAGGCACCTACGTCAGTTCTCCTAGCTGGCTGGAACTCTAGAGGGAAGGCAAAGCGCTAAAAACTGGCACATATGACTGTGTTTTGGCACATGTGAGTTCGTGTTTTGGGTGACGAGACACAAAGGGAACTTGATTTCCTCACTCCAGTGGGCTCAGCACGCCGGCAGACAAAGCCCCCACCTCGCCCAGGCTCCGCAGCCCCACCCGGAGGAGAAGGGAGCTTCGGCTTCTGGCTCCACCCCCCAGAGCTAGCCTGAAAGATTGGAATTGCCCTGAGTGGGTAGCCAGGGGATCGCCTGAGGCAATTTCAGCTGGGTGCTTTGCCTGGGATTCGGAGGCTGGGACTGGCCTGGGTTGAAAAGTGCAACAAACTTTGGCCGAGCCCCTGGCCCAGGAGGTTTACACCACTCTCCTCCCTACAACACCCAGGCAGAACTCCCGCCTGACTCATTGGATCACACCACGCCCATCCCTGCTTGAGAGCTGCCCTCCTCCCTTTTCCCTTTTTTTTGTTTTTGTTTTTGTTTTTGTTTTTCCACAGAACACTGACCTGATTACCACTGCTCACCGGCATGCTTACACAATCTAATTTAGTCCATTCTGTAGATGTAAATACTACACCTCCTGACCTTTTCATCTCTTTCTCTCAGGAGTAATTAAACTATACAGTTTCTCTGGATAACACCAGCATCCTTCTCTCACCTGACCAACCATACTCCACCCTTTAACTCTTTGAAAAAAGCTTCTTATCCCTTCTGCCTGTTCATTCTATTTCCAATTTTGCTTCATCCCCGCCCTATTATCTCTCTCTGTCTCTATGCTCTTCAACCAGCACTGCATACATCCAGCTATTTAACTGTACCTGGGAAATCCGGTTATATGCTATAAACCGTTCTTTGTCCATTGGTATTCTTCTTTTTTCCTTTTCTTTTCTTCTTTTTGACCTTTTTATGTATTCTTTGATTTTCTATTATTCGCCCTCCCTCCTACGTCTTTACCCTTAACTTTTTCGCTGCCCCTCTCGGTTTGCATGTTAGTCGGATTCGTCTGTGCATTTGTGTGCCCCTGCTCCCTGTGTGTTTGTCAGTCTGTTTTCCTCTCCAGGGCTACCTCAAGAAACAAGTCAAAGTACACATGGTGGAGAAGCCCAGATATCACTACGAGTAGGAAAACAAAATAACCAAGGTCTCAACAAGAGAGACAAAGAGATACCATTCAAAAAACACTCTCTGAAAGGATAGGCCCTGGACAGTCAAAGAGTCTTCCTGGATACAGCAGCGCTCACAGGTCCAGAGAGCATAACAGGTCTTTAAAACTAACAAGAGCCAGAAAACTAACTAAAATGAAGAAACGAAAAAGCTCTCCCCCAAAGAAACTCCCAGAAGAATTGACAGCTAATGAACTGCTCAAAACAGATATAAGCAGCATAAATGAACAAGATTTTAGATTAATAATCATAAAATTAATAGCTGGGCTTGAAAAAAACATAAGGGACATCAAAGAAACTATGGCTACAGACAAAATGGAGAATATAAATAGGCATGAAGAATTAAAAAAGCGATAAATGAGATACATAATAAATTAGAGGCCTCCAATGCACGGATTGAAGAGGCAGAAAGGAGAATAAGTGATTTAGAAGACACCATTATAGAAAAACAAGCTGAAAAAAAAAGAGACAAACTGATCCAGGAACATGAAAGAAGAGTTCGAGAGCTCAGCGACACAGTCAAATGCAACAATATCCTTATCTTAGAATCCCAGAAGAGGAAGAGAGAGGGAAAGGTGCTGAAGGAGTCCTGGAACAAATTATAGCAGAGAACTTCCCCGACCTGGGAAAAGAAGTAAACGTTGAAATACAAGAAGCTCAGAGGACTGCCCTCAGACGTAATCTGAATTGACCTTCTGCAAGGCAAATCATAGTAAAAATGGCAAAATATAAGGACAAAGAGAAACTTTTGAAAGCAGCTAGGGAGAAAAGGGCCCTAACATACAAAGGCAAACCTATCAGAGTGGTAACAGACCTATCTAATGAAACGTGGCAGGCCAGAAAGGAATGGCAGGAGATCTTCAATGTGATGAACAGAAAAAATATGCAGCCAAGAATCCTCTACCCAGCAAGCCTGTCATTCAAAATAGAAGGAGAGATAAAAATCTTTCTAAATAGGCAGAAATTGAGAGAATTTGTCACCACTAAACCAGTCCTACAAGAAATCCTGAGGGGGACGCTCTGAAGGAAATGTTGCAAGGAAAAATGATACCAGAGACACCACGACAAGCATGAACTCGACAAAGGACACAAAGACTCTAAACCCACATATCTCAATAATAACACTGAATGTAAATGGGCTGAATGCTCCAATCAAAAGACATAGGGTAGTAGAATGGATAAAGAAAACAAAATCCATCTATATGCTGTCTACAAGAAACTCATTTTAGACGGGAAGATACCTTCAGATTATAACTAAGGGGATGGAGAAATATATATCATGCTACTGGAAAGCAAAAGAAAGCCGGAGTAGCTATACTTATATCAGACAAACTGGACTTTAAATTAAAGACAATAACAAGAGATGAAGAAGGGCATTACATAATAGTTACAGGGTCTATCCATCAGGAAGAAGTAACAATCATAAATGTCTACGCACCAAATATGGGAGCACCTAAATATATAAAACAATCACAAAGAGAAACAGACTTATAGATAAGAATATGCTAATAGCAGGGGACTTCAATACTCTACTTACAGCAATGGATAGGTCAACCAGACAGAAAATCACTAAAGGAATAATGGACTTGAAAGATACTTTGGACCAGATGGATCTGACAGATATGGAAACAAACAAAAATGAAAACACAACAATCCAAAATCTATGGGATGCAGCAAAGGCAGTCCTAAGAGGAAAGTACATTGCACTCCAGGTCTATTTCAAGAAACTAGAAAAACCGCAAGTCCAAAAACTAACAGCTCGCCTAAAGGAACTAGAGGCCTAGGAACAAAATGCCCTAAACCCAGTAGAAGAAGAGAAATAGTAAATTTCAGAGGAGAAATAAACAACATAGAGACCAAAGAAATAATTGAACAGATCAATGAAACACAGAGTTGGTTTTTTGAAAAAATAAAGAAAATTGATAAACTTTTAGCCAGGCTTCTCAAAAAGAAAACAGAGAGCACCCAAATAGACAAAATCGTGACTGAAAATAGAATTATTACAACCAACTCCTCAGAAATACAGGTAATTATCAGGGAATACTATGAAAAATTATATGCCAACAAATTGGACAACTTAGAAGAAATGGACACATTCCTAAATGCACACCCACTACCAAAATTCACATGGGAAGAGGTAGGAAATCTGAACAGACCCATAACTAGTGAGGAAATCGAATCAGTGATCAAAAGTGTCCCAACAAATAAGAGCCCAGGACCAGATGGCTTCCCTGGGGAATTCTACCAGACGTTTAAAACACAATTAATCCCAATTCTTCTCAAGCTATTCCAAAAAATAGAAGTTGAAGGAAAACTCCTGGACTCATTTTATGAAGCCAGCATCACTCTGATTCCCAAGCCAGACAGAGATCCAGCAAAAAAAGAGAACTACAGGCTAATATCCTTGATGGATACGATGCAAAAATTCTCAACAAGATACTTGCAAATCGAATTCAACAGCACATAAAAAGAATTATCCACCAAGATCAAGTGGGATTCATTCCCGGGTTATAGGGCTGGTTCAACATTCGCAAATCAATCAGTGTGATCCATCACATCAACAAAAAAAAGATAAAAACCATATGATCCTGTCGATAGATGCAGAAAAAGCATTTGACAAAATACAGCATCCCTTCTTAATAAAGACTCTAGAGAAAATTGGGATAGAAGGAACTTACTTAAACATCATAAAAGCCATCTATGAGAAGCCTTCAGCTAACATCATTCCTAATGGGGAAAAACTGAGAGCTTTCCCCCTGAGATCAGGAACATGACAGGGATGTCCACTCTCACCACTGCTGTTTAACATAGTGCTGAAAGTCCTAGCATCAGCCATCAGACAAAAGGAAACCAAAGGCATCAGAATTGGTAAAGAGGAAGTCAGACTTTCACCTTTTGCAGACGACATGATATTCTACATAGAAAACCCGACAGACTCCACCAGAAGCCTACTGGAACTGATCCAAGAATTCAGCAAAGTTGCAGGGTACAAAATCAGAAATTGGATGCATTTTTACACACCAACAATGAAGCAACAAAAAGAGAAATCAAGAAGCGGATCCCATTCACAATTGCACAAAAAAACATAAAATACCTAGGAATAACCTAACCAAGGATACAAGAGATCTGTATGATGAAAACTACAGAAAACTTATGAAGGAAATTGAAGAAGACACAAAGAAATGGAAAAACATCCCATGCTTATAGATAGGATGAATAAATATAGTTAAAATGTCATTACTACCTAAAGTACTCTACACATTCAATGCAATTCCAATCAAAATTGCACCAGCATACTTCTCAAAGCTAGAACAAACTATCCAAAAATTTGTATGGAACCACAGATGACCCTGAATAGCCAAAGTAATACTGAAAAATAAAACCAAAACGGGAGGTATCACCATCCCAGACTTTAACCTCTACTATAAAGCTGTCATCATCAAGACAGTATGGTATCGGCACAAAAACAGACACATAGAACAATGGAACAGAATTGAGAACTCAGAAGTGGACCCAAAAGTATACAGCCAACTAATCTTTGACAAAGCAGGAAAGAATATCCAATGGAAAAAAGACAGCCTCTTTAACAGATGGTGCTGGGAGAACTGGACAGCAACATGCAGAAGAATGAAACTAGATCAATTTCTCACACCATAAACAAAAATAAATTCAAAATGTATAAGGGACCTGAATGTGAGAAAGGAATCCATCAAAACCCTAGAAGAGAAAGCTGGAAACAACCTCCTCAACCTCCACCGCAGCAACTTCTTACTTGACACATCCCCCAAAGCAAGGGAATTAAGAGCAAAAATAAACGATTGGGACCTCATCAAGATTAAAAACTTCTGCACAGCAAAGGAAACAACCCACAAAACTAATAGGCAACCAACGGAATGGGAAAAGATAGTTGCACATGACATATCAGATAAAGGATTGATATCCAGAATCTATAAGGAACTCACCAAACTCCACACCCGAAAAACAAACAACCCAGTAAAGAAATGGACAGAAGATATGAACAGACACTTCTCCAAAGAGGACATCCAGATGGCCAACAAACATATGAAACGATGCTCAGCATCCTTCCTCATCAGGGAAATACAAATCAAAATGACACTGAGATACCACCTCACACCAGTCAGAGTGGCTAAAATGAGCAAATCAGGGAACACGAGATGCTGGTGAGGATGTGGAGAAACGGGCACCCTCCTACACTGTTGGTGGGAATGTAAACTGGTACAGCCCCTCTGGAAAACTGTGTGGCGGTTCCTCAAAAAATTAACAGTAGAACTCCCCTATGACCCAGCAATAGCACTGCTAGGAATTTACCCAAGGGATATAGAAATGCTGATGCATAGGAGCACATGGACCCCAATGTTCATAGCAGCACTCTCCACAATAGCTAAAACATGGAAAGAGCCTAAGTGTCCATCAACAGACAAATGGATCAAGAAGATGTGGTTTATATATACCATGGAATACTACATGGCAATGAGAGAAAATGAAATCTGGCCTTGTGTAGCAACATGGATGGACCTTGAGGGTGTTATGCTGAGCGAAATAAGTCAGGCAGAAAAGGACAAATATCATATGTTTGCACATATAGGAGGATTAGGAGGAACTTAACAGAGGACCAAGGGGGAGAAGAAGGGGGAAAATAGTGGGGGGAAGGGGGAGAGGCAAACCATGAGAGACTCTTGAATGCTGACAGAAACTGAGGACTCATGGTAGTGGGGGGGGGGATGGACATGGAGAGGGGCACTTGTGGGGATGAGCACTGGGTGTTGTATGGAAACCAACTTGACAATAAACTATTTGTAAAAAAAAAATTATGATTATTGTCTATGGAAAAATGGAGTTTCTGTCTTTTATCAGTACTCTTGTTTTCCTTCAGTACTTCTACCCATCCACCAGTAAAATTACCAAATATTATGACTATGTGTCTATTTTGGTTGTTACACTTCCACTTTTAGAGTTAGTCTACAAAGAAATTAGGATCTGAAGACCCAAATTTGATTCTTTTCATCATGCCCTTGTTAAGGTGTGACTTTAAGAATGTTGCCCAATGTCTCTGAGATTCAGTTTGCTCATTTGAACAATGAAGTTAATAATTCCTGCCTTGTTGGATTCTTTGGAGAATCAAATGAGGTATGTTTGTAAATGTGATTTGTAATCTGTAAAGCTCTATACATGTGCAGCCTGTTATCATTTGAACATCACACATTCAGAATTACTTCCATCATGTAAATTATTATGTTTTGAAATTTGGTGTTCTGTGTCATGGTTTCTAACATCACTGTACTGGAAATTTATAGTGAAGTGTCATCTTTTAAAAAATGTTTGTGTGGTCTCCGAAATGTGTTCTGCAAAAAGCATTCCATTTGAAGAACACTTTTACAGTTTTATTCTCTCTCAGGGGGTGTAAGTGATGAGTTCTTGATGAACTTGCATCACTATTGCTTATATGCAGTGGATATATTTCCATTACTGTGTAAATAAATTACTATTGTAAACATTTGATTGAAACCAAATAAGTCTTATGTGGGAATGAAAGCAGTTTGTTATTCTTGGCTTTTCATTTCTTCACAAAAGCATTTCTTAATCTTTTAATTTCCAAATACAGTAATGTATTTGAAGAAATATAGAGGGAAGAGTGCCCAAAGAGCAAGTTGACTTGGGAGTGCTTATTTAGCCTTCAAAAAACATGTGAAAAATATCAAGAAACTTTGTCATCTTAAAATCTGGAATCATTTTGGAAGATCTGCTTTGAAAATTAAGCTTCTAACACTCAGGAACTGACTTACCCAACTATCTTGTTTCAAGGAAAATAGAGAAGGCAAGTTGGCTGAAATGAAATCTGATTCATTATTCACTAGCCTTAGGGATAATCGCATTTAGGGGAGAGGCTATAATTATTAGGTCAGTTGTTGCTCTTACCCCATATATGGCAAAATCCAGTTGTCTCTCATTTTCTTTTTTTTGGTTTTATTTTATTTTTCAAGTCTCCAATTATTATTTCCAATTTATATATTTCAAATTTTGAAATTCTAATAGGAAATAGAGAAGTTATTTGTAGTACTCAGTTATATAATATCCACTGACATTAATGTAAATTCAAAATTTTGTATCTTTAAAACTTCTACTTTGGAGTTATCTATTGAGCTTTTCTTTATGCTCAGGTATTTTGTGGCACTATGAGTATGTGTGTAAATATTAGTGATTAAAAACATAGTGTTATTTTTTGTAACTGAAAACATAGAGCTGAAATACAATATATTATTTTCAGGTGCACAACATGATGATTAGACAATTTACATCACAAAATGCTCACCATGATAAGTATAGTCACCATCTGTCACTATACAAAGTTATTACAATATTATTTCCCTATGCTGTGCTTTTTACCCCCATGGCTTGTTTATTTTATGATTGGAGGTTTGTGTCTTTTAATCTATTTACCTATTTCACCCATTCCCCTCACCTCCCCACTCTGGCAACACCAGTTTGTACTCTGTTTCCATGAAAAAATATACTCCTCTTATCAAAAGTCTCCAACATAAACAAATCTGTGCTTCTCTCTCTTTGTTTACTTGCTTTCAGCTTCCAGTAAGGACTTCCAACTCCAGGTTGGAAGTTTATTTTAATTAGAGTTTAAAAGTAATGAACATTACAATCAAACATATGGATGTTCCCAGAAGCATTTCTGCAAGCAGCACATTCATCTGCCGACTCACTTTAGCCTCACGATTGCATTAAAATTCTAAGACCGTTTTGCTTAAGCTATATGCAAGTTTCTGTCAAATTTCTTCTGATATTTCTAATTTAAAATGTAAAACAAAAGCCTGGTCTTCTTTCCTTTATGTATTTTTTGCTTTCAGAATAACCATTTTTTCAGAGGTATTTATCTTTCTAGGATTTCATACTGATTTCCAGTATGAATATTCTAATATTTTTTTCTATTATTTAAGTAGGAGTTTTAAGTCCTACAACCTATGACTTTAAAAAATAGTAATGGTAGTATTGAATATAATTTTATGGTGGTAATGAGAATTTTTATGCCCAGTGCTTAAGTATATTCTGTTTATATTTTGAATTCTTAATTTTTCATGTTGGTTTAATCAACATTTCTCTTGAAAACTATATATATTAATTGATTTACATGTTATTTAAGTAATTTTCACTATGGGTACTTACTGTGAAAATCATTGAATTTATTTACTGTGAAGCTTTCCTGAGAGCCCAAGTGTATATGAGGAAATATGTAGGGAAAGGGTTAGCAAATGCCTATAACAAAGGATTTCAGATTTCCTATTGCCCTACAACTTCCCATTATCCATATTCTATGTGGTACTATGATGCATACCACAAATGTAGGGCTAGATTCAAAGATGAAGAATTATGACATATTAACTCATCAGTATGGTAGAAGTTTTCATAGTCTAAGCACAGTTTAATTATGTTTGTAGTATATCAATAAGATAATGTTTTTTGGTTTTGGATACATGCTTAAAATTTTAAGAAAAAATATAGATATAAATGGGACTAGCTATATTTATGTATACCTTTTGATTCAAAGAATATGTATTGGGGTGCTTGGGTGGCTCACATGGTTGAGCATCTAACTGTAGCTCTAGTTATGACTTCATGGTTTGTGAGTTTGACCCCTATGTCTTGCTCTGTGCTGACAGCTTAGATCCAGGAGCCTGCTTTGGATTCTGTGTCTCCTCTCTCCCTGCCCCTTCCCTGCTTGCACTCTGTCTCTCTTTCTCAAAAATAAATAAACATTTTTTTTAAAAATAAAAAAAATATATATGGATTTGTGTTGAGGTCCACAAAGATGTTCTGGGTATGTCAGGTGGAGGGTTAACAGCAAGCAGGACAAGGCATTACCGAATATTTATGTCTGTGTATTAAGTACAATAATAAAGATGTGAAAAACAGAGTTCTAGAAAGCAAAGGAAAGAATAGGAGTAGGCAGAGGCTGAGGTGGCAAAGGCTTCCAGAAGAGATGACATTTACATTGAGCCCTATTAAAATGTATAATCAATACTATTGAAACATTGAGGACATAGATGGCAGGAAATGTGGGAGAACTTCTAGGGTATAGGAGAATAATTATTGGAGGATTGTGCATTCTGTTGGAGCTTTTAAGGGCGAGTTGGGTACTGGCAAACATAAATGGAGTAAAAGGTATCAAAATAATGAAATGACAGGGGGAAAGTAACAAATGTAAGTATGTTCAATATTCCTGTTTGACTGTATTTGAGCTGCATAAAAGGGAGATAAGGAGGGTGGAGAAAGAGGTTGAGACCAGATCATAGGGAAGCTATACTGCTAAACTGAGCTGTTTGGACTCATCTGTAGGAAGATTGTTCCAGCAGCAGTGTATGGAATGGCTTAGACTGTGCAGAGATTGGGAGCAGAGCCATGAGCTATGTGTCAGGATGCAATAACTGATTTATAACAGTGAGGAGCAGATTTAATAAACTCCTGAATGGAACAGGCAGTGTCATTAGTAATGGGAAGGTGGGAACAGATGCAAGAGGCACTGTGGATGAGAATTGACATGACTTGGCCCTCGCCTCACATGGGGAGGAGAAAAGGGGAGGGTTTCAAGATGAGCTGAGATTTGACCCCATGTGATAAGGAAGAAGGTGGTGCCTGTGACTAAGCTATCACTGCAGTAGGAGTAGGGCTGTGAGTTGAATTAAGGTGTTGAAAGCACAGAGAGGTTGACATTTTCAGCAGTCATTCAGAATTAAGACCTGGAGAGTAGAAGAAACTCTGCTATTGAGTCCCCCACCCTGTCTGGATAGGGCTGACATGTTAAGAAATTAATATTTTCAGGAACAAATGATTAAGTTTTTGAAAATGTGGCAAGGCCATCATCAGCCATGGAATATACCCAAAAACCTTTCAGCTGTCAATCAAATAACTTAATCTTTTAGTAGCTTAATTTTCTCAGCTATAAAATTGGAAAATTAGTATCAGTTCCATACCCATCACCTACATTCTGGGATTGCATTAAAGACAGCGTTTCACGGGGTGCCTGGGTGGCTTAGTCAGTTAAGCGTCCGACTTTGGCTTAGGTCATGATCTCATGGTTTGTGTGTTCGAGCCCCGCTTCGGGCTCTGTGCTGACTGCCAGCTCAGAGTCTGGAGCCAATTTCAGAGTCTGTATCTCCCTCTCTCTCTGACCCTCCCCTTCTCACGCTGTCTCTCTCTCTCTCCTGGAAATAAATAAAAAATATTTAAAAAAAGACAGCGTTTCAGTAAAAAAATGTATTTATGTATATATATAACAGGAGACTATGTGCATATATTTGTTATTATTATATTGAGAAAACTCCAAACAGAAAATATATACAGCTAATATTTTGATGTTTTCAATTGTACATTGTAAGAAGTTCTAAGTACAGTATATATGTACGTATATACACACATCCATATATACATACATACATATTAGGGTTTTATTCTGTCAGGTACAATTCTAAATACTATTCAAATTTAAAATAATTTAATTTTTAAATTAACACCATTACATTATATCATCACCATTTTATAGATGAAGACACCAATGCTCAGAGAAATTAAATAGCATTTATAAAGCTGAGATTTATACCCAAGCACTCAGGCTTCAGAGTAGGCTCCCAACCATTAGTCCATATTACATCTATATTGACACTTACTTCAGACCATGCTTTATTTTATTGCATTTTTATTAGTGCACAAAACATGTACATTTGTACAAATGTAATGTATTTTCTGTTATAGCCCTATTTCTAAAGCTCATGTGGTCCATATGCATTGCCTTTGCTTCCACACATACCCATTTCCTTGCACTGAATGAAGGTAAATCGATTGAGGGCTGGTACTATGTATTACATAAGGAATTGATATGGCAGGAGAAAGTATATATAGGCTTTGCATCAACTCCAAATACTTGGTTTAAATCTGAGCTTTCTGTCTTGTTAACTGTATAACTTTGAGAAAGCTGCTTACCACCCTTAGTTCAGGGTTCCCCATCTGTAAAAACCAAGCTGTATACAGAGTTAAATGTCATAATATATATGAAGTGCTTATACAGGGTTGTCTCATAAAAGTCAAACCCCAGGGCTGACATCCATGAAGCAGAGTAGGTACAATGTAGAGAACCCACAATACTTTTTAGAGGCCCATGAAAATATTTTAATTTATTTTAAAATCAGAAGGAAAGAATAAAATTTTAGGTTGAATAAAATATTTAACATATGATACTAATATATTACTCATCTTTATTACCAATACAATTATAAAATATTTTTCAAAACAAAGTAATGCAGCAAAAGTGGCTCAGGTCCATGAAAGTCATAATGTAGTCCTGGCCATCACTACTTAATTAGATCCCTTAAAACTCTTCTAGTGCTTGAGCTATGTCGCTTTTCCCATACCTTTTCCTGATAGTTTCATTGGCCAGATGATTTCTAGCTTATGTCCATTAAAATAAACTTAAAACTGACATTTATATTGGTTCACCCAATAATATTTCTTCAATAACTCCTTCTTAAATAGTTCATGATTTCCTCTTCTGTGCTACCCTTGTACTTTGTGGTTAAGCTTGTCACACTATATTTAACTATTTAATTTACACATCTATCTCTCTTGCTAGACCATTGGAACATCTTAAGACCATGGATTGTGTTATATACTCCTATATCCCCAATAACTATTTTTTAATTTTTAATCATTTTTATAATTATTTTTTTAATGTTTATTTATTATTAGGAGATAGAGAGAGACAGAGAATGAGCAGGAGAGGGGCAGAGACAAGGAGACACAGAATGTGAAGCAGGCTCCAGACTCTGAGCTGTCAGCACAGAGCCTGACGCGAGGCTCAAACTCACAAACTGCGAGATCATGACTGAGCCAAAGTTGGACCCCTAACTGACTGAGCCACCCAGGTGCCCCTATATCCCCAAAAACTAAAAACAGAGTACATGGCACATAGAAAGTTGTTCATTAAGTTGATGAATTGATGCTATTTGCAGCAATGGCATTGTATTTCCATCTATAGGCTAACTGCTGCTTGTAAATGTGCTTTGTAACTGAGATTTTATCTAAAATTTTTAAATAGCTGGGATGAAAAATTGTCATCTATCCTGCAAAATTATCTCCTCTTTATGATTTTTTCTATACTTTTCAGCATTACTCTCTAGTGCTCATCCTAATTATTCCTTAAAAATGGAAAAGTTCAATGAATTCGTTTGTCAAGTTTTCTTCCCTCCTTTGCTAAGTTAATTTAATTACAAAGGACCTATGAAAATAGTCAAGGCCCTTTGGTATCTTTATATATACACATTTCTATTTTATAAATGATTATGTCCCACTGATCTAATAGGACTATAATGTTAGAAGGAGAGAAATAAACCTTAATTCCTCAATACGAAAGACAGACCAGCATTATCTAATTATGGAATAAGAGACAACATATATCACTACCAGAGTTTAAGCATCTAGTCTAATGGACAATGGTTTTTATGATTTTACTTTAATATCATTTATAGAAGTTTCATTTTCTCTGAAGAGGAACAGAACATATAGTATATTATTAGGCAATTTGTTGCTGATTAGTTTGCATCATACAGTAATTTTATTGTTTTTTAACAGACTGCCAAGTACCACTTTGTTTTTCATTTATTTTTTTATCTTTCTTACTCTCTGAATGTATAACTTGCTCAGGCTTGAAGAGTTCTTATGTCTTAATAGCTTGTGGTATACAGAAGACTGAGGCACTAGAAGAGGAAGAAACTCCAGTTTGGACAAGTGTGGATGATGATGGTACCAATTACATCAAAGGAGTTAGAGGATAATTTTTGTTCTTTCCCAAGTTTGGTCCTGCACAATAGTCTGTAACAGCCTTGGCTACTTGCAGAGATTATTTTCTGTTCTTAATATCTCTTTGAATGAGAAGTGGGTAGCCTTAACTGTGGAAAACCAGTGTATGCTCATGTATAGAGAATGAAATTTCAGAATTTTGACATGGGCTAATACTTGGAGTCTCATGTTTATGGATTCTTCTAAAGTTGTTGAAATTCCTAATAATAAAGGAAGGATGATTAATAAGAAAAGTAGGTAATCTTTACCTTGATGTGAAATTTTACTGGACTATTTTCTCATATTAACAATAATTGAGAATATCTACTGTTAGTGTGACACTTTTTCAGTTGACAGGGAATTTTCATAGGCATTAATTCTTTTGATGCTCATAATCCCTTGAAGGAAATGTTATTACCATCTGTATTTTACATATGAGAACATTGAACTATATCGACTTTAAGTGACTTAGACAATATCTCACAGTTAGTAACAAGCAGAATTAAGATCACATTCTGGGTCATTTTGTTAATGAAATTCTGTATTACTTAAGACTCCCTCCCAGCTTCTAAGCCCTTCAAGTCAGTAAAATCTAACCACAGACCTCCTGACACAGATAATCAAGATAATCAAGAACAGCTTTTCTCTGACCCTTTCCAGGCTTGCTTACCTTAGGTGGCTTATCCACCTTCATTAGCCACTGGACCTGAGATCACAATTCTTCTTCTGACCTGGGTGCCATATGGAGTCTCTACCATAGTTTGAGTTTGGCCTGGTAATAGTCACATTTCTTTTGTTTGTCAATAATTAGGCAATTATATACAGTAATGGCAGGAAGTGTAGTGTCTCCTTCCTAAGATTTTCCATTCCTCCTTAATTATTCAGGAAACCTGAATCTTGCTAAATCCAAAGGGGAGACATTCTACCTTTCAGCTGCCAGCAGAGAACAGAGAACACATTTGAGTTGAGCCATTCATTCTTACTGTTGCTTTTGTCTGCCACAGTGATGCTGTGATAAACTCACCTTGCACAGTTCTTGCAGTGGATATTTATTTCCTGGTTGCCCTTGTAGGTTAGATGGTCCCTGAACAGCTCATAGGGGTACCTCATGTACAGCTCTTAGAGTTCACATTTTCAGTTCTAATCATTATTCCCCAAAGCATGGTGGCCTTATGGCAGGGCGTCTGAGTTTGGAAGAGCTTCCTGTGTAAATGACAAACTGAAGTCATCTTAAAATACATCCCTATGTCCAAACGCAAGTGTCCACTTGATAAGCTACCTTTCATCAAGGCAGTTTTATTTCAGTGTCTTATTGTTCTTTCCTGCCACAGAGTTTTGTGTATGTCATCCTGATCATTTTAATAGGTCTCCCAAACTTTGAATCTTAGGAAGCAGGCCTAGAATCTTTCTTCCAGGATGATCAGGGGCCTCGGGAAATGACATCTTTGGTCATATTCCAAATTGTCTCCCTTCTTCAAGGAAGAAGTTGCTTTCATGCCTCACATTCATGACTAAGGAGATAACTTCAAGATGGCAGGAAAACTAGTATCTCTAAATTTACTCATGAAAGCTGCTATCATTTTAAAATAAAATCCCCATTGGGCATTCCACTTCTGCTTGATCTCTGTCTATACATGCCTTCATCACACATATGTCTACATAATGCTATATAGTTTATGCTTGTAACTTTGCTTCTCAAAAACCCAATGAGGTAGCTATGATGCATATTACCTTCTCCAATTCATACTAGAAAGATTGAAGGCTATAAAATTGGACTTAATCCAAAGAGCTAGTTAGGGAGTATTAGTTTCCTGAGGCTGTTGTCACAAAGTACCACAAACTGGTGGCTTAAACTACAGAAAATTATTGTCTCATAGTCGTAGAGGTCAGAAATGTCAAATCAAGTGTTGTCAGAGTTGGTTCCTTCTGAGGATTGAGGAGGACTCTGTTTCATGCCTATCTCCTAAACTAGAATTCTCAGTCTGTGTGTCCAAATGTCTTCTTTAAATTTTTTTTTTAATGCTTTATTTATTTCTAGGAGAGAGAGAGAGACAGCGTGATCAGGGGAGGGTCAGAGAGAGAGAGACACAGAATCGGAAACAGGCTCCAGGCTCTGAGCTGGCAGTCAGCACAGAGCCCGACGCGGGGCTCGAACCCACAAACCGCGAGATCATGACCTAAGCGAAAGTCGGACGCTTAACCGACTAAGCCACCCAGGCGCCCCCCAAATGTCTTCTTTATAAAAGCACACCAGCCATATTGGATTAAGACCCACTCTCATGGCTCTTGATCATTGGCAAAGATAATTTCCAAAATAATATTCACAGTTACTGAGGGTTAGGACTTCAGCATCTTTTATAGGGGACAAAATTTAGCTAGAAAAAGGGGGAAGTATGGACTGTAAGTTAGGTGTTCTGACACTAAATTCTACAAGGTTTATACTATACTCTGAAACCTCTTTTAATTTAGTTTCCAATATCTATTAAAATATTTTTCAAGAATGTACTTATTTGTTATAGATTTAATAGCTTCTGATTCTTCTACAGAACTTGCCTTTTTAAAAAAAATGTTTACTTTTGAGAGGGAGAGAGAAACAAGGGAGGAGCAGAGAAAGGGGGACAGAGAATCCAAAGCTCAAACTCACAAATCATGAGATTATGACCTGAACCCAAGTTTGAAGCTTAACCGACTGTGCCACACCCAGGTGCCCCCAGAATTTGTTATTTTTAAAATTTCTTTTTAGAGAATTTTCAACTGATTTTTGACTCATTGCCTTAATATAATTAGTTTTCTAGTAATTACTTCTAAACTCTGGCAGTCTTTTTTTTCGTTTGTTTAAAAAATGTATTTCAAACAAGGGAACAATACCTGTAAGCATTATAGAATATCCCTGTTTGTAATATTGTGTGTGTATGTGTGTGTGTGTGTGTGTGTGTGTGTGTGTGTGTGTGTGTGTGTGTGTTTGTCTTGTCAGTCATATTACTTAAGGGTAATAGGATGAAATTTTATTCACTATTGCTGATTTTCTTTGTATATACAGATGCCTTATATCCATATATCCAGTTCCCAAGGATACCTTGTAAGAAAGTAATTTTAGTGTTGTTAAAAAGACTGGGTACTTGTTACTGTTCATAAAGCATGGCCTAGAATAAATCTGAGGTGCTTCCTAAATTTAAACAAATGAATTTAACTGTAATTATCCTTCTATATGCATTTAAGTAAATATATACCACAGTAGTTTGAAAAATGAGATGTATAGTAAGAAAAATAAATGTGGTTGAGTCTCAACTGTGGTGTTATTATATGAGTGACTTGGACAAGCAACCTAACTCTGAAGCCCCATTTTTCTTATGTTCAAAATTGAGACAATAATACATATTCCTCATAGGATTTGGGGGGGAAATTATTTAAGAAAAGATATGTAGCATACTTATAGCAGTGCCAGACACTTTTTGAGCAGGCAATAAACATCAACTATATTGTCACCAATAATTAAATTAATTGGTTGAGTGTAATTATAATTACTGTTTTACCCTACTAAATTAAAATCCTGAGCCTGAAGAGTGGCATTCACTGTAGTTCTGTGCTTAGAACAATATTAGAGACATATATGACAATAAATTATTTTATGTCAGAGAGTGTAACTATGGATTTATTGTTTTAAATCGTTCTTTCTGTATCAATAATAATTTTGAGTTAGAACTTACCCAGAGTAAGATGATTTGAAAAAAATCTAATTTATTTTGTCATTAATTGATTTTTGCTTTCTTTAGCATTAGGGTACTTTTTCCTATACAAACTTTTTGTTGTTTTAATTGTGATAGTAACTGCATTTTCTGATATTATCTACTTTTATTTTTCAGGTAACTTTTATTTTTCAAGTACTAGTTAGTTAACCGAAAAATACTTCATGAAAGCAAACTGCTGTTATATAAGTAATACATTTCCATTGAGGGAAGAAATAGATAAATGTACACACACGCACATGCGTACGCGCGTGCACACACACACACACACACACACACACACACAGCAAGCCACCCATAGTCTCACACTCCACAGAAAATCAGTGTTTGCATTTTGAGAAAACATCTTGTTATGTTATTTTCTAACTCTTACACCATCTTATGATAAATTGAATTTCATCTATATTGATACCCTCTTCTCCCTGGCCAACTTCTTTGGTTGTAACAGTGCGTAGGAGAGAAACCAGGTAGCAAGCAGAATCAGCAGGGACTCTATATTCATCTCTCATCCCTAGATTCCTTTCATATAGAGTGGGGCCACAATAGGACTGCTGAAGTATGTGAATTCACAAATTGGAATTTATTTTCATCTACTACTCTTCTCAACTGGATTGAAACAAGCTTTGAGGCATGTAAGTTTTCCAGCTTAGAGGAATGGTAACAGAATTCCATAATTCTCGTAATTTTACCCTATGTCTACTGCCTGTCAGTCTTTCCAACTCTGTCTCCATCTCTCTTCCAAAGTGGAGCTCATAGCAATTTATTTCATTGTCATATGTCATATGTCTCTACTCCCTACTCTATTAAAGATTCAAAATCCCTTATATGCAATTCTGAAATGTGTTTTTAAGAATCCAGAAAGTTCTAAGAACCAAAATATTTTCATAACCATATGAAACTATTTATAGTTATAATTTCTCATCCCTGATGTGAATATTCATATGTTTGACTACTAAGTGTAAATATGCTTGGCTGTAAGATATTGCTCCATATTCCACTAAGGATGTTATGTAGCATGTAATATATGCACTACATTACCTTTCTAATGTCCAGGAAAGTCTGAATTATAAATACAACCGGCCCCACCCATCCTGAGTAAGAGTTAGCCTGTCTTAGGACGAGGAGATGGACAAGGACCAGTATAAGGAGGAGGAAGAGGGCCTCAGGGGGGCAGTTCTATCAATTACACCATCATTTTATGAACTCTAATTTTCTTCTCTACTCAAATTGTAACAATGAGGGTGTAAACCCTCTTAAGCCTTCTTCTCTTTATTTCATTCATTTCTTTTCATGTCTTGTTCACCAAAACATGTTACCTGAATTTCTTGACTTACTGATTTTTGTTTCTTCTAATGACAATCTGTTTCCTTCCTCAAATAAAGTAGATTTCCTTTGTGTTCAATACTACACAATGAAGCTAGAATGATTCTCTGCTAAAGCTACTTTATGAATAGTGCTTATTTGTGGGAATAGTAAATCCATAAATCTATGCCACAGTTTTGCCTTTGAATTGAGAGGAACCCCAAGAAATACTAAACGATCGTAATGAAAGGTTTATGGAAAGAAAAAATTAGAGAGTACAAGAAGAAGACAAAAGAAAGAACAAGATTTCTTTTTCCATGGTAGAAAGTTAGTGAAATATTTTAAATTGTTGTTACACTTTCCTGGAAAATATCCACAAATGATATATCATGTTTTTACCCTATAACACACTGTGAGGACTCTTTGCTGTTTCCCCTGTGGCATCCATAAATTTCATAGTAATGCTCTTTTACTATTTACTAAATGAAAGGAACTTAACAATTAAAAAAAAAAATTCTTATGCCACATTGGCCCTACAATACTAGATCTAAAACTTCAGGCCCAAGTGAGCACTGTAAAACATAGTTTCTCAGCCTCAGTACTATTTACATTTTGGGCCAGATAATTCTTTGCTTTCTAGGATTATCCTATTCATTGTAGAAAGTAAATTGTATCTCTGGTTTCTATAAGATGCTGCTAACATTCCCTCCCCTTCCCAGTTGTGACAAGGAGATGTTTCCCCCACATACTATCACATATATCCTAGGGGTAAAAATCATTCTTGCCTCTGCCATTGAGAAGTAATGCTATGGGGTAGCTCTTGTGTTTCTGGAGGTTTTCCCCAGGCAGAGAAAGTGCTGCCAGTGTGATAGCTTTAGAGAGTGTGATAATCTAGCATATCTTTCAGAATTTTACTTTGTATCTCATCCATCCATCCATCCATTCATTCATTTAGCTGATAATTATTGGTCACTGACAATGTGCCAGGACTTTACTGGGTGCTGGAATAGTAAATAAGAGAGTTAGGTATCTATTCTTAGGGAGCGTGGTGGTGGTGGGGGGGTGATAAATGCAAGTGCAAATAATTAGTAAGTAATTTGTAAATAGTAAATCTGTAGCCAAGTATATGAATAATATAATTTAAAACAGTGAAAGGGGACATAAAAATTAAACAGGTATTTGGGTAGAATGATTGGACGGTAGATGGCATGCTACCTTAGGGTGATCAGGGAAGGTTTTTCTAAAGAGGTAACATGTCAGCTGAGAAAGAGATCATCTAAGGGATATGCATTCCAAAAAAGGGTGGGGGGTAAAAAATATGACTACTTTCAGATGTGGCTAAGTTAGTTCTGTTCAATGACAGTAGAAAGCCAGTGTGGCAGGAACAGAGACTTTAAGGAGACTGGTACTTAAGGTTTCAGAGTTAGGAGAGATCTGTGTGCCACAGAAAGCAGTTTAATATTATAATTGTAATGCATTACAGACGCCTGCATTGAAGGCTTTTAAGCAGAGGTATTAGCATGTTCTCAATTAAGGTTTTAAAAAGATTGTTCTCAGGTCAAGAGTAAAAGCACGTGAAGTACATTAAGAGCCTTTTGAAGAAGTATGAGATGGTCGTGGTGTGGGAGTTGTAACATCAAAAACAGAAATTGGAGGGTTCAGAATGTATTGGAGAAGCTGAACTGCCCGTAGTTTCTGTTGTCCTGATGTATGGATTTGGGGTTTGGGGCTTGACCAATCAGGGTGATTATGTTGCCGTTTATGATATAGGGTATTCTTGTTGGAGGACTAGCTGGTTTGATATATGTGTAGGGAATGGTGGTGTGGGGTACTTAAAGGTTACCTCTTTACTGTCTTGTCTTTTTGCTTTGTCCTTGCGCAGGAAGTTAGAGTATGCATCATTTTTGGAAGATCTTTCACAAGCCTACTACTCCAAACTTCACCCAACCTAATTTTTGAAATACCAGAAATGAGAAAGCATCCTTCTTTTCTTTGCAAAAATAGTTATGTATATGAAGACTACACAAATGATCAATTCTCAGTAAGTCATGTGTTCAGAGTTTGGTTTCAGTAAAAGTGATAGATTTATATGGAAATAGACATCTCCATATTGCTTCATCTCTCTTGTGATCACTGACTGATATCTCTGAGGTCATGGACCATAGAACAGTTTGAAACTTATTTTACACTGAAGAGAAAAATCCCAAGAATCAGTATTTTAACACACGGGGAAAAAAAGTCTTAAGAGCTTAATCTCTTTCTAGTGAATGATTAGGAAGTTTCTTTCCTCTGTTATTTCATAAAGTTCATCTAAAGTCTATGTAGACTTAGTCTTGTCTTTAAAGTTCAAGCAGCATTAAACAGACTTTTTCTTTAACCAGATAGAAATGCTCTCTGATTTAAACTGAGAAATCTGAGTTTGGCAAACAAATGAACAGCAAAGAATAAAAATTAATAAGATGGACCATTAACCCTGGAGAGGAATTATTTAGAATGTCTTTTTTTTTTTTCTTTTTTTTTTTAGAAATCATGACCAGCATTTATTCATCATCTCTTTTGTACCAGAACTGTGTTAGGTGTTATCTTCATTCATTTTTTTTTTTTTTTTTTTTTTTACAAATTAGAATGTCTTTAAATAGTTGACCACATTAAAGGATTTGAAAATATGGTTTAATAAACAGGTTTTCTGAGACATATCCATTTTATCTAACATGGACCTTCTGTATTGTATGGGATCTAACTGTCTTAAATTAATATTTAGATAAAGTTGTCATGGAATTCATTTTCCAAGAAAACACAATAGAATCATTCATTTTCCTAGATGAATAATAAAGTATATATCATTGTAAAGTTTCTCCTTCTTGTTATAAGGTGCTCTTCTGGTAATTTTCCATTACTACCTGGGGTTTCTTTTTTACCCATTGATCAGTTTATTTCTCAGGTTGGTAATAGTGTTGAGATGAATTCATAAATAGTTATTCTTTGCTGAAAAAAGTTTTATTGATATGGAGGAATAGTATTTCCTTATTGTAGAGGTTGTTTGGGTTAAAATACACATTTTATTTTGTCCTATTATCTATTTTAAATGGTTCTGGGAATACAGAATAACAGATTTTAATTAGTAAAGTATAGTATGGATTGAGTTTTTTTTTTCTTTTTGGTTTTTGCCTGAGAGTGAGATAATATATGTGAAAGTATGCATTAATAATAATAATAATAATAATAATAGTTGAATTAAAATGAAAATTCTTTGAAAATGGTAAAAATAGGCCAATATAAAGTATTTTTATTATTATGCTTATTATTCTTTGTGATGGTTAAGATACACAAGGTAATGCTGTTATCCTATTTTGTGATTCGAGCATTAGGTGAAACAGACAAAATAGAGTTAATTCTGTACTGAAGACTCACCCTACAAGCATTTTTAGGAGTTTCATAGAAGGTTTTTCAATGTAATTACTTTTTGACATACATTTTCAGAATATTACCTTCAAATATTTGGTGGGTTATATCATAAGATGGCATAGTGGTTATAAATGTGGCTTATTGTGCCAAACTACCTGGATTCAAAATCCACCAGAACCACTTACTAACTGTAAGAGCTTGGACAGATATTATAGCCATTTGTACTTATAATTTCTTGTATGTTAAATGATAATAATATTACCTAGTTTTGAGGATTAAGTGAACAATATAAATAAAGAAGAAAATCTACCACACAGTGAAAAACAAATGCCATCAATGATTATTTCATACACAAGCTGGGTAAAATTTCAGTTTTACTGGTTATCAAATTGCATTGGTCCTATTTGGGGGCTTCTTCATTATGTACACAGGTTAGCTATGACCTACTTTTGTTTTTCTTTTCATCATAATTTGACTAATGATTATATCTCATGGAAAAAAAAAAAAAGGATTTGGCCTTCAAAGAGGAAAACAAGGCAGCACCTCAAATCTATGCTCTACTCAAGGTCCTGGTTCAGGATGTGATCTCCAGTAATCCCACTACAAACCTGGGTTCACGCCATGTTGTCTGTTCCAGGACTCTGATCTGTGAAAATGAAGGGCCTTACTTCTCCATTCTTAGTAAATCTGTATAGCATTCTTCTCTTAAACTTGGCCTTTAGCCTTAGGAAAATCAGAAAATTTAAAGATATATTATTATAGCTGAAATACTAAGGTTTTGAAAAATACATGGTTTGGTTCATTTAGCTGTCTAATATTTTCTCCCTTCTTCAATTAGCTACCTTTAAAAATGTATGATTTTTAGGGGTGCTTGTGTGGCTAAGTCAGTTAATTGTCTGCCTCTTGATTTCAGCTCAGGTCATGATCTCATGGCTCGATCTTAATGTCCAGCTCCACAATGGGAATGGAGCCTGCTGAAATTTGCTCTCTCACTCTCTCTCTGCCCCTCCCCCATCTTTCTCTCTCCCTCTCTCTCCGTGTCAGAAATGTATGATTTTAAATTATATAGTGGGTTATTCAGGTACTCATCTAATATTTAACATGTAAACAGTGTCAATTTTTCTAAAAGGAAAGAGATACACAATTATTTTATGTGAAAGGAAATAGAATTATGGTCTTTTTTATTTCTTTCTTACTTCCGATTCTGCAGTTTTAATCAATTTGTCATTTTTTTTTATTTCTTTTTTTTTTTTTAATTTTTATTTATTTCTAGAGAGAGAGAGAGAGACAGCATGAGCAGGGGGTCAGAGAGAGAGGAAGTCACAGACTGAAACAGGCTCCAGGCTCTGAGCTGGCAGTCAGCACAGAGCCCGACGCGGGGCTCGAACCCACGAACCGCGAGATCATGACCTAAGCGAAAGTCGGACGCTTAACCGACTAAGCCACCCAGGCGCCCCAATCAATTTGTCATTTTAAAATACTAGGCTGTATTTGTTAGGAATTGTGTGTTGTTTATAGAGATTTTTAGGTACAAATTATCTAGCCAGATGTTTAAACACTAAGGGGAAACAAGTCAAATACAATTAACACAGTCTTCATTTATCAAGTAGTTAATTCTCAGTGGTAGGCCATGAAATCAGGCGTTTCAGTCCCATAATATATATAGATATAACTATTTAGATAACATAAAATGAAAGATACAAATACATAGTTTTGAGACTGTATAAGCTTTGCAAAATTAGGGACTATTCTGTTCATTATAGGGGCTTCTCAAATTTGGATATTGATTGGCTTTGTCACTATCTTTCATGATTATTCTAGACTTTATGGGTATTGGGACAGATATTACAGTGCATTGTAATTTCCCACTGAGTAAATGATATCAATTGATTATTGGCCTATGAAGATATCTGAGAACAGGGACAGGGTGGGCATGTGTGGGAAACATACACACACACAAACACACATACACACATCCTACACATAAATATAAAAAGCAAAATTGCATAATATTGCATTTCATTTGCTTACCTCTAGTTAAACTCAACTCTTACATAGTTACCTACAATATTGTGTTACCATGGAGTGGGTTATTTTAATGTGTTAATATGCTGTGAGGTAGGGGCTCTGAAAATATGGCATGTTGCAACTATGCAGGTCTTGAAATAGTTCTTATTATGGTGAATTTGAAAATGTTCCTTATAATTTTTTTAAAAATTATCAACTAATATAAAAATATAGTAGGTTTGGGTTTGGGAAACAAAGAGAGGAAAAAATCAGCTATTGCTTAACAAAAATCACTTGTGACCTACTGTATATCTGTAGATATGTATATCTTCCACTGTATTTTCAGTGTTATACTTTGTTCCTTATATACATATATAGGGCTGTTTTAAATATTCTGAGGTCTATCAAAAAGGTCTTAAGTTCTTAAATCTTCTGGGAAAGAACTTAAAAATATTTTGAATGTTACAAGTCTCAGTGAAGACCTAGGGTATATTTGGGAGTATATTGAGCTTCACTTTTAATAGGGTATTAAAATCAGTGATATAATGGAAATTGTATTAAAGATTAGGAATTTATTTTCAAGTCTCCATTTTGACCACATGAAAGTTTTGAATCTGGTTATTACATTCATGTCTAGTTCTATCATTTGAAGTATGTTTGTGGTACATCTTTGTATATGAAAAATACACATAGAGAGCTATAAGAAAAGTTACTATCCATATGTTTTCCTTGAAATTGTGCTCTAAACCTAATAGAGATTTATAGACCCCTTTTCTGGGGCATTTATTTCTCTGTGATAGAATGATTTATTTGGGGCAGGGAGATACTTCTGCTTCCGTTACTTACTGTATATGGGGAACAACAGAAGGTAGCAGGCAGGACTGGAAGGGGAAAAAGAGAACTTAGTAAGTGAGGATGAGAGCAATGGAGAGAAACAAGGCAGTTTAAGGATCCAGTTATTTATTTGACAACTATCGGAAAGTCTGTTAACTATGAAGATAAGAAAAGGATGTAAAAAAAAAAAGAGAGGGGTATTAGGAGACAAAGAAAATACAGTGATGAGAGGATACTCAGGTTTTTCCTCTGGTTCACATGGCTTCCTTCATTCCTTTTTCCTTGGTTGTTGCTTCTTGTCTTTATTGTTTCTGGATGTGAATGAAGGAATATCTTAAAATTATTGAGACACAATAAACTAGCTCAGGAGAACAATAGATTTAAGAAACCACACAGACTGTTTCATTTGTGTTAGAAAACAATTAGGGTCCTCTTTTTTTAAATTTTTTTTTATTTTTTTTACAAATAGTTTACTGTCAAATTAGTTTCCACATAACACTCAGTGCTCATCCCCAAAAGTGTCCTCCTCCATGCCCATCCCTACTCCCCCCACATCCATCAGTCCTCAGTTTTTGTCAGCATTCAAGAGTCTCTCATGGTTTGTCTCTCTCCCTTTCCCCCACCATTTCCACCCTTCGTCTCCCCCATGGTCCTCTGTTAAGTTCCTCCTAATCCTCCTATACGTGCACACATATGATATTTGTCTTTCTCTGCCTGACTTATTTCGCTCAGCATAACACCCTCAAGGTCCATCCATGTTGCTACACATGGCCAGATTTCATTGTTTCTCATTGCCATGTAGTATTCCATGGTATAGATAAACCACATCTTCTTGATCCATTCATCTGTTGATGGACACTTAGGCTCTTTCCATGTTTTAGCTATTGTGGAGAGTGCTGCTATGAACATTGGGGTACATGTGCTCCTATGCATCAGCATTTCTGTATCCCTTGGGTAAATTCCTAGCAGTGCTATTGCTGGGTCATAGGGGAGTTCTATTGTTAGTTTCCTTAGGAACCTCCACACTGTTTTCCAGAGGGGCTGCACCAGTTTACATTCCCACCAACAGTGTGGGAGGGTGCCCGTTTCTCCACATCCTCTCCAGAATCTCGTGTTCCCTGATTTGCTCATTTTAGCCACTCTGACTGGTGTGAGGTGGTATCTCAGTGTGGTTTTGACTTGTATTTCCCTGATGTGGAGGGATCCTGAGCAGTTTCATGTGTCTTTTGGCCATCTGGATGTGCTCTTTGGAGAAGTGTCTGTTCGTGCCTTCTGCCTGTTTCTTCGCTGGATTATTTGTTTTTCAAGTGTGGAGTTTGGTGAGTTCTTTATAGATTTTTGGATACTAGCCCTTTATCTGATATGTCATTTGCAACTACCTTCTCTCCTTCCATCAGTTGTATATTAGTTTTATTGATTGTTTCCTTTGCCGTGCAGAAGCTTTTAATCTTGATGAGGTCCCAATATTTCATTTTTGCTCCTGATTTCCTTGCCTTTGGGGATGTGTCAAGTAAGAAGTTGCTGTGGCTGAGGTCAAGGAGGTTGTTTCCTGCTTCCTCTTCTAGGGTTTTGATGGTTTTCTGTCTCACATTCAGGTCCTTCATCCATTTTGAGTTTATTTTTGTGTATGGTGTGAGAAAGTGGTCTAGTTTCATTGTTTTGCATGTTGCTGCCCAGTTCTCCCAGCACCATCTGCTAACGAGGCTGTCTTTTTTCTATTGGATACTCTTTCCCGCTTTGTCAAAGATTAATTGACCGTGCATTTTTGGGTCCAATTCTGAGTTCTCTATTCTATTCCATTGGTCTATGTGTCTGTTTTTGTGCCAATATCATACTGTCTTGATGATGACAGCTTTGTAGTAGAGGCTAAACTCTGGGATTGTGATGCTTCCTTTTGATTTTCTTCTTCAATATTTGGCTATTTGGGGTCTTTTGTGGTTCCATACAAATTTTAGGATCATTTGCTCTAGCTTTGAGAAAAATGCTGGTGCAATTTTGGTTGGGATTGTGTTGAATGTGTAGATTGCTTTGGGTAGTAACATTTTAACAATATTTATTCTGATCCATGAGGATGGAATGTTTTTCCATTTCTTTTTTTCTTTTCTTTCAAATTCCTTCATAAGTTTTCTATAGTTTTCATCATGCTGATCTTTTACATCTTTGGTTAGGTTTATTCCTTGGTATTTTATGTTTTTTTGTACAATTGTGAATGGGATCAGTTTTTTGCTTTCCCTTTCTGTTGTTTCATTATTGGTTTATAAAATGCAACCGATTTCTGTATGTTGATTTTATACCCTGTGACTTTGCTCAATTCATGAATCAGTTCTAGTAGGCTTCTGGTGGAGTCTGTCAGGTTTTCCATGTAGAGTATCATGTCATCTCTGAGAAGTGAAAGTTTGACTTCTTTGACAATTCTGATGTCTTTCATTTCCTTTTGTTGTCTGATGGCTGGTGCTGGAACTTCCAGCACTATGTTAAACGCCAGTGGTGACAGCGGACATCGACATCCCTGTCATGCTCTAAAGAGTTCTTAATCTAGTGCATAATGGGGAACATGAATAAATACAGATAAGACTTTAATAGAAGAAAAATTGACCATGTTTAAGTGCCATGTTGCAATTTGGATTCTTTAGGAAGCTGACTCTAAGATGGAGCATGGAGCATATTTATTAGGAAGTGGTCTTGCTTCCTAATATCTCTGTTCACACCATGAACATCTGTGTTCATGGTGTGGGGAATGAGAGGCACGGAAGAAACACGATTGATCAGGAAGAAGAAGTTAAATTACAGCTCATTGACAACAAACCAACCCCACAAGGAACTATGGGGTTAGGACAGGTCTTCAGAGTTGCCTCAAGTTGTCCATGTTGATCACTATTTGGATACAGCTGCTGAAAGGAGTGCCTTTGGGTAA